>JAUCMS010000049.1:9097750-9111029 GCA_032357445.1 Enteromius radiatus | reverse complement strand
GACAATTTAAGACCTTAATTTCACGGATTTTAATTTAAGACATTTTAAGACTTTTTAAGGACCCGCGGGAACCCTGATATATTCTCATGAAAAGGAAATAAGGTAATTAGCTATTCTGCTTTGTCTTACAGTGGCTGTACCTGACCATGTGTGGTTGATGTGTGAAGATCACATCGATCATATCATATCACTCCCTCAACTGCAGCTTTAAGCCATTACACCCAAAGATGCCTGAGCAATACAGTACATACTGCCTTAAAACACATCCAACCTAACCATCACGGATATCCTCATTATGCAAGCTATGTTTAACAATTATAAACCACTAAAATATACATTGCAGCATTTCAGAGAGCAACTTAACATAGCTGTATGATAAAGTGCATGCCACTAATGTTATGCTGTAGGTTATTTTACTTTTATTGTACGTTGCATATGTAGCTTAACTTAGCATTTGAAGTTTGCACCATTACGGCCTTGATATTTTAAGATCTTGTCAGTGTATGATTTTAATAGGAGTTATGATCACTGTGATTTGCTGTGCAATTATTTATATAAGAATACCTTACTTTATAAGACTTAACCTTCCTTCAGGATATTCAGGGAATTGTGCTACACTAGATATTTTGTTTTATGCTGCTGCTTAATGAAGGGATACGAAAATAAAGAACAAATTTAACTTCTTGGTGTGTTATGGATTTTCAATAGCTGATGAATTGCCTATTCAGTTTAAATATACAAATTTACTTTTTTTTTTTTCCTATAAAAGTTCCAAGAAAAAAGTATCAACTACGAGTTAGATTAAGAATTGATACATTACAATTCTAAGAATATATATATATATATATATATATATATATATACAAACTTAGAATTGTAATCTATAAACTCACAATTACAAAATAAACAAAAGTTAATTTGAAAAATGCTAGCTTTTTTTATTCCATTGTGGAACTCTATAGAGCTAAATAGAATTGTGAGATGTAAGCTTAGAATTCAAGAGGGAAAAGTCCGAATTCTGAATGTCTACTTCCTAATTCTGACTTATTTTTGAAGTATTTATTTAGTATGTTTTTTTGTTGTTTTTTTTTAAATCTGTGGCAGGACAGAGCTTTTATAGTGTGGGTGTGCATGAATACATATATTTTCAATTTATAGTTAGTGTTTCCTATTATATATTCCCTAATATAATCTTCTGGATAGAGCAACAGAAAAAATATAATTAGAATTCACGGGCGTCATAGATAAGAATCAAAATCCGTGGAAGATCAATATTAAATTTTATATCTCATACACAATACAGAGTCCATTCGTTCACACATAGTTCAGTCTGAATTCTCAATGGCAATTACTCCTTCGTCTTGCTCTCTATGAGTCCCAGCAGAGTGGCGTCCGCCTCCAGCAGCGTCGTATCCACGGTGGCTCCGAGGAAGCGCGAGGTCATCTCCACATCCTCCAGCCTCAGCCGCACCCTGCTGCCGCGCTGGTACTTCTGTCCGTCCGCGGAGGGCCTCTTGCACACGCAGTGGAACTTCCCGCCGAAATCGATATACAGGTCGTCATTGACGATATGAAAGATTTTGCCGGTGACGATCTTGTCTTTGGCCGGACCCATCTGCAAAAACGCTGAGCGCCGCAGGAGCGACGCGAAGGAGGTGTCGTCCCCGGAGCTCTGGTCGCCGCTCAGTCGCAGGTCCGAATGCTGCTCATATGCGGCTGCGAACCCGCTCTTCACTCTATCAGCGGGTTTATCATCTCCTCCGCTCGCTTCCGAGCTGGATAATGATCTGAGCGTGGTGAAAACGCAGTGTTTTGGCAGTAAAGATGATCTGGAGCTCACGTTGTACATCACCTTGTAGAGCGACGCCATGTTGATATGTCATACGCGCAGCAGAGCACGCTGGGAACATTTCAAAATAAGAGTAAAATAAAACGATTAAGGAAACTCAAATTTCTCAACCTTTTCCTTCTCAGATTTAACTTATTGTAATTTATATATTTCCCCTGGCTTAATTCTTCGTTTTTGTTATTTTTAAAGATCTTTGTATATTGTTTATATCAAAACAATATATTTTGCTACAATCGGTTTTGAGCTGTAAATGTGTGTTTTTTGTTTGTTTGTGTTTAATAAACAATAATAAAGAAAGAAAGAAAAATAACTTGTAAAATGTGGAGTTTTCACCGGAAACGTGCTCTTACGAAAATTAACAATGTTTTTACCAAAGATACTACAGATACCAAAACATAAATAAAAACCAAATGGTTAATGGTTGTTTCGGATTCATGATACTCTTAACTATGCAAAAATATAAAACTATGCTACTAAATAACATGTAACACAACTACATATCAACAAAATGCATTGCTTCCTTAAACAATGCAGCTTAGGTTTGGCGTTTTAATTTTTTAAAAATCTTTTAAGATAGCATAACTTGGATATTTTGCTCAGTTTCTTAACTTAATGGTTTATTTTATTTTTATAGGATGAATGTGGGATTTGACAAGTTCTCTCGGCTTCCGTAGTAGAGATAACTGCAACGCATTTAATACGTCACGGATTTTCCGGAAGTTTATAGGCGCACGTCTTCGAGAACAGAGGCGAAGAAAACATGGAGCTCTTCGTAATTTCACCAAATTTGAGGTTTATTAACCTTACTG
This sequence comes from Enteromius radiatus, assembly GCA_032357445.1. NCBI lineage: Eukaryota > Metazoa > Chordata > Actinopteri > Cypriniformes > Cyprinidae > Enteromius > Enteromius radiatus. The sequence continues at coordinate 9,108,371 of JAUCMS010000049.1, read as the reverse complement.
TCGCCCCGGGCTCGACTGTCAGCGATCTTATCGATCGCGTTGCCGTTAAAGAGGTGAGTGACCAATGATTACAGCAACAAGGCAAACGAGACGTGAAATCTGAACTGAGGATTGTGCTGTAACTCTCACTGCTGGTGGGTCAGGTTGATTCTGAATACGATTAATATAGTTAAAATTAACTAAAACGTGTTATTTTCTCTCAGGGTGCCTCCTTCTCGGATTTCTATGTGAAGAGTAATGGCCGAGTATCTGAGAGGAATGAGTCGCTTCAGTCTGGAGCTGTGTACCGTGTGGAGCCTCGGTTATGTGGAGGCAAAGGAGGTAAACGGACTAGTCCAGAACATCCATGTTGAGCAGTTTTAAAACTTATGAATATTATTAGATGATGGTTTCTTGGTATTTTGGCATGTGTAATGATTAAGGTATTATTTCGTAAACATATGTCCCTTTTTGGACAGATTTACAATTTGTAACCACTCTTAAAAGTATGGATAAAATGCTGATAAAGTTCTACCAGTGTTTGTTTTCAAAATTGTTCCTTTTAAGATGTTTTAAACTGGTTTGTTTTGTAGGATTTGGTTCGATGTTGAGGGCCCTCGGTGCACAAATCGAAAAAACTACTAACCGTGAGGCCTGTAGAGATCTGAGTGGAAGGAGACTGAGAGACGTTAATCACGAGAAACAGTAATGCTGATGATTACCAGAGCCATTTAGCATGCTTTTAAGTTCGAATTGTTTTATGAATTTGGTGCTTTCTGCTCCACCATTAAGTTGTCTTCTTGTGGGAATAATTGAATGCCTTTGTAGAATGGCAGATTGGCTGAAAAAGCAGGCGGATCGAGAGGCAGAGAAGGAGCAGCGTCGCCTGGAGAGGATTCAGAGGAAACTGGCCGAACCCAAACATTATTTCACAGACACTGATTATGAACAGCAGTGCCACAACCTCTCAGAGAGGCTGGAGGACTCTGTGCTCAAAGGTAACTTGAATTTATTTTATATTACACACATCAACTGTCTTGTAGTAGTGCTAGAGTACATTTACACACACACACACACACACACACACAGTGATAAATAGCTATGAACAGCATTATTTACATATTTAGGCATCCTAGTGAGTGAAAGTAAACCACTGCACCATTATCCCAAGGTCTTTTGAAGATTTATTAAAAAAAATGAATAAACACACCACTTAAATTCACTTAAACAACATGATCAAATTTATGTTATAACAATATTATATAAATATATTTGATTATAATTATATAATACATATTTAATAACTTTAATCAATCTTAATGTATATTAAGCTAAAATATATTAGTCAAAACAATTAATCATGATTATTTGCATAAAATTAAGTCCATTATTTCCATTTGTGTGTGTGTGTGTGTGTGTGTGTATAATCTGTCACATAAAAATATATGTATATATGTTTAAATGTGTGTGTGTGTATATATGTGGCTCAAAGATGAAAAAGTCTACAAAAAGCAAACAGAACAAAAAGCAGTGAGTGTAATAATGCTTAAATTTTTAGTTAATTTTAGGTTTACTGTTTAAATTAATTTTGTGTTTATCACACATTTACTAAAATGTCAAAAAAAAAAAATTAAATTTACAAATATTTTACCCACTAAAATGTCATTTAAAATGATATTTACAATAATAATCAATTTAGACAAATTGCTTTCAACCCAAGTATTAATTAGTTGTAGTTTTACATCTATAAAACCTAACACAATATAATTTGATATGCTTCCTTATCATTTTATATATTTTAGTTTGTGCAAGACTTTTTGCATAAATATTATGTTACACTGGATGACAATGTAACATTATTTCAACCAAATGTTGACATTTTATTTACCAAATACATATTTGAAACTATAAAAGTAGGAACTTCACTTTTATTTAGAGTGTGATTTAATTGATTTAACACCCCTTTTATTATTGCATATTGTAAATATTGAATTATGTTGCCCAATGATAATAATTCTTGACAGTGAAGGTAAAAGTTGTCTGTTCTTGCAGGCATGCAGGCTTCCTCTAGTGGTCTCGTCAAGGCGGATGAGGGGCCGAGTCGCAAGCGTCCGACACCAGCCGAAAGTGAAAAGAAAGCAAAGAAGAAATGTTTCTGGTGAGCTGATTTCACACGCGTCAACGAAAATGCTAATAGAGTCGCTGAAGTGTAACATGCATTCGTTTGATCCACTAGGACTGGCCTCGGAGGGCTGGAGGAGATGGGCAGCTCTGGTGAAGGAAGTGATGACAGCGACAGCGAGGCTTCTCCGTCCACCTCTGGGGCTTCGTGCAGCTCAAATATACCTAAACTGACTGTGCCGCCTTCTGCCACCAGAGGGAGTGACAGGACAGACCCTCGGGAGCAGCCCAGCAGCTCCAGCAGCTCCTCCTCTCAGAGTCCCGCACCGAGCTCCCCAACACAGGAGGAGGAGGTGGTGCAGAAGAACCCCGAAAAAGAGTGTACAGCTGAAACCAGTCAAAACGGCAGCATCGAAGAGGAGAAATCCTCACAGAGTCCCGCACCGAGCTCCTCAACACAGGTGGAGGAGGTGGTGCAAAAGGAGTGTCTGGCTGAAACCAGCCAAGACGTCACTGGCGAAGAGGATAAATCACAGGTAGAGCCCACAGAAGCACAGAGTGGCCCAGCTGAGAGCAGTCAGGCACAGGAGGAGGTGAGATGCCCTGCTTCTGAAGGGGCTGCTTCTGCTTGTTTTGGTAGTACTGACTTGTCTTTTGTTCTCTTCAGGTGGAGGGTCCGCTGGATCTGCTGTCTGTGAGTGGGCCTGAGCAGCTGGAGGCTTTGGGTCTGGAGCGGCTGAAGAAAGAGCTGATGGAGCAAGGGATGAAGTGTGGAGGAACACTGCAGGAACGTGCTGCGCGTTTGTTCTCCGTCAAAGGACTGAGCCCACATCAGATTGACCCTGCGCTCCTGGCCAAACCCACCAAGGGCAAGAAGAAATAATCTGTGTTGTTTTTTTTTTTTTAAATCAGTGTTTTTAACATGTTTTGGTTTGTAAAAAAAATCAAACACGTCTTTTTTTTTTTTTTTTTAAACCCCAGTTTGAGATAAGTGCTAGATTTTTTTTTTTTTTTTTCTTTTTTCTTTTCAAATTAGAATGTCCTCACTCTTCTTTGTCAGTAAAACATGCCAATTTACAAAAAAAAATTAACTCTGGTTAATTTTGTTTTGTAATCTGTACAATACATCATTATGATGATGAAGACATTGTATATAGTTGTTTAGATTTATACAGAAACATTCTGAGAATCAGTCATGTTTATGAGGTGGATGGGAAGTTATTAAACAGTTTGCTTGTTTTCTAAGAGCTAGCCCACAGATTGTCCACGGTGCACAGTATTTGACTGTATGTGATCTGGTCCATTTTCCCCTTGACTTTATCAGTAAAATATAGTTGCACAATTTTGTTTCCTGTTTGTTGTTATTACCATAAATCTTTAGTTTATAGAATGTAAAAATAACCTTTTATTTTTTTTAACTATATATTTATGTGTAAAAAAAACAAATTATAATTACGCAGGCACAACCCTGCTGAAAAAAAAAAACAGCATACACTGGTTAGGTATGTTTTGAAGCTGACCAGCTTTAACCAGCAAAGATCCTGCATAAACCAGCATCCCAGCTTCAAAACATACCTAACCAGCTGTTTTTTGTTTTTTGTTTTTTTTTTAGCAGGGAACATATATGCCGGTGCAGAATAAGGTTCATATTCAACTGATATGTGGTTATAATTAAAAGCAGAAACTAAAAGTTAATATATTTAAACCTCAATGATAAGTCAACACAATGGCATTCTGAAGAAAAATCACAAATTATGCAAACAAGAATGATTTAGTGTGGGAAGATTTAGGGAACCTTCGTAAACTCCGAAACAGCAGATGGCGCGATTGAGTCCCACGCTGTTTCAACACACTCGGCAGAAGAAAACGGTGCATGTTTGTGGAGTAGTTCTGGGTTTGTCGTAGTGTTACCGCTTTAAATGTTCAAATTATGTATTTTTTAGTATGTATCTGAAGCTGTGGTAATAGTCATGGCGTTTCCTCAGCCGCGTTCTCAAGCGCCTCAGTTGCCGCAGCATCTTTTGCGGACCATAGAGTGTCAACAGGGCGCTGTGAGAGCCGTGCGCTTCAACTGTAAGTCAATATTATCACCTTTTAAACTATATCGTCTATATCAATTGTTGTGCATATTATTATTAAATAAAACATGTTAGGTAACCACTGAGTGGTACCACTAGTTAAAAGCGAAAGAACATGTTTTTATTTGCTTTGATAAAGATTTTTATACTAAGTATACAAATAAACACATTTTTAATCAAAAGAAGAAGATACATATATATGTAAAATACGTTTTATATCCCTCTGGTAATCACGAAGGATTCGTGACGTCAGCGCTGAGAAAAGTTAGGTTTGCTGCTGTGCGTTATGACACCGAGAGAAGTAGACCTTTACTGAATACTAAAATTGTTCTTCTGTCTAAATATTGCATGCTGCTCCAGCTGATGGGAATTATGTGCTGACCTGTGGTGGTGATAAATCTCTGAAGCTGTGGAGTGTGAGTCGCGGGACTCATCTGAAGACTTACACCGGTCACGGATATGAAGTGCTGGACGTGGACAGGTATGTATTTCTGCGTTGCATTGGGAAACAAGTCATTTTGGTAGTCCTATTTAGACCTACTAAGAGTAAGTGATTTTGGAATTACATGTTAACAGTCTTTAGGCTCAGTTTCATAGACAGGGGTTAGACTAAGCCAGAATCAGACCATAGTTTAGGACATTTAAGTAATTCGTATGAACATGCTTCAGAAAAAAAAGGCACTGACAGGTTTTAAAGTCAGTCAGTGCAAGTTTCTTTCAGTTGAAACTGCTCAGATTTATAATTTAGTCTAGGACTAGATTTAAGCCTTGTCTGTGAGAACAGGAGTTAGAGTATTAGTAGACTGTCTGCTTTACTTTGTTGAGCCTACAGCATACTGACTATAAGAAACTTTAAGTATATGTTAACTTATTCTACTAACCCTAAACTTACCCTAACAGTCTACTCTGAGAGTTAGATATACGTAGTTGCAAATGAATGAGAATTAGTTGACACGTAGTTACTTACAGTTAGTAAAATATGTAAAGTGGACTATCAAAATAAAGTAAAACCTTGCGTTATATTATAAAACCATCACTCATGTTTGGTTTGCGTTAATTTCACTTACTTTTCGCAGTTCATTCGACAACAGTCAGCTGTGCTCCTGCAGCTCAGATAAAACGGTCATCCTCTGGGATGTGGCGTCTGGTCAGGTGACGCGCAAACTCCGCGGGCACGCCGGGGTGAGACGGGTCACATCGCAATTTTCCACCATCATATCATACTAGAGATGGGCGATAATCCTTATTTAGTTTTCCATACTATATCGATACTTTTGAAGGCTGATATCAATATTTGTCCTGTTTAATGCATATTGTATGCATTACGTTTTTATTAAATAAACAAAATATAACTATCGATACATTCAATACTCACATTATTATCAGTCAATCTTCCGGATCAATTCACCCATCCCTATATGTCCATACCGCATTTATTATTTGCTACTATTACTATTGCAATATATTAGTATGTATTAAATAAATAAACATTTTATGTAGGTGATTTGTTCATATAAAATGTCTTATCTATCTTACGCTTGTTTCCTAGAAAGTGAACTGTGTGCAATTTAATGAGGAGGCTACTGTGATGCTGTCTGGTGAGTAAGACTTGACATTAATCATAAATGCATAAATGTGTATGGGACAGTGGGGCGGAGTCTTTTTGTTTTACCAGAGGTAAATGTAGCAAATATATATGTATTTTTTTCTTATAGCAAAATAAAAAAATATATACTTATACGGGATGGTAGAATGGTAAAAACGAGAAAATCCCTGGAACTGGGACGGTTGGCAGGTATGGAAATGCTTATGGAAATAACAACAGTCAAATCTCCATGTCGTATTTTTTATGTTTCAGGTTCCATTGATGGGACCGTACGGTGTTGGGACACGAGATCCAGGCGGATGGAGCCGATCCAGATCCTGGATGAGGCTCGGGATGGGATCAGCAGCCTGAAGGTTTCAGAGCATGAGCTTTTGACTGGGTCAGAACAAACTAAGGATATGATGTCAGAATATGAGTAATCTGAGGTTTGGGTTTACTGAAGTGACTGTAGTTTGTTGTGCTGTATATCAGGTCTGTGGATGGAAGAGTGAGGCGATACGACCTACGAATGGGGCAGCTTCACGTGGATTTCGTTGGGAGTGAGTTATATCACACATACGAGGGAATGAGAACACACTCTTTGTACTGTCTGTGTGATGACTAACGCTCCTGTTGTGTGCTTCACAGGTCCCATCACTTGTGTATGTTTCAGTCGGGACGGTCAGTGCACACTATGCTCTAGTTTGGACTCAACTGTGCGCCTGCTAGACAAAAGCTCAGGGGAGATGCTGGGAGAGTATGTGCAACACCGATTAATCTACTGCATAAATACAGTACAACTAATACAAAAAAAATTATAAACGTGGTAATTACTAAAAATAGAAATAGAGACGTCATTTTGACAATGAAATATAAAAATGCACATTTTAAATGCATGAAAAAGAAGTTGAATATAACAGTTAATTTGACAAATGGTTAAATAACAATAAAAAATGACTTTTCAAAATTATAGATGAATATGAATCTTCAATATCAGAGTAAAATTAATAAAAAGTGTACTTTCAAAAGCAACAAATAAATGTGTGTGTGTATATATATATATATATATATAAACCTATTTATTTAATTCATGATTAAAATAATTGTTAAGCAACAAATTAACAAGACAGTAAATTAATAACACACTTTTTTCAAATTATTCAAAACTTTTTAATCATGACAGACAAATAAGTGAAGTCTCTTTTTAAATGGATAAAGACGTTGACAATTTGTTATTTTTAAAAATGAAATTAAACATGAAATATTTCAAGTTAACAACATGCATATTTAAAATAGTGCTGTCAAACAATTTAATCACGATTAATGGCATCCAACATAAAAGTTTGAGTTTACATAATATGTGCGTGTACTGTGGATATTATGTACACACCTGCATGTATATATTTCAGACAAATATGTTGTTTATTTATTTCTATATACAAAATATACACAATACACACACTTTATGAAAACAAAAACGTTTATTTTGTATATATTTCATCGTTTTTAATTGTTTGACCGCTACTTAACTAGTATTGAAAAGTGTAATTAATCATAACAGTAAAATAAATTCGTATTTTGAAATGAAAAATCGGTTTAAAATATTAATTAAATCGAACAATAAAAAAATACAGTACAGTAATGTGTTATTTCCACTTCTCTATACAATTGCCATTTCAATGTTAATTTTATAATAATGTGTGTGTGTGTGTGTGTGTCAATGGTGTCCCTTCACAGGTACTCCGGTCATGTCAATAAAGGCTACAAGCTTGACTGCTGTCTGTCTGATAAAGACACACACGTACTGAGCTGTTCAGAAGATGGCCATGTTTACTTCTGGGATCTGGTGGAGGTGGGCAGAATAAGTCACATGACCCACAGAAAAAAATACTGTGATGAAATGTCCAGCTAAATATGAGCAATAAAGCTATCATCCTCTAATCTCTGCTTGTAGGGCTCCCTGACTTTAAAGCTGCCCGTTGGGAAAGCTGTCGTCCAATCACTGTCCTTCCACCCAACGGAGCCCCGCCTTTTGACTGCTATGGAGGGGCGTGTTCAGGTGTGGGGGGCAGAGCCAGAGGAAGAAGATGTGAAAGGCAACTGAGTAGTGCGAGTTGAAAGCATGAGCAGGACTCATTGAATATGAAGTGTGAATCACTGTTTTGTATCGATTTGATTGTTATTTTGTATGTAATAAAATGTTGTTGTTTTTAATTATATATAGTTTGTTATATTTTACTTTTTAATATCTTAATAGTTGTTTCTTACCGTTTTTAACTATTTTATGCTTTTTTCCTGGTTCATTATCGTAATTGAGTGTAGTTAGTTCACAAAAACAAACACAACTTTTGTTTGTATATTTAATAAGAACTATACATATTTACAATAATTTATTGGGTAGTAAAAATGTTTTTCAAATAAATAAATAATTTATAAACATAAATATCTTCCATTTTTCCATTCATCAAATCAATCTCGACCCAAACACGTCATTGTGTTGTCATCAACCAAAACCGAACGTTTTGACATTCTCAAACACAATATCAGCCAATGCCATCAAAGAAAGCAACATATACATCTTGATACATTTCAATTCATACATATTATAACTTCCTGAATTAACAGCCCTTATTTTACTTAGAGGCACTTTGTACAGTCTCTAAACCAACAGGCAGTACGCAGCCAGATTTCGACTGTCCGCCCTCGTTTCTACCCCATACAGACGCATCCAGCGGCAGAGAGTTTCTCCACTTTGTGCCAGCGATGTTGGTTGTCGAGAAAGGCTATGTCTTCGTGGTGTGTGGGACGACAACAGGGCTGATGGTGCCAGTGACCGGTGTACAGAAGGACGCCGCTTTGCAGGAGGTTGGTGAGTGTGAGGTCGTGGTTGGAGGCCAGACGAGGACAGGTCCCGCTGCAGTATTTAAACAGCACTGTCTCATCCGAGTCATAGCCCAGACCGAGATCTCGCACCTGCAGCAGGATGGAGTGCAAGGCGCAAGGGGACTCAGCACTGCGGGGCAACCGTATCGCCCTTTCCAACTGCCTCCCCGAATCTTCCTTTTCCTCAGCATCACCTCCTCTTCGTTCTTCACCACGGAGGTCTTTGTCTGAAAAAGAATGAGTAAAAATAAATACAATTTTGCATTCTCTGCTTGTGCAAAATAAGGTTGCTCAAATCAAAAGAGTCCTTATTTAGGTATTTTGGTTAAATTTAAATCATCTGAGGAACAGTACAACTCTGTCTACATGATTTGAGGTCATTAGTTGCACTTATATTTTGAAGAATATTTAACAGCTTTTTCCATACAATGGAAGTCAGTTGAGTCCAATATTGGACCCCATTGATTTCCATTCTATGGGCAAAAAAACCCCCCAAAAAACTATTTTTCAAAATATCCTTTGTGCTCTACACTAGAAAAAAGCAAATATGAAATGTCAATAGCGACCCTATGAAAAATCTACATAAATTTAGTCCAAAGGTCATGACCCCCCAGTCTTACCCAGTAGCATTCTAAGCCAGTGTCCTTCTCCGGCTTGAACGCAAAAGAGCAGAACGGTTATCTTTAGTAGTGAACGCATTGTTCTTCTTTTCTTTGCCTGGTTGTCTTCGTCAGGATGGGAGCGCAGGTGATGCTGAGATCCGCCAGAGTCCCAATCTCTTTTATAGCCATCTAAGCGGGTCAGAGCTGCTGGGGCGGAGGGGATGATGGGGTGCGGCCAGGAGGGGGAGGGAGGCATAATAACCCTTCCACTCCCAGTCTCTCACCTGGTCTCAAGATTATGATTGAAGGCAACTTTATATCAATTTTAGGTATTTCTCCAAGTATTGAGGGGCTGACAGTATGGAAAATGGGGCTTAAAGCTGTGGGGCGTCTGACAAGGGCAGTCATCTTTGGAGGTTGAGTCGATTAAGCACATGAAATTAGCATTTTTGCACACATTTTATACAATATGATGAACACCGAAAAGCAAGGGTTAACTGCATGAAGGATGGAAGGAAGGTCCATAATTAAAAAGAACTAAATAGATGACAGAAGTTATTTGAATGGAAATTCCAAGAATAATGGCTGTCTTCAGATACATAAATTTGGGGATTTTATTAAAATGTGATTTTTTTTCTCGCTATCTACATTCCTTATTTAACCATGAAGACATGAGTCCTGCAGCGCTGAAGGAATAAGTGAATGTGCATGGCTTGCATTGATATCTCGTCTTAGCCGTCTTGTACAGCAGACCCCAAATGTATTTGGACACTTACATAACTCTAATTCAAATTAACAACCGGACCCACTATGATATGGTATTTAGTGAATGTATGAATATGGACATATTCTTTTTCTGTTTTGTTTTTTGTCAGAAACAATTCATCTTCTTTTTGTGAAATTTGTTACTTTAAAAGTCTGTCTGTATTATTCTTTTTCAGAAGTAGGCCCGGGCTGGATATTTTGGTTTTGATATTTCTTAAACAATTGTGTTCAAAGATTTTTGTGTCTCTCAAATGTCCAATTACTTTTTGGGGACACTGTGCATCTTACAATTTAGAATTAGAATTAGAATTTAGAACAAATAAAGAAATGATGTTGTGCTCTGGGTGTTGATTAAATGTATCATGGCATCTGAAGCTAAATTAATATAGACCCTCAAAAAAATAACAGGGTTGATTTTTGAATGTTTTAAGTTAGATGATTTGTGACAACCCTGATTTATTCTAAGCATGATGATACTCCCAAATTTACTGTATAAATGCAAATGTCTTCATTTAAAGGTGCCATAGAATTCATTGAGAGAATATTTTAAATTGTTGTCTGATATGTACATAGAAGGTATGTAGCTTAGGTAAGGGGGGAAAATGCCC
>JAUCMS010000049.1:9082902-9097650 GCA_032357445.1 Enteromius radiatus | reverse complement strand
TCCATGTACTGAACTGTTATTATTCAACCATGCCAAGGTCAATTCAGTTTTCCATTCTATGGCACCTTTAAAAAATCATGGTAACAGGTTTGACATTGTAAGTTCTGCAAGCTATTTGAGCCATTTACTTGCCTTGTAATTTTGTAATAAAAAATGTTGTGATGCTATTGGGGTTGACAGTCTTACAGTTCTGTTAGACACTATTTGCTAAACATTATGATACTCCATGGTTCTTAATAAGATAATTCAATGATTCCATGAAGTTGTATTGCCCCTAAAAATCAGGAGACTTCTATGCGACATTAATTTGAATTTATTTTCTGAAAACATGTAATTTTGACAGAATTATTGTAATAAAATGGAGTTAGGACGGTAACAGGGTTGACAAATTTAATATATTTTAAATAAATTCCACTATTTGTATATTTTCCACTGTTTTATGCACTTCTTGCTGTCCAATGCTCAGAACACTATGCAATTTTAACTACCTAGTGGACATATTATATTGGGAGTTTATAAAGTATAAAAAGATTAGTTAAAGAGGCTTTAGAAAGCCAGGCCTTTCCTTCAGGTATAATGTTATGCAAAATACCGTTAGGTTTTATAAAATATTCCCAAATCTTTCAGGACAATGCCCATTCAATGCCGTTACTTTCAAGTAGAATACCTAAGACCTGGGATTGTGTGCAGTTGAAATGTTTTCCAGTCAGACATCCATCAGTATTAAAATATGATCAGTGGAAAAGGATTTCAGCCAATCGTCAGGCGGTTAAAACTTGACACAGGACCATAAAACAGTCTACTTTAAGGGAAACTTACATAGCAATCTCTTCTCAGCTAGAGTCTGTCTTTATTTATAACTCATCCATCATGACAAAGATTACAGTTAGAAGAGTTTCCACTGGTGCTGCTGCCATGCTGTTGGCTGAGAGCTCCGTACAAGCTTGTTAAAACTAGATGCCTTCTTCCAGACCAGAGTAAAGTTAAGGTGTCGGTCCCCAGGTAAGTAAATCTGTAAGGGAATGGATTTGGAGTAGAATAGCTATTTGTCTCGCCAGTGAAATAAGAGTATGATTAATCTCTTTTTGATACCGTTTATTATTCATTCCGTACTCCTGTTTGTCCTCCCATAGATATGTATTATTCAGTCCTTGCATGAAGAAGGAAAAGATGATGATGGAGAAGTGAATGTAAGATGGATCTGCATGGCAATTTTTAATAATAAATATGAGCATGAAAAGAAACCTTTTTCAAAATAACTATGGAAACAGGGTTGAACTTTACAAATGCAGTCAATGCTACAATTTGTATAAAAATTGGATTGAGTTTTACTTCTTTTCCTGCTTGTCTTGTCTAAATTATGTCACTGACGGGATGTCACCGTTTTAAGGATTATTTTTGTAATGAGAGAAAAAAATGCAGTAACAGATTGGAATAAAGAAAAAAAATTAAATGTTATGTCTTTTTATAATTAAAATGATTAAATAATGAAACCTTTCGATGTAATTTAGTGTAACATCAGAATAATATTTTAATAACAGCTTTAGTTTCACAACAATTCCATAGCAACTCGTTATTTTAAAGTACGCATTTTAAAGTAACTTTTCTTGGTATTTTTTTTCAAACCATCTCTAATAGTTTTCGTGAAGAACGTGGTATTTGGGCACCAAAGTGCATCATATTTGTGGAAGTACAGTGGGGGATACGGCAACCCTTCTGGCATGTCCTGACAGAGCCTCTTAGGAATCTGAGGCTGTCTGAGTCAGGCAGGAATCTCATATCAAAGTCACAGAGTGGAAAAACAGTCTTACTCACACACTGTAAAACACACGGTGACATGGAAGGGAGGTGTGGACTCACCGCCCATCAGACGAAAAGAGGGGAAAAGAGCTTTGTCTGTCTGGTACAAATCACAAGAGCTCACCTATGCATGCACTCACGGATTTAGTTATAAAAAAAAAAAAAAAGTTCACAGTCTCGCCATTCCTCATACTTTTTCTTCTGATAAGAAAGTTCTTAGGTTAAGAAGTATGCAAAACAGCATATATTAATAAACAGGGTTATATAGTTAATGCTATTAATAAATACATTAAATTTTAATAAAAAAAAAGGGGCTACTTGATATTAAATAAATGTTAACCTAACTAAAATGTTTATCCAGCTATTTGTCAAGACAATATTTCTCATTTTAAATAAATAATAAAGTAGTTAGCTAAAATAACCAAAAATAAAATAAAAAAATCATAAAAACCATAAAGAACATCAAAATGTTGAAATGACATCAAAAACACGAAAACCTTTAACTAAAATTAAAATGGATTTAGAAACATAAACACTGATTCAGAATATTAATAAGTGATATTTATTGGTAATATAAATGAGTCTAGTTTAAATGATTACAGTAAAACTTTAGAATTGTAAATATGTGTGGAATAAATCATTGTGACATAATATTGAAATGGTTTGATTATATATAACTCAAGCCAGTTTGATGGAAATGTGCTTGAAAATAGGCCACACTAAAATAGGCTATTTGTTTGCTAATACAATAAATACAATAATAAACAAAATAAAATTCAGAATTTATTTAGAATGGGACATTCAGGATTTTAATTTTATGATTTTGTATTAATAAAAATAATAATATTAGCTGAATCTGCACTTGAAACCACACATTTCCTCACATGCGCTTGGTGGTTTACAGACAAACACCGGGTTCCTCAGCTACATTTTTACAAATTGAATAAAATGTGTATCTGCTCATGACAGGTGAGAAGTGTGTTAGTTTGGGGTAATTCCTCAGGGGTGTTTATGGTATGGATGACCTTAACGGAGCTGTGTTGCATTCCGACTCCAGCGGGTCTCCTGTCCGGCCCATATAGGGCTTGTCTGCTCCGGGCAGGAATGCAAGAGCAGCGTTCCAGTGTTAGGAAGCATTCTGTGGGAATTAGTGGGGAATCTCAAACTCGCCAGGCGAGGGCTGTTTGTGCTGTAAATCTGACCAGCGCACTAGAAGCTCCTGCCTCTTCTATCACTCCTCATCCACTCACACCTTTCTCAACATCCCTCCATCACACTGGACCAGCACTTTCCTTTGTGCGTTTATGGTGGTTAATAGGTTATAATAATATAATATGGACTTTTCACAATGCTGTGATGCTGCATTTAACAGTCACCAGCATTGCAGATCCTTGAAAGTGTTTTGGTTTTTTTTACATAAATATATATTTAATGTATGTACATTTACAACACTATACATTGTGTTATTGTGTTTGCGTCAAATAAAAAATAAAAAAAGGTAATGCAATGGTGTTTCTAATGCAGTGACTCACTGAGGGACGGTACATTTGACATTGCTCTCTCTTCTGATTACGGTTATCAGTCTCTCTAATTTTTTTTTTCTTTCTTTTGAAAGTCACATAAATACCACTGTGGAGTTTTCTCTTTTCTATTTGTGGTACTCTCCCATTCACTGATCTTGAAGTTATCCCAACTATGACAACCCAGAAATTCTGCAAAAGATCCATTGCGCCATTACAAATTAGTTCAACGCAAACTTTGTATTTACTTTAATTATTATTATTTGTGAAAAGGGTATTTAGTAAGCTGTTTGTCTAATATCATGTATGTTTTCCATGCCTGGGTTGGAAAAAGCTGTACATGTCCAAGTTTTTCTGTCCACCTGGCTACACATTCACAGAAGACAAACTCCAGAGATGTTCCACTATCCCTCACTGGCGGGAAAATGCCCACCTGCAAGTGAAATCCCAACTGGCAAACATGGCACGGTTATTCCGAGTGAATGTGAGCCAACAGACGACAGCATATTATTTACACCTCACGACTGACTCACACAGGAGTTTTCCATCTTAGAGGGTTCCCCCGTTGTTCAAACATTTTCGTAATAAAATTGAATTTTACGAGTTGTTATTAACAGAATTAAAGTTACCTGTCAGATGTGTTGCTAAAAGGTCGTCGTGTGTCCTCCGCTCAACAGGCGGCGCAGTTGACGCACGCAAACGTCTCTAGCGTGACGTGAGGTGACGAGGAAACGACGCTGACGCTCTTTACGCAGATGGTTGTTTGGTCAGTGTTGTTACGCACAAAATTACTTTCATTTACTTCGTAATGTCCATATGTATTGTATAATTATTAAGGTAAATAACGACGTTTGCGTATTAACTGTTGTTTTGGTCCAGTTTGAATGGTTTTGCTTATTTTTATCTCGTGTATCAGCTGATCATGCTTGTATTGATACTAACGTTACAGTTAATTTGCCTATATTTAACACTTTTTATAAATCGTTTTCATTTTTGCACCGTATAACAACCTAGTAATGTGTTAGTAATATTTTGATATTCATTACTGTGGTGCGGAATGATTGCCATATTCTTCTGTCATAGCACCATATCCATTGGTATTATTATTTTTGTTAGAGGTAAGGCGGTCTGATACATCATAAGTGTAGTAATTTTCTTTAATTTTTTTCCTGCAGTTGTACACTTACTGGTATTAAAATCATCTGGAGCTGATCTTAAACCAGCAACATGGTATGGTTATATTATTAGTATATTCAGCATATGTAGTATTTATGAATAATAATTTTAATTAGCTCTTTATTTTTTATTCTATATAGATTTAATTTTAATGTGTGATAACGTTTTTTATATTTATATTTTGCTTTATTTACTTTAAGTTAACAATAACACTAGTTATTTTATTTAAAAGAAACAAACAAAAACATCATGTTAATATTTGTTCTCTGTTTTAGGGTGAACGTAAAGGAGTAAACAAGTACTACCCTCCAGATTTTGATCCAGCCAAGGTGCGAAAGACAAATCATATTTATTCAGTTCTGTCTTGCAATAACATGTTACAGCATGTATATTGAAATAATTCTTCCTGAAACATATATTTCTCGTCCACTCATAACAGCATGGCTCCATCAACGGCTACTGGAAAACACACCCGCTACGGGAGCGGGCCAGGAAACTGTCTCAGGGCATCCTCATCATCCGGTAATACACAAACATTTACAGTGTTGTCAATTCTATGATTTCCATGATTTGACAATCTATGTTTTGTGCTTTCAGATTTGAGATGCCGTATAATATTTGGTGTGATGGCTGTAAGAATCATATCGGCATGGGTATGGCATTGAAGTTATACATACTATTGTATTACTCACACTATTTCTGCAGTATATAGTATATGGCGTGTGTATAATTAATTGTTCTGTTCTCACAGGGGTTCGATACAATGCAGAGAAGAAGAAGGTCGGCAATTACTACACGACTCCAATATATAGGTGAGGTAGCATCCTGATCTCCAGCATGTTAGTGTCATGATCAGTTCATATATATATGCATATTTTAACTATCTTTAGGTTTGTGTTTCACAGGTTCAGGATGAAGTGCCATCTGTGTGTGAACTACATAGAGATGCAGACAGACCCGGCCACCTGTGATTATGTCATCGTGAGTGGAGCGCAAAGGAAGGAAGAAAGATGGGACATGGCTGAGAATGAGCAGATACTCACTACTGGTGTGATACTCGTGTTTATTATATTATTATAGTATAATAATTGTAAATATGAGAAATGTAAATCTCCATTCTTTTCAATGGTTTTCACCCCCCAGCGATTAATTTTGCAGATTCTCAAAGGGGGATGTAAACTTTTGACCTCAACTCTGTCCGTCAGTCAGTCTTGTTTGTCTATTTGTGCACCTGTCTGTACACTAGCTGGGAATGACAGTTAGTAGATGGATGGATCTCTCTATCCAACAGTCCTCAATATCCTTTCAAATGTGTTAGTAATATGTGTAATATGGAGAAAACATCATTTAAGTTATTAATTGCTGTAAATATATTACAGTCATCAAGAAATCAAGGCTTAACATGCTGTTTTCTTCTTCAGAGCACAGTGAGAAAGAGAAGCTGGAGACAGACGCAATGTATAAATTAGATCACGGAGGAAAGGATAAAGAAAAGCTACGTGCCGCCATCCCGTCTCTTACTGAGCTTCAAGAGCAACAGTCCGGATGGAAAGATGACTTTCAGCTTAACAGCGCCCTCCGCAGGAAGTTCAGGGTGAGTTAAATGTTGCCCATCGCAGCAGACTTGTATCAGTAATGAAAGGTTTTTGCATTTTAATCTATTTTTGATTCGCAAATACAGACTGAGAAGAAAGTGATCGCTGAGGAGGAGGAGAAAGACAATGCAGTGCGAATGAGAACTGGTTTGTCCATCCCTTTGTTACCGGAAAAAGAAGAAGATAAGAAACTGGCATCTTTGCTCACCTTCCAGAGTCCAGATTGTGAGTTTGACCTATCCTTTTATTTTTTTTAGTAAATTAATCATCACTCCTTTTAAGTAAAATAGGTATTTATTTTAGATTTATTTAAGTTTATTTATATACAAATATATATATATATATACTATTAAATTATATATATATTGTATATATTCAATTATTTTATTATTATTGTACTTACTTGGATAAATCTTTGTCTTCCAGCATATGAAGACAGACAGCACACAAAAAGGCAACAGATTTCGTCTCGTTCTTGGTTCAGTAGCCCATCTTCAGCAACAGGGGGAGCCGCTGGGAACCTCTTACAAAAGTTAGGCCAGCAGGGTCGAGGAGCAGCCATGGCTAAAGCACTCAGCTCTTCAACACCAAGCTCACACATCCTGGTACGCAGGAAGTCAGAAAGCAGCAAGACTGAAAGCATCAATGTTATGACCTGCAGCTCGTCCCCTGACGCTAATACAACAGCTGTAGATACAAACGCCACAGACTCTTTTTCTCCTCTAACAAAAAACATGAATTCAAGCACAGACGCAAACACTCAAAGCTGCACTACAAAGGTTCATGAAGGAAGCCCGTCAGAGGAAGACAAAAGCTTTGAATTGTGTGCTGGAAGGTCCCTGGTTGCAGATTATAGTGACTCTGACTCGGGCAGTGAGGTCTGATTTAGACCGCAAGTTGAAATAACATAGTTTTGATTCTTATATGTATCATCTTATGAAAAAAAAAACAATTATGAAGAGTGTGTCAGTTTTTTTTATTTTTTTTTTTATTTTAGAGCATTGAACATTGAACATTTTGCGCTACAAAAGGCAGTAATAATCTCCAAGACATAAGGGGGCGATAGAGTCGATCAACTGAGTCTAAGGCTGGGTACACACCACAAGATAATCGAGCTGATTTTGGGCCGATTTCTCCTCTTCCGACAATCCAAGCGTCCCGATTATCTTGGTGGTTTAAAGATTATCTTATGAGATTTTCCTGTGGTGTAATGTGTGTTAAGAGTGACTGAATCTGCTTGGAAGAACCAAGAGGGATCAGATGGGTGAGGTGCAGGTGGGGATCCAGAATGCCACGATGGAGCCAGAGTGACAGAGAACCAAGGTGGCGCTGGAGGGACTGCTCTGAGCACATTACACACAAGCAAGCTAGGAGCCATGGTGAAGCTCCTGGGTTGCTGGGCCAAGGTTGAGCCTGGGTCTTGGAGGTTGGAAGCAGAGGCTCATTTTCAAATGAGAAAAAGGTACTGAAAGTCCAAACTAACAGGACCATGAGAGAAAAAGCCTGACTTCACTTTTATGACAATGTACTCAAGCCTTATAGTTAGAGATCTTTCTAAGGCTGAAACCCTGAATTTGTTTGAATTTTGTCAGATATGTGGCCATGTGTTTGTGCTGAGAATAAAGCAAACATTACACAAGAGTTTCTCAAAGTTTGGAGATAACTGTGTTGTGGGTTTGTGGGAGGGATATTTGGAGTATTTCAGTTGTCCTGCTGTTGTGTCTGACATACTGTGAGAGTTTAGTCCAGCAGGATGATGCTCTTTCCACTGCTGTTATGGACGGCATTGCTCTGTCACGTCTCAGATGGCTGGATTTCTGCTCCTTTACAGTGCGTTGTGTAATATTTTATTAATAACTTTTTTTGTAAAGTGCAAAAATATTACTTTTCATCTTGCCATTGATTTATAATGTTGTTTATATTGTCAACATATAAGAACAGCACATGTGAATGTTCTGTTTGAAAAATGTTGGATATAAAATGGTCACTTATACATTTCTGTTGTGTTTAAAATCAAACTGTGGTTAAAATAGGGTTATCTGCATCTGAGTTTGTTATCTGTGTTTACAGTGATCTGGTCAAAGACCAACCTCCAACGTAAGTCTTCTGTCCTATGACCTTAAGTTACATAGTTACGATTTGGCGACCTGAACCAATCTTGTAATAAAAATGCCCAATTATTAGATTTTATTAAGAGACTTTAATATTGAAACACTTGATTGTGAGGGTCCAATATTCCCTGTATTTTATTTATTTATATTTTGTTTTGGTCACATGACAGCAAAATGGCCCTCTGCATTTTGGTTAAAAAGATTGTTATTGTTAGTATTAGAAGTAGTATTTCATGCTGTGCATTGCTTTTTATATAATAATTATAATGATTATTATTAGTAGTAGTAGTATTGTATTTGTTATCTTAAGAGCTTTACAAACATTTAAAAAGCTATACTAATGACAGCAATAATAACAATTATTATTATTATTACTTTTAGGCAGTTTATTTATTTATTTATAGGCCACTTTGATATTTTTACATCGGGCATATAATTTTAAACAATTCTGAATATGGAAACTGAACATGTTTGTGTTGTAAGATATGTGTGTTCTGGTTCAGGTTTTATGTTTTAGCTCCAGCAAAGATAAGACTGGGAACAAAACAGAACATCCTGCTGGAGGCTCACAAACTGTCTCAGACCTTAGAAGTCTCCATCACGGTCTATGATTATCCAGTCACCCAAACTACCTTAATGACAGACTCTGTTACCCTCAATTCAGAAAACAACTACAGCGTCCTCAAAACCATCGAGGTGACGTTAACTATGAATGTATTTGTTCTAATTCAGAGTAAACTTTGTTGGCTAAAATATTGCATGCTGAACATAATGAACTATTGTATTTTTTATTTAGATTGATCCAAATTTACTACAACCAGATGGAAAGAAGAAATATGTGAAGCTGGTTGTTCAGTTTATCGGATTTCATCGTGCAGAAAGTGTGTTACCGGTGTCCTTCCGCTCTGGATACATCTTTATTCAGACTGATAAACCGGTTTATAACCCTGGAGACACAGGTCTGCTCTCACATACACAAGCACTTGCCACGCTGCTCATTTATTATGAAGTATCTTCTGTTTTTGGCTGATAACTGTCCTTTTTTAGTGCGTTGCAGGGCTTTTGTGTCTGACACTGAATTTCATGCTGCTGAGAGGACCATTTCTCTGGAGATTCAGGTGATTGTCACTGGCACTGAGAGTATTTGCAAGGATATATTAGATTTTTCTGGAACAATACTTTACATTACAATTGGACCGTTTCAGAATCCAGACGGTATTGCAGTACATGGTATTTCTCGAGCTAAATCAATCGATGGGATACTCTCTAACATCTACCCACTCTCATCTGTGGTCAAGTATGCACACAGAACAGATATTATATTATAAAGTAATGATTGATTTAGAAAAAAATGTATATTGATTTACCTGATACTTTAGATATGGCTGCTGACTAAGTAACTTCTTTCTAGAGAGGGCAGGTGGAAAGTTGTTGCTAAGTTTGATCAGGGCAAAGAGAACGTATTTAGCAGAGATTTTGAAGTCAAGAAATATGGTATGTCATTCATATTACCTTCAGATTCTTCTAGATGTTTCTCTGTTGGTCAGTTAACAGCATTTCTCTTTTCTCTCAAGTCCTCCCAGCGTTCAACGTCACTTTGACTCCAAAGACACCCCACCTCAGACTAGACGCAGAAAAGTTGGAGGTAGAAATAACAGCCAGGTGTGTAATCAATTTTCTCTATATGATTAATATTGTGCATTTTACATTGAACGTATGTACTCTGTGTGACGAGTCAGCTGCCTCCCCAAGCTATCATCTCCACCCCATCCCTTATTCACCGCCCTTCACCAGGCTCCCGACAGGAGTGGGTGTGCGAGAGAGGAGGGGCGTAGGAACGAGCAGGTCTGGTGGTACGTGATGGGGCACACCTGAGATGAATGAAGCCTCATCACCGCCGCTGTTAAAGGACGAGCGTGCCTCTCCTCTGGAGACCAGTCTCTTTCCCCGTGCATGCATGCTGGTGTCCTCGTGGGTCCAGGAAGGGTGCGTTGAGGGATCGCCATGCCGCCAGAGATGCGAGCTGTTTGAGACGTGAGCTGCTGGATGAGAACCACACCTGTGAAATGGCCATCCGCACCTGTGAAGGATGCAGGGCCGCTAAGCCTCTCGTGCCCCGGACCTGAGAGGGGAGCGCATGCAACCGCTGGACTCTGCCCCTTACCTGGACCCTTCCCCCTCGAACACTGTCTGACCTTCACTACCCCTGCAGCATGACGAGGACACCAGTTCCCCTTTTTATTTTGGACACTTGATTGGTATCTTGGGGTGGCCCATGCTGGTTCTCCAGGCCCTACCCTGGTGCCTTTCTTCCTGGAGGTGGATGAGGATCTCACTGGGAAGTGGACGGCACCTTTTACTCCCAGTGGCTCCTCCTCTCTCACCCCCCTGATGGTGGCACAGCGTGGGGGTATACAGAGTGCAGTGCAGTTGTGTTTGAATACCGCTACCACATGGCAGGGAAAACCGATGCTTTCCTCCTGGGCCTGTAGGCTGTGATCGGCAGTGCCTATGCGGCCTGTCGAAAGGCTACCTCCACCTTACGCACTCTGGCGTTGTTGCAGGTTCATCAGGCCAAGGCACTTGAGAACCTGCACAAGGTCACAACACAGAATTTCTGAAAAAACTTCATACTGCTACGGACCTTGCGCTACAAATTCGTAAGACCTCACTCAGGTCAAAAATTCATACAAAATCCTACAAATTGGCTTGTAAAATATGTACGATTTAGTAAAAATCTTATGAATTTGTATGAGTGAGGTTGTACGAATTTCTACGAATTAGCTACCTCATGAAATAAGTACAATTCAGTAAAGATTCAGAAAATTCAGCTTTGCATTACAGGAATAAATATTTTTAAACGTGTTAAAATATTAAACAATTGCAAAAAATATGTTACAATATAGTATTGCTGTATTTTTTTTTAAAATTATATGCAGATTTTTGAATGCCAGTATTTTTCCAAATATTCACTCTCACTGTATGCATGTCTTTCAGGTATCTTTATGGTGAACCAGTGAAAGGTGTTGCATATGTGCTGTTTGGTATTGAAACTGATGGTGAAAAGAAGAGACTTACATCTATGAAGCAACTAAATGATGTAAGTGATTAAAAAAACAAACAAAAACACTTTACGTTTAGGTTTACGTACCTTAAATCAGCTTTATTGTACAAGACTCTACATATAATACATTACTCTATGTATTTGCAGCTGAATGGAGGAAGAGTTAGTTTGACTATGGAAGAGATAAAAAAGGCCTATCCTGATACAAGCAGCCTACTCAGATCTTCTGTGTATGTCAAAGCATCAGTAATGACCAGCTCAGGTGGGAAAATAATTTAAAAAACAACCACTCACAATTCAATAGCGACTGCAAAGCAACCAACCACTCCAAACTTTTTAGTATAATTATTCTGAGTTTTTGTCTCCTGTCTTCTTCTCAGGCAGCGACCTTGTGGAAGCAGAGAAATCTGGTATTAAAATCGTAATTTCCCCCTACATGCTTTCCATCAGAGACGCATCAAAGTATTTCAAACCTGGCATGCCATTCGCCATGACGGTAATTTTTATTTCTTTTGCGACAGTTACCGCTTGAAAACGTAGTTCACCCTTCATGTTGTTTTAAACCCCTTTGCCATAATTTGCAGAACTGAAATCGAGAAATGGAAATGCACTGAAATATCCTAGCTGCTCTTTTCCATAAAATGAAAGTGAATGGTGATCACAGGCAGTCAATCATTAAAACAGGAATTTCCAATCTCTGTCCTGAAGGTCCAGTGTTCTGCAGGTTGCCTCAACACACCTGCCTGGAAGTTTCTAGTAGGGCTAGTAATGCTTTGATTAGCTGATTCAGGTTTGTTTAATTCAGAGTCTGAGCTAAATTCTGCAGGACACAGACCCTCCAGAAGTGAGTTTGGAGACCCATGCCCTACAATGAGAGTGTTTTTTTAAAACTATATTTAAATATAGGTATAGTAGTGTAATAGTATTTATTAATATTTTAATTTTAGGGTTAGAAAAATTGGCAACATCTCAGAGTGGTTGATGTGCAAGCATTGTACGCCAGTTTGTCCTCATATAGTGAGGCACCTGTCATGACCCACCTTCCTTCTGGAAGTCATTCCCAATGGGATGCCAGATTGAAACAGGTGAGAGGTTTTTCAAGGGGCCACAGTTCTGAAGCAGTGGTGAGTTATCCTGAAATGAAAATATAACAGTCACCAGACAAGGGATGGTACATGGCCTTTGAGTCAATATTGGAGGGGCCGCATATGAACCAGGCCCAGAGGAATCACAGAGGAGGCTTTCTGAGAGGACATTAAGTTCCAAATATAAATGACGTTGATAGCTGCTGAATTGTCAGGGAATATTCTGTTGTAATTGATGCCCACATGTGGGCTGGGCAATAAGTTTCTCTTCTAATTTGGCATTCAGAAGTCAATTGTCAAAAGTCAAAAGGTATTTTATAATTTGGGTTCCCATCTGTCTCAAAAGGCAAAGAGTTGTGTCAATGCACTTCATAAAAGTGTGCGGGGCCAGAGACAGTCCGAATAGTAGGGCTACATGCATCTTCCAGATCCACAAATGAAAAAACAGTCCCTGGGGCATATTTGCTCAAGGATTTGTTTTAAAGTCAACATGTTAAAGGGTCATTTCATTGTGTGTGGTTCAGATGCATAAAATTGAGAATGGGTCTGAGAAGATAAAGAAGATAAAGCCTTTTGCAGTTGACAAGAGGTGCCGATCATGACTTGTGAGATACACAGAGAAGTCGAGGTGCTGGAGAGACTGTGGGACCTATGCCAGTGAGAGTTTACTCAAGCCTGATGGTTGAGTCACGTTGCCTTGTTATTTGTACCTCCTAGGCCTCTGGGAGGGAAGAAATTTGAGAAAAAAGGTAATCCATGAGCAAAGCAGGCTGAGATTGATGATCTTGCAATGAGAGGACTCTGTCCAGGTGAGGTCAGAGTAAGCATTGTCCAGGCAAGTGACGCAATCACAGTGGCCGTCTGAGTTATGAAGGGAATATGGAGCAACGGTTAATACAATTTCAATTGAAAATGTGCTGAACATTTGCTCAGAAATGTGTTCTAATTCACCGGATGGCTTTATCCTTCTGATTCTTACTACTGAGATGAACTTAGCACTGAAAGAGCATATCTATCTATCTATGTATCTGTGGTTGTGTTTACATTTGTTCTTAATGCAATGTTGATTTTTGGAGAAACTATCCAACCAATAATCTAACCCGATGCCATGATTGCATTGTTTCTATTAGCAAATTTGTTTTGCATTTTAGGTTGCCTTAAGTGACCATGATGGATCTCCAGTCCATAATATTCCTATTAAAATCAGCTTTCTTGAAAACCCAATCACCATTCACAGAGGCACCATCAAAGTCTCCATCAACATGCCTGAGAAGTCATATGGTGATTCACAGATATTGAAGGTAAGTCACACACATATAGAAAATTGTGTTATTCATGTCTTCTGAATATTTTATTCTTATATTTGAATATACTGTATTTTTATAAAGGTAGAGACAGCAGATTCTTCACTAAAACCAGAACAGCAGGCAGTTCAAGAGATGCGTGTGGAGCCATATGCCTCATATAATGACTACGGGAACTATCTGCACATCTCGATGGGCATCAGTCCAGTGGTGGTGGGCAACACACTCAACATCCAAGTTCACATCAAATCTAGCTCACCAGAACGAAGACAACTTGTGGAGCAACTGACATATGCTGTGAGTTTGTGACTTGGAACATTTTGTGAGATTATGAGAATGACTGGAATCAAGTATTAAATACACTGATGATTGTTTCTGTAGGTGTTAAGCAAAGGAAACATAATTCACGCTGCTAAGATGAATGTTAAAGACCTATTCATCATAAACATTCCTCTGCTGGTTACCTCAGAAATGCTACCTGCATTTCGCTTTGTGGCTTACTACATTTTGCCATGGCAACACAGGACGGAGGTGGTGGCAGACTCAGTGTTTGTGGATGTGGAGGACCGGTGTGTTGGTTCGGTGAGTTCATGTGATGTCCGTGACCAATTATTAACAGGAAAACTGCACATTATAGTGCTTAATGTTACATTACGGGGCTAAAAACAGAATTATCATTCAAATTATTCTGCTTCTCCTATCATGAGAGTCCAATTTTGGCCTTACTGTATGGCAGCCAATTTGAATGTTTTAAAAAACACTCAAACATTTATTATTGCCGCTGATAGCCTATTTGTGATTTGTAATAGCTCAGTGTAGGTCCTGTGGAAGGCGAAATAGTCAGTTCATACTCACCAGGCAGCAGCATTACATTTGAAGTGAAAGGAGACCCGGGGGCAAAGGTCAGCCTGGTTGCGGTGGATAATGCCATCTTCCTGTTGAGTAAAAGCCGTCTGACGCAGAAGAAGGTGAGTAATGATACAGTTTTCACTCCAGAACCTTCTCCAGAGCCTCGTGGATCCTCATATCTCTTTGATTTAGGTGTGGGAGGTGGTGGGTCAAAGTGATATGGGCTGCACCGCAGGAGGAGGCA
>JAUCMS010000049.1:9034209-9051199 GCA_032357445.1 Enteromius radiatus | reverse complement strand
CCTGCCGGACTCCTCCTGCTCCAGACCCCTCCTGTTTCCTCCCTGGCTCCTCCCTCCATCGTCACCACCCTGGATCCCGTTCAGAGTCCTCCTCCCGGCGGCCCGTCCACCTCCTAAACCACCTGACTTTGACTTTTTTCTTGTTTTGTTTACGCCGCGAGGACGCGGCTACCGGGAGGGGGGCGATATGTAACGCCCGTGCACAGTGTTGTTGTTGTTTTTCCCCATGTGCTTCGTGTGACCTCGTTTCTGTCTGTTGTTTATTATGTTCAGGTGTGCCTTGTTAATTTACCTCATTGTCTGTTCTATTTAAGTTCCATTCAGTTTAGTTCTTGTTGTCCGGTCATTAATGTTACTTTACGTTCTATCGGTGTGGATTCCCTGCTTGTTTGTATCTTCGTGCACTTGGAGTATTAAAAGGATTGCATCATTGAACTTTGGTCTCGACTTCCCTGACTCACCACACGCTAGAGCGTGACAATTATACTATACATATTACAATTAATACTGCATGCTAAACTCTTCAAGAGTTCTCATTAAAGAATTGTGCATACTTTGTATGCTCAGCTCATCCATACACCTTGAAGTTTGTCTTCATGTACTATCAAATAGAGTATGCAATCGAAGTCTATAAGCATACTTTGGGCTTTAGGGGTTTGTTCAAATCCCTAACTGTAAATATGCACCGTTGCAAAGTACCACTAATGATTTAACATACTTAGGTCAGTGACTGTGCATGTGCCTAGATAGAGACTTGGCCTTGCACAATGCAGATACCACGCTGTTTCCAAAAGTAAGAGCATTCCTCACTGCAGTACACACATGTAAGCATGTTCCTGCTTGAGTGTGTCAGATCATAGATATCAAAACAAAGCTTTATTTTCATTCTGATTGCAGCAGGTCTCGATAGCCGTGCAAAATCATCGGTCTTGACCTCTTCTGCTGCACTCACACGCAAACTGCGTCCTCACCGTGCAGATGTTGTTTGACGTAGTAGAGTCTATGAGTAAACTCAGTCATATTTAAGCATATTCGTGCATTATCTAGGATAAGCCTTTGGTTGGCTACCACCCAAATGCTCCTGCAACAATGCACAATAAGTTTTGGTTAGCAGCCAAACAAGGCTTACTCTGACTTTGATTTCCTCTCTGACCTAACTACTAATGCAGCCCAGGGTTGGGGAAGCTCCTTTTGAAACTTGAGCCTGTTTAGCTGCAAGATAGTTCAAGATTGTGTTGCACAGGAAATCAAAATTAACTGGTATTTTTTTGTCCGTGACTTTAGGGCAGGTTTCTTAAGGCTACTTGAGTGCAATATCAGTTTATATCATTATATACCATTATAGATTGAATTAGCCTTTCCTGCACTGTGACATAAAGCATAACAGCAACGAAGAGATCTGTCATGCTACACCTTGGAAAAAAATAGCTTGTTAAAGGAAAATTGATGCTATTTTGAGAAGAGCTGAGGTAATGTCCAACTACTAAAAGGATAAGTTAGCAGCATCGCTAAATACAGCTAGTTACTCCCTGAGGGAGAAGCAATTATGCTAGTTACTATTTCATGAAGACATTTTTGATACGACTTACACGCGCTGCAAGGAACACACCTTCCATGCTCAACCACACCTTACTTTCCTTCTTTTCTTCTTCCATCTTAGGGTCTCCTTATTAAATGGCTTACAGGGATGAGATGAGACATGCACAAACACAAACACACACGCAGTCTACGTTTGATAAGAAAATACGCAAAGCCAGTAATTGGAGGATGGGGAGAGAAGTGTAGTCTGTGTCTCTTTGTGTAAACTGTCTGGATTGCTCCTGGGAATTTCCCTTATTTTTTTTTTCCTCCTTGCTGAAGCATTGCAACACACTGTTATTCTTGTGAGGGCTTGACTCTGGTGGCAGAGGTCTTGGTCTGTTAATTCCTCCGGACACACTGAAGCTCTGCAGGAGCCAGAGACACTGGGGATGATGAACAGTGTAGGAACTGAAAGAGACGGCAGAAGAGAGACAGAGCAGAGAGGGTTTTTCCTCCCCCATCAATATTACTTTTGTACGTAAATTATTTTATTTTTATTTTTTTGTCCACTCATAAGTGCTGCAGATCAAACCAAAATAACTGATGCTGTCATTCCACTGCCAAGCTCCATTACAGATGAACATATTTCGGGCCCACTGTTCTGGCACCGATGCTGCATGGCATTTCAAGACACGTTATTTCTCACTTGCTGAACTTTCACTCACTTTCATAAGAGCCAATACTTTGGGACACCAAATTCTTCATTCGAATTCATGCCTCCACATTTTCAAAGTTGGCACAACATGCTCGAATATGAGACAAATGAAAACAAATAGCATCTGAAAAGAGCACATGACATGCAACACAAAGTCACGATAGTTTGTAGCAATTTTATGTCTTGCAAACTGAATAATTTGTATGAATTAGTACACTTTTGTACAATCTGCTTGCCTCTTTTTAATATTCAGGGATGTACTTTAATGCTTAAAGGGTTAATTCATCCCTAAAGGAAAATTCTGTTATTAATTACTCACCCTTGTGTCGTTCCAAACTTGTAAGATCTTCGTCTTCGGAATACAAATTATGATATTTTAGATGGAAATAACGTTACATAAATTATATGTTTTCATAGTGGTACAAAACTGAAGATGTCACATGGACTGTTTTATTTATGTATTTACTATGTTTCTGGATCTGGTATCACTTCAGTTGTATTGATGTCTTTGAAGGATCAGGTAGCTCTCTGATTTCACCAAAAAATATCTTAATTTGTGTTCAGAAGATGAAGGTCTTATTGGTTTGAAATGTCATTAGGGTAAGTAATTAGTTATTGAAATTGTTAAATGTTCCAGTGAATCAGAAAACAAATAAAAAAATAATTCCTGGTTCATTCATTTGTATACTTGTTTTAAGTAAATCAATGGAATTACTTAGTAGAACATGGCCAAAATATTCTTAAAATGAGGGAACAATTGATTCGCCAAAGTTGTATAAATAAATTCAAATGTTGCCATAGTTTAACTAAAATATGGCCATAATAATAATAATTGGGGTTCTAAAAACACGTACAGTAGTGCAATAGTTTTTTGTTTGTTTCTGTAGTAGCAGGTCATCCAGGTACTTTCTGTCTACTGTTTTTTGAATATTAAGAATTTGGACAAACTACTATTTTAGTGTTCTGCATACAAATTTTGGATGGAGCATACCTTTTATTTGGCAAAGAAATGTTTTTCCATGTTTTATTATTCTGAATTTACATAAAAGTATAAAACTATAAATTGCTTTGATTCAATTCTTTTTTTGCAATCAACAGAAGAAACAAATTTAAGTTTGAAATCACATCAGAGTGAATAAATGATGACCGAATTTTCATCTCCGAACTATTCCTTAAAAGTCCCTTAAGTCAAGAGCTTGACCAGCTAGCAAGCGTGCAGTGTTTGTACATGATAGAAGTTCAACTTATTATTCTCATGCTTGGATGGATGGGAAGGAGAGCAAAGGTTTTTGGTTTTGGCAGGAATCCCAGCTTGGCATGGACCGCCGGTGCTCGAGGTATGTGTGGGTCTCCGTGTCCAAGTGTGTCCGTCTTACAGACAAGGTACAAGTGTGCATCTCTGTGCTCCATGGAGGTTTCCCACACACACATTACTGGTAGATGTGGTTGAGCCATGACTCATTCTCTTTGGCAAGGCGGCATCTCAGGGGACTTCAACTCCCATAGTCCCTTCTTCTCTGCCTATTTTTACCACAGCCATAACAAATGTCCCCTCATTTGCTTTTCCTTTTCCCTCCATATCAAACTGTCACTTGATAGCCACACATATCAAAACGTCTTTCTGTATCAACCCTTTCTGTTCAGCTTGTCTGACCTCATACCCCTTCCCCCCTCTGTCTTCATTGAGATGTCAGTCATGAACTATATAGACGCTGGATTTCCAGATTCTTCACCTGCTGAAGCTTTGGTGTGTGTGCGTGGGTCCTCACACATTCCTCTCCATCTTACGGCTAAAGCCAGGGTCAGGAATGCAACTCATGCTTGTCACACACACACACATAAGCTCATATGAAATGAAACAAGAACATGCATAACCAGAAAGTATTATTATAAAAAATTCCAGTCTTTGGTATGAGCGGAATGAATGGAAAGTTACCAGAGACTTCTGTTATTCACTTTTACCTCACCAGATCGCACCAAACCCAACTTGAAGAGTTGTGTGTGTGCCGTGCCTATTTTATCAGCTATTGTTTCAACTCTAGGACATTGTGCTCACCTCCTGCAGTCTGCTGTCTTCACCTTCTCCTTTTTTTCTTGTAGCCTATTCAGTCTTGCTTTCTTTCCAATAACTTCTCCTCAATAGTTGTCAGTCTGTGATGCTTCCTGTCCCAGTGGGGGTAATTAAGGATTCACCCATCTAAAACTGAGGAGAACACTGGCTTCAGCAGACCCTGAAACTCACTCACCCCTATTTCTCCTGTTAGACATTAGTCTGACTGAACATGGCTAATGTAAACACTGTCTGAATCTGAAAGAAATGTGTTAACTATTAACTTTATAATCGCTTTGAGGAAAACACATTGCTAGCCTTACAAAAATTAACCATGGTTTTACTGTAGTAAAAGTGTAGTAGCTAACTGTTTTGCATAACCACGTTTATCCCACAAATACAATTTAAACTGTTAGTTTAGCAAACACCATAGCTATTTTGCGGTTAACATTTTATTTTGGTTTAGTAAAACCATGGTTATTGTTCATACGGGTATCACCTCCGGAGGATACAAGGAAAAACATATTATACGTTATTATATTAAAGCATTTTGCGTCAGAATGTCACGTCCTCACTTGTCAAACCTTGAGGAAATGTTGAGCGAAGTGGAAAGAAATTCTGTATATTTCGAAACATATTCCGTTTCTGCTGTGGTAGATGATTCTTGAATAAATTTGTAAACAAACACGGTGTCTTTGCCGAGTTGCTTGAGTGGCTGATGTCGCATAATCACCTGACGTAACCAGCAGAAAGAGTCACTGAATTAATCTTTTTTTTTTTTTTTTTTTTAAGATTCGAGTCACTCAGATGAATCAAAATCCCCACACTGCAGTTTTTACATTCACTGACGCGGTGACTTGAAAGGCACACAGTTAGCAGAGATTAGCTCGTCCTGAGGGGGCGCGCGCCTCGTTGAGTTTAAGATGAGGAGATGAGAGAAGCTGCAGCTCATTCACTGTCAGATCCTTTCCACGCCGCGAGACCTGCTTAAATTTGTACCAAACCACTTTTATGTGAAGACACAGAGTGGACGGTGCATAAAAATGGAGTATTTTGGATAAATGTGGACTCTTAATACCACGATGTCGAGCTTTATAAGAGTGCATTTGGATTTAGATTTTTTTTTCTTTTCTATAAAATTCTGATGCGGTGAAAGGATGAAGGGTCGCTTCATTCATGTTTTCTTTTTCTGTGAAAAGATCTCGCGCACTCATTTGTGTGTTTTTCTTCATTTAGTGGATTAAGCGACACTACATTTTTGCTCGGTTTGTGAACTTGTCGGACTTTTGAAGAGTTTATCCCTTAAGAGATTTGTCTGTGGAAAGGCATGTTCCCTGGCTCCACGCCGGTTGGAGCATCTTTGCGGCTCCGGTCGGGAAGGTTTCGCCTGCGCTGGGACACATTTGGACCACAGGGGAGATGAGAGCCGCGCTGATCCACTTTCTCTTCTGCTGCTTCTCTCTGCTTTCAGCAGCCGCTGAGGTAAAATCAGCATCTATACACATGTACTGGGGATGAAGAACGCGATGGTTTTTCCTTAAGAGAGAGATTCCTTAATACACGTTAAGAGACAGTGAGCATAGATCTGTCATTATAACTTAAATGACTATAAAAGCCAAAAATTGTATTTCAAATAGACTATTGCATGTGAGAAATAAGAATGGCATTCTAAAATAAGTTTTTACCCATAGCTTTTTAAAAAGAAATGTTTAAACGTGGACAAATCTTAGAAATGTAATATGTGCAGCTATGTAGGTTACACACTGTACATTTGAGAATTTTCTGCACATTATGTGTCAAGTGGTGCAACCATCATTTTTACTGGACTTTCAACACACGTGTGCACTTAATCATTCACAATGTTATGAATGAATTGTTTGTGCATTTATGCATTTCGAGTTTTAAATATTAAGAATAGAAGGTAATTTTCTTTTTTCACACAAATTTATTTTTAAACCTAATGCTTGGAACAGTCATGAGAGTACAAATGGGAATTTCAGGGTTTTTTAATGTATTTATAATTTTTTTGCAAATATAAAGTTATATTAAGTGAGGAAGAAATTTTAGAAAAACAGCTTTATCGATTTTTAAAAGACACAGTGATTAAATATTATTACAAGCTACAGCAAACAGTTTAAATTGGACATATTTCTGAATAAATTCTTACTTATTATTATTATTATTTTCACAGGAAGCGCCAATTCCGCAAGAGCTAATTGAGAGACTCTCTAACAGTGAAATCCGCAGCATCAGTGACCTCCAGAGGATCCTGGAGATTGACTTCTTAGGTAAAATCTCACAGTTTTTTTTTTTTTTTTTGTTATTTGATAAGACTGGTGAGTAGGTTGAGTAAGTTGTATATCCTAAATGTAATTCATATCACTGATTTAAATCCTTTTCAAAAGGAAACATTTTTTTCTTCAGATTTGGTTTGCTTAGTGACCCTTTGTGCAGGTTTCATCTTAATAATAAATGGCAAGACGTTTATGTTAAGAGTGACTCATTGAAACATTCACTCAACTGATTTGTTAAAACTAACTTGCTGACTAAGCTGCTAAATAAGGACTACAACTACCACAAGGCACTGATTTGTTCATGAGTGAAACGTGTGAAGTCACCAAAGCGTTGAGGCACACTGCTAGGAGGACAAGACTCTGGGAAATATCCTTTCAGAGGAGACTCACTCAATCTTCCTCTGCATTCAAAGTTCATGGACCTCGGCATTTAATCGAGTTTAAAGTGAATGCCTCAGCACTTGTTGCCTAGAGACCGCAGTGCCATTCCTGCACTCGTGGCGCCACATGCATCGCTGGAGTATTTGAACTTGGTAGATGATGTCATGTTTTGGCGGCACCAAATCAAATACTGTAATTCATCATTCCCAGCTGCCTTTACATTGGAAAAATCCGCAAACTACATATTTCCAAACCGACTGATTGTTCATAAAATTAAAAAAGGTCGTTTCGCACACCCCCTACGAATCATATTGGGCTGGTTTCGGTTTCAGTTTTTCAAACTGTTGACCGCAAAGAATCAGCATGAATTTACAGAGCCAACTGAAAGGGTTAAAATCTCCTCAGTGCTTCAAATAAACTTTCAGCGCATCTAATGAGGAAATGCTGCAGCCATAACGATATGAGTCTCAAATTCGATTTGGCCCATAAGCACTGTAATTGAAATGCAAACAGCTGCGTCTGTGTGGCTGGTCCCTGAGGCAGGTCAAGAGACTCTCTCCATTATACTGTTGTCATGCCGCCTTTATGAGTTGAGTGTGGCTGAATGCCAGTGCTGCTGTAATGTATTATTCATGTCGAATTCCTCAGTCTGTGTGCGTCTCTGCGTGTGAGTGTGTGTTTGGGAGAGAAAAGAGGCTGAAGCTCAAGTGGTGTTTGCGTTTGTGAGGTCTGTTGCTCCGCTAACGACTGTGTGAAAAGCCGAGCGGGTCGGTCGGCTACGGTTCTCAACCCTGAATTAAAACCACACTCCTCCTTCATTGGGCTGGTTTCCGGGGGCAACAACAGGGGCATCTCTGTCCCCTGTCGTCCTGCTGTATGGCTGAATGGCTCTGCGGAACAGCATGATTAAATACTGCACACTTTGCTCAGACTAACAATCTTGCGGAGTTCTACGACGCAATCCTTTTCGAACATCTTATTGTTGAGTCTGGGTTTTCTCAGTGTGTCCTCCGGCGGGGCATATATTTGCTTTGTGATCTGTGTTTGAAGAAGGTTTGCAGACAGCTTTAGGCTTTATTTACAGTAGTAATCTGACCAGGTTTTCTAATTTATTTAAATTAGGCGGCATTCACAAATAGGTTCAAAGGCGCTCTTTTTCAACAATAGCGAGGGAGGGATGATAGCTCACAAATGTCACACTGTTGACTTTTGTGCTTCATTCTTTCGGTGCAGAGAATGAGGTGCTGGAGGACGTTAAACGAGGCTACCATAAGGAGCATCTGTATGACAACAGACACCTCAAAAACTCTCACTCCAGACGCAAGAGAAGCATTGGTAATAAAGCACATACAAGTATTTACATACACGTCGCAAAGCTCCCGTGATTGTTCTGTTTGTTTATGAGTTTGTTGTGTGTTTTAGAGGAGGCAGTGCCCGCCGTCTGTAAAACTCGCACAGTGATCTACGAGATCCCACGCAGTCAGGTCGATCCCACGGCCGCTAACTTCCTGATTTGGCCTCCGTGTGTGGAGGTGAGGCGATGCTCGGGCTGCTGCAACACCAGCAACATGCGCTGCCACCCGTCCAAAAAACACCACAGGACAGTGAAGGTGAGAACATACACATCTTTACCTGTTAAATATATATATATATATATATATATATATATATATATATATTTTTTTTTTTTTTTTTTTTTTTTTTGTTGTAAATATATGTTATTTTTTTTGGATATACAGTATTAGTTAATAATAAACTATAAATAATTTTTTTTAATAAAAAATATTTTTTTAAAAATACACATAATATCATAAAAACATAATTAAAATATTAATAATCAGTATTATTATTGGTATTATATGTGAGTTACTAATTATAATTGTTTTAAATATTAAAAAATACAAAATATAAAAATGTAGACAAAATATAAAATTACATGCATTTTAAAAAATGTTGAAATTTACGTTATAAATGTTTTATGAAAAAATGTGTATATATACACGTTTTTAAAAACTGATTCATGTAGAACATTATAAAATTTAGAACATTTCTATATATACTTAAAAATACATTATTTAATATTCTCAAATGTTCAAATGATTAGTATTATTCATAGTAGTTGTGTTAAATAATTTTACAAATTTACAATAATAAAATAAAACAAAACTATGTAATTGTTAAATTAAATTTAAACATTTTTAAAAATAATACATATAAAATATAAAATATTTATTTACTTTTTCTATTTATAGATTTATATAATTTATAGATTTATTTAAATAAATATTATATATATATATATATATATATAATTTTTTTTTTCCTATAATACACACACTTGTACATTTGCCTCTCAGATGCTTCTCCTGCAAAAAGGACCTCAGTAATGTGTCTCTCTCCAAATTTAAGAAGAAATCTCAAGTTTCTGTGCGCAGTTTTCCAAGATACATAAACTCTACATAAACCATACATAAAAAATCTCAATATGAACTCAGATGTTTCTTATCTAATTCTTCCCAGACCAAGTTATCTGTCAAACCATTCCCATTCATTTTAAAGTGCCTTTCCTGCATGTCAAAAATGGTCTCATTTATGCCTTTTTGAAGGTGAAACATCTGAAAGTTAATACTTAAATGAAACATAACTATGACCCTACAACTTTCTTTCTCCTTCACTGAGCACATTTACTGTATAAATCCTCATTCGCACTAGGCCGTGGCCGTATTTACCACTTGTCAAGCTCATTTTCAGCGTGTAAAGCTTTTCACATTTCTCAAATTCAAATGTAACAAGAGCGAGGCATAGGACGTGCCAAAGGGAGGACAATGTCAATGAGAATTTCAGGGCCGCTGAGCACACAGAAAGCGTTTCAAGTCAGACTTCCGCGGCTAGTTAACGAATAGCCCTAACCTTGAGTTAACCGCTGCAAATATCTGTCTGTAACGCCGCGGCTGCGGGGTGTGTTCTGTTGCGTTTATCTCGCCAGCTATGTGTGTGAGTGTTCAGACCTGAATAAAGTATTGTATAAATGGGCCTGCAGGGCAGCTGAGTTGGCAGGGAGGGAAGGAGTCTGTCAGTATGATGTGAGGGGAGTGTGTGTGTGTGTGTGTGTGTGTGTGTGTTTAGAAAGAGGTTTGAGGCGGCTCATCTGCATTACAGGAAACTGACGAGTCACATTTAGCCCTCGCCTTATCTCACCTTTGGAACAGCAGAGGAAAAATACACTGTTGATAGGGTTATGAGAGTGTGTGTATGCAGCTTAGGATGTTCCCACACTCACTCTTTCTCTCTCTCTTTCTCTCTCAGGTTGCCAAGGTGGAGTATATACGCAGAAGGCCGAAGCTCCGGGAGGTGCAGGTGCAGCTGGAGGATCATCTCGAGTGCGTCTGCACATCCAAACATCACTCAGAGTCCCGCATACACACGGGTACACTTTTAATCATTTGCTTTCCCACACCTTGTTTTATTTATCCTCCTCCACCCTTTTTTTCCTGCCCCGCTGTTTCCCTTTGCTCTCCTCCACTCAAAGGCCAGCCCAGTCCGAGGGCTAAAAAAAGAAAAGGAAATGGAAAATGAGATAAACTGTCCAAAAGCAGCAAGCGAGATTTACAGACTCTATATTTAGACTAATGGTCAGTAAGATGAAAGCCAAGTGGACTTAATGGGTCAGAGGTCAGGAGACGGGATGTAATGGTACAATAATATCTGACGATTCTTGATACCAAAGGAAAAAAATTATTTTAATCTTGAATACATGCTTACATTTTATCTATCTATCTATCTATCTATATATATATATATATATATATACATACCTGCTGAGGTCTAAAGTTTACAGAATCTGCAACAAGTTTATGGAAAAAAAAGGGGGGAATCATACAAAATGCATGTTACTGTTTATTTAGTACTGACCTGAATAAGATATTTCACATAAAAAAATGTTTACATATAGTCTTGGTTTTATAAAAGTTTACATTACCTTGATTCTTAATGCTGTTTCTTAATGTGTTTTTTCCTCAGTGATAGTTGTTCATTAGCCCCTTGTTTTTCTTTGTCCCTTTAAAGGTATTTTTTATAAATTCAACTATTATTTTCTCTTGTAAACATCTTTTATGTGAAATATCTTATTCAGGTTCACTAAATAAACACACAATGTTTTTGATTCATCTGATTCTGGTAAACTATTTTGCAGTTTCTGAAAGGGGGTTGTTAACTTTTGACCTTGACAGTATATGTACATATATAGTTTTACATGATAAATATATAAATGTAATAATATTTTACTTAATCACTATACATAAATTCAAACAAAGAAACAAATGACAAACTTAAAAATGATAATATTTAGTTAAATA
Source organism: Enteromius radiatus (assembly GCA_032357445.1). NCBI lineage: Eukaryota > Metazoa > Chordata > Actinopteri > Cypriniformes > Cyprinidae > Enteromius > Enteromius radiatus. The sequence continues at coordinate 9,039,883 of JAUCMS010000049.1, read as the reverse complement.
AACCAGTTGCACAATATAACCCATTTACAAACAATAGGTCAATAGTTAGTATTTCCATCCGTTGCCTATTTGCCCCATAGACTTTCATCGTATGCAGCTTTTTTTTTTTTCTTTCTTTTTTTCAGTTCAGCAGGTGTGCTGTCAAAGCCTAACAAGGTCTTTTCTTCACAGCAGATATAAGGTGATCGTGGCACTGGATAAAAGAAAGCAGAGGAGGGCCATCACATCCAATCAGATAACTCAGACTGCACGACAGCCATTGAGTGATATCATCTAAAAAGACGAGGTGGATATGAACTGTTCAACCCTGAGTGAATCAGGACTGCCTTTTTGGATCGCTTTGGACTTTTGATGCACCTTTAGAAGGCACCCAGAGAGAGAGAGACTTTGGTTTTGGATTAAAACCCAGGGGAACTAAGCACAGTAGAGACTGCAATGACAGAGACTTGCAGAAAATGAACTTCTAATTCTATGACCTTTTAAAGGAGCATCTATCACGACTTTATTTGTGTATCAAAATGTATTTTCTGCAGCAAATATCTGTATCATCTTATTTTTGTAACTGCCAGTTTTCTATCGACACTGCTCCTCTCTTGTATATGCCGTAGAATGAACGAGTACAACAAAACACAGCCTACAGTAACTGATACTAATAAAGCAAATACATTTTGTTGTGTTTGACAGACAACTGTCCCGAAGAGGAGTATGATTATGCGCATTCTTTACACTGTGTTTTAACCAGGAGCCAACGCTAAATCTTACGAGAAAAATCTTATCTCATCCTATCTGAATTTTCTCTCAACCAACTGCAAAAACAAGCGATGAGAGACAAAAATTTTTCAGGTGAACCTATTAAAGAGATGAATGCAACAACAATAGCTTGTTTGCTAATTTGGGAGCAAACTGTGGATTCTGAGGATAACTAAGCAAATTAAATTTGATCACAAAGTGTAATTATAAATGTTAAATGTAGTTTTTATGCATCTGTGTGATATCATGACACATAGTGCCTTTAGTTGTTCTAAAAACAATTAAATCTACCAAATTTGATGAGAAAAAGCATTGCGGTAGGTAAGCCCACCCCTTCCAAATTTCTTTGGACAGAAATAGCGCAAGTTAAAGGTGCTGTATGTACGTTTTTTACTCTACTAAAGTTTAAAAATTCCATTATATGTTTGTAGATATTTAAGTTAACATACTTGTTTATCTGAAAAACAAAACTACAGTCATTTATTCTCCTTTCAAAATGTGTGTTTTGGGCCAGAACATGGGTTTTGGTTTGTGAAACCCACCTACTGCCAGTTTACCAAATTGTATTTTGGCACAATTTTCATTTTCATTTCATTCGTCGTCATTTGCGCTCTTTTCTCTTGGTGTGGTCAATCTGGCAAGTCTGAAGAGGAGGGGCCTGGACTGCAATACCTACTTCAACCATTAGGTGTCAATTCTACATACAAACATCAAACATGGATGAGGAAATACTTGATAATAGACTGTCTACAATAGAACATCTTATTTCCCTCCAGTTCCAAGAGAAAAAACAAAACAAAACATAAAAATATACGAGGTATGCATTATATTTAAAGTTTAATGTTCTTTAGCTACATCGCGCTGCAAGAAAGCTTGTGAAAAGAGAACTATTTTGATTGGTTGTAATCTCATCACGCTCCATTTTTGCGTTTGCTTTGTCAGACAGTGTACTTGTTTTGTTATTTCCTCACATCACCTCTGTTTAGAACATGAGCGTGATTTCACCAAGTACAAGATGTACAACATTCCTATCAACCAATCAGATTTGAGAGAGAATTTTATTAGGTGCTTCTACACCCAATTCACAAAATCAGCTACAATTTCCCACTGATTCTAGGAATACATTTTGGGTAGAGTTAGGTTTAGGGTTAGGGATTGCGGTGTGTATATTTTTTGACAGTAATGTTGATCCAGGATCATGTCTTAATTGGCAAAATCATGGCAATCGTTTAGGACACAGTAAGTATGAACTTCTCTTGGAGATTTTAAGGCATCAAATAATTATTTCTTATTCGTTCAACCCTCTCTAATTAGGTTAATAATTTGAACGGATGCTGCAAACACACACATTCAAATAACCACAGCAATCTCTGTAGACCAAACTGTGCTCTAAATGGTCCATGTCTGGCTGCTTCAGGGTTCCTTAAATTGGCTTGTTCAGCATGGTTACAAAATGAGAGCCAAATATAGTTGTTAGTTACTAGAATTCACACAAACAAACTGTTGTAGACAGTGGTCAGACGAACATCATGATGGTTTGTGGTCTTGTTACGTAAGATGTCTTTCCCTCAAATGCAGTTAGATGTTGGTTTTAGGACTTAAAAATGCTTTCTTTACTTTAAACCACCAGCTTGGGTGTGTTGGAAGGCATAATAGAGCCAATGTGAGTCATTTGTGTGACTTTGTTGTGATCATGACATCTAAATGTTGTCTGATGAGCATGTGATGTTTCAAAGCCGACTAGCAGGTGATCTCCACTGTGAAGTCTGTTCCAGAAAGACAGTGAGGCCGGAAGTGGACTTTATGCTGATTTTTGCATCATTAGCAACATGCTAACTTTAGGCTCTGTTCATTTTGTGTTGAGTCTTCCATGTGTTTCTTGTAAGGAACACAAGTTATATGTATATATTAAAAAGTGTGGCAGTTTACTGAAGTTTTGAAACTAAAGCTATAGTCTGAGCTCATTTGGCCTCCAAAAGAAAGAAAGTGAGATAGAAAAGGAAAAGAGATCTCTTTCACACTATTTGCGTTTAAGTACAGAAGCTTAATTCAGTGGTTAAAACTCTGTCATCTGTGAAAATCAGGTTTATTGCAGTTAATAGTGTAAATTACAGAATGGCCTTTTCTAGACTGTCTGATGGATTCAGGTTTCTGACCTCAGACGGAAGCAAACAAAGGAAAGGATACAGGGAATTTGTTTCTCAGACTCACATTTCAACCTATTTTTCTTTCTTTCATTCTCATTTTCCCTCTCTCTTCTGAAATCCTTCTTGTGAGTACAATAAACAACCACTTCACTTGTTTTATCCTTACCTCAGCGACTGACATCTTTTGATATCGCAGAGAAAGTTTCTCCTCCAGGGTAGAATTGAATATAGTCTTGAATATAACACAACGTGATTGTTCTAAAAGAAAATGGCTTTTGTTTCACAAAATGTTGATCTGATATGAAAGATGCAACGCTGTGAATCTGAGCCTTCAGGCAGGTATGTCCATTTCCTGCTTTAAGCTATCCCACCTGGCGGCTTCCTGACTGAAGGGCTACAAGTAATCACACATCTTTTGTCACAACATACCTAAAATTGGTTCAACAGTGTACTCTAGGGTTACTTCCGTCATACTAAAGCAATAAACAATTCCATGCTTGACAATGATTTTATTATGTTTAATGTGGTAACTGGTGGCCAATACCCCTTTAGCTGTGGTAAAATCAAAACTTTCTGACATGATGTGAGGTGTTTGTAATGGTGTTTGGAAGTCAGTGGTATAATTATTCTTTAAATTTGGTTTGGGTACATCCTCCACTGCAAGTCTTTTTTCACCTATTCTATCATCCACCATGCAATAATTGTAAGATCACTTAGAAACAAAGCAGCACACATTCCATTTATGTGCCAAAGTGAATAATTTTAAGATCATTCATGGTTTTTTTTTTGTTTTTGTTTTTTCAAATGGTCACGTGTGTATCCTTTTTTAATTATTCAACATATTTTGATGACCCTCAACCAATCGAATTTCCGAATCAATTTTTTTTAAGCTATTTAAAAAGTGATGTTTTTGGAACACTTTCAAAACACATGACAATAAAGTATATTACGAAAATAGCAAATTTCTATGAATTGATATAATATCATTAGTACATTTACGTTTGAAGGATAACACCCCCCGAGGTCTAAATTTAGACGATGTTTTATGTTCAAATAGTATGTATTTGTACAAGCCAGAATGTATAAATGTATAAAAAATTGTTGATTGGTGAAGAAATTGCAAGTTTAAGATCAATTTGGAAGATGTAGTGGATGTGTACGAATTCTTAATAAATCAACAAATCGTACAAAGTCCTCGTCAGTTTGAGATCAGGCTGGAAGATGTCATCAAAAGTCCTTATGTGTTTCAGATCAGCTAGTTTGGAAGTTGTAGTCAATAGTGGACGTGTACAAATTTAGACAAAATCGACAAGTAAAGTCCTTATGTATCTGAGATCAAGTTGGAAGTCATAGTGGATGTGCACTAAATTGAAATGAAATCAACAAATCGTAAGGGTTTTATGCATTTGATATTGGGTTGGAAGATGCAGTCTATAGAGGACATACAAATTCATAAGAAATCGACAAGTGAAGTCCTTATGAATGTGAGATCAGATTAGAAGTCACAGTCCAATAGTGGATGTGTATGAATTTATACAAAACTGAATGAATTTATACGTAAAATCATTAAATCTTTACTATTTCGAGATTAGATTGAAGGTAGCAGTCAATACAACATGTATCAGAATTTTCACAAAATCGACAAATCATAAATTTCTTACAGATATGAGATCAGTTTGGAAGACAATAGAAGATGCATACTAATTTATTCCGAACCAACATTGTAAACTCCTTACTATTTTGACATCAGGTTAAAGATGTGGTCAATAGTGTTTGTGTAGAAAATTATACAAAGCTGACAAATTGTGAAGTCCTTATGGATTTTGAGATCAATTGGTCAATAGTGTATGTAAACTGACAGCACTGCAACATCTAGTTTTCGACGTCTCAGGTCTGCATCTGAAGGATTAGTCCAGCTGTGACATTCTACTTTGAGGAACAGGGTAGGTTAATACTCTCGAGGGGGAGGGATGAGGATTTGATGCAAGATGAGAGAGAATGTGTGTGTGGTGATAGGGGAGCTACTGAAGCTCAATCAGAGCAACAATGAGGAGGAGAAGTAGAGACATGCCAGTCCGGAACAAAAGGATGGATGGAGTGCAGAGCTGGAGGGAAAAGAGGGAGTTTGGTGGGTTGGGTGGGGGATCTGAGTAAACTGGCTGATCACTATCAGCTAAATGGTCTCTCTTCAACAGCATTCATCCATCCGTCAATCCGTCCTTCACACACACACACACACAATATGTCTCATCCCTGAGCCCCCCATGGAACTCCCACTTTGTCTCTGTTCGACTCTGAGACAAAGAAGGGAGGGAGAAAGAGCCGAAAAGAAGGAGAGAGAGATAAAAGGAACTGATAAGAGGATGTGTTGTGGACACTAAGTGCTTTTTGATGAACTCTCTACTTGCGCTCGTCAGTCACTCATACAGCAGGGAGTCTGTGTTTGTGAGCATGAGTGTGAAAGAGAAATTTAAGAACCAGATTCTTTTGAACTGTTTGTAAAAAAAGACTGTCTACCTGTACAACACTAAAATATGTATAAGTATATAAAGTCTCTGTGTCTTTCATACTATATGTACACTCACCTAAAGGATTATTAGGAACACCATACTAATACGGTGTTTGAACCCCTTTCACCTTCGGAACTGCCTTATTGATTCAACAAGGTGCTGAAAGCATTCTTTTTAAATTTTGGCCCACATTGATAGGATAGCATCTTGCAGTTGATGGAGATTTGTGGGATGCACATCCAGGGCACGAAGCTCCCGTTCCACCAC
>JAUCMS010000049.1:9014680-9034109 GCA_032357445.1 Enteromius radiatus | reverse complement strand
CATAAAGGGATGGACATGGTCAGAAACAATGCTCAGGTAGCCTGTGGCATTTAAACGATGTCCAATTGGCACTAAGGGGCCTGAAGTGTGCCAAGAAAACATCCCCCACACCGCCACCACCACCAGCCTGCACAGTGGTAACAAGGCATGATGGATCCATGTTCTCATCCTGTTGACGCCAAATTCTGACTTGACCATTTGAATGTCTCAACAGAAATCGAGACTCATCAGACCAGGCAACATTTTTCCAGTCTTCAATTGTCAAATTTTGGTGAGCTCTTTTGCGATGCTTTGTAGCCTCTTTTTCCTATTTGTAGTGGAGATGAGTGGTACCCGATGGGGTCTTCTGCTGTTGTAGCCCATCCGCCTCAAGGTTGTGCGTGTTGTGGCTTCACAAATGTTTTGCTGCGTACCTCGGTTGTAACGAGTGGTGATTTCATCATGTGCACAAATCAATGTACGAATGAAAGTGTTCACGTGTGATTCTTGAAACATTCGTATGCCACCAATCTCATTGTACGAATGATCACACGTTGATAAATGTGGCAGATGAAAACAATCAGTATTTGTATATCACACCTCTAAAACTATCTATCTATCTCTGTCTCTCTGGGAAAGTTACTTTTAGTAGTAATGCATTACAGTATTGAGTTACTCCCTAAAAGTAACTAATTACATTACTTAGTTACTTTTTATGAAATTTACTTGACAAATTTTCTTTATCAGAGGACAAAATTAAAACACTCTGGCACGAACAGATAATCTTCAGTTTTCAAAAGTGGGTGGAAATGTTTTATAGTGTAAAGAGAGAGTGAAAACAGATCCGAGGTGGAGCAGGGACTCCGAAAGTGGAAGGAGTTGAAGTGAACAACTATTTATATGCCCTTATCATTGTTATGGGTGGAATAATATGGGCATCTGCCTCACAAACATGAGTTAGGAAACTGTCTGTGAAAACTTTCCAGAAGATACAACTACCAGAATCTCTGTGCATGCAGTGATCCGGTCTCTTCTGTCACAGATTGTCCTCTAACCTATTTATTATTTTCTCTTCTCACACACACGCCCACACACCAGCCATTTGCAGGATTACAATCTAGTTCCGTTCATCCCGTGGCAGAGATGACGATTCTATTTCTCCTCACGTTCTAGTTTAATCCATCGGCAGTTTTTCATTATGCGCAAATCCATTAAAAGCCTGGCGAGGGTTCTTGAGCGAGTCACATTTAACACACCGGGCTTCACAGTCAAGGGATTGGATATCCCAGAATTACAGGATATAGTGCAACAGTGTCTTGTATATGTAGACAAAAGGATTACCACGGAAAACTCCACAGAGGGATTTGATGCTAAAACCTTTTTTTTTTTTTAAAGATAGATGTGAAGCGCAATAGTGGACAGAGATATCCTGACCTGGGATATCTAATCCAGATTAACAGATATGGCTATTTATAGCTCAGTTACATCAGTAAAGTCTTAAATAAATTAATAAATAAATCAACACGTTCTCACTTCCAACTCATCATCACATTGATGTTTGGTCAGCAGTCTTTAATGTCACTTTAGCAGCATTTTTTTGATATGCAGGTCCTCCACTGTTTTAAATAAGTAATACTTTTCTGATGTGAAAGGCACTGGGAATTTTATTGCAGTGATTAAATTATATATTGGGTTGTAATATTGCCGTTATTGCATATATGTTGGGATGTGATTTTTCAATGTAAGCCACTAAACCTACCATTTCTCAGTACCTACATTCATAATTCATTCCAAAGTATTAATATTTCAGGTTTTCCAAGGCACAATGATTGATTTGTGAGAGAAATCGACACAACTGCCATCTATTAGGGGTGGGTTTAGGTGCACCAATGAAACTATACATTTATATAAAATTCTATAATTACAAATGCATACATTAAATTAAGACAAACTACTGCAAGCAATGGAGGGCCCTGCATGTCGAAAAGTGATGCTAAAAAGACTCATGTGCTTTGAAAAAAAGGGTACATTGAGCAAATACGAGGGGTCCTGACCAAGCCTCAATACATATTCATATGTATGTATGTAATAGCAATCGTGTTGCTTGCATCATGAAGTTGCTTGCATCATGTTGTTTGCATCATAAAGGTTTATTGATATATTTATATATTTTCCTGTCAGAATTTTTAAATCAGTTCAATTAGTATAATTAAAAGTTAAATCTAAGTGTGCTGTGCCAAAATGGTTTTGTTTATTAGCTTTTAAAAACCTGTGTAATAAATGGTATAATGCACAGTGTGCCATTATTTATATTATAGTATATATTGAAATAAGTTTAACTCAGTCTTGTTGCCCTGAAGTGTCTAAATGGATAATGGGGAAGTGTTAGATTGGGTGGAAGGTGGAGGGAGTTTAGTAGATGGGGTTGAGTTTTTTGGAGAAAGGGCAGCAGGGGTACTCAGGGCCACTGGAGCAAAAGTAAGTCTTTTTATTGGAGCAGTGAATTATAGGGATGGAACAGGTTTAGCCTCACCAAACAGACAAAGGGAAGCTTATGAGCTGACAAGTTGAATCACTAAATCACAGATATGGTCTCTCTCTCACACACGCACACCCTTTAAAATGGCTTTGGTAACACTTCTGCAAACATAAATTTAGCGATTTGGTCTGTTTTCGAAATCAGCATCTCTTTAAGACCAGGCGTTTAAAAATGGAAATGGAGAGCCGTTTGCAGACACACACTTTGTTCCGTCGTCTTTTATCCTCTTCTCGCTCCTTGCTGTGACCTGCTCTCCGGCTAAATCGCCTGCTTTCTCTTCACGCTCGACTCTCTGGCTGGTTTAAGTGCTGGCTCAAGATGAAGGGGAGGGGAGGTGAAGTAGAGGAATAAAGGCAAGAGTGAAGAATGAAAAGAAGCAGTTGCTGCATGCCATTCAGAGGATATCTGGATCTTCAGAATAACAACACCTCAAAGCGAAGAGAAAGAGAGGAAAGACATGGAGGAGGAACGAAAGAACAAGGGAGACACTTCACAGAACAAGGAGGAGATGTTTAGAAAACAAGGAGGAGGAATTTAGCAGAAAGGGAGAGAATGAAGAACAGGGGAGGTGTAAAAATAACACTACAGAGAAGGGGAAACCCGAGGCGTTTGGTGATTTAAAGACCAATGGACCATGACAAGATGGAGAGAAAGAGAGAGCTGGAGACAGAGAAGGGAAAACCCAGTCAATCCATCCTCACATTTAGCCCTTAATCCTATAGATACTTTATTATGTTTGTTTGTGTTTTATATAATTGTTTCATTTCATCGTCAAATATATTCGTCTGACTTAGCGACAGATGTCTGATTTTCACAAATTTGATGTACAGAACACTGATATCTAATACATTAGCATTGTTTTGTTCTATATCTGTTTGATCCCAGCAAACCACAGATGCTCTGTTTCTAAATCTATATTAGCCAAATGTTAAGAAAACACTGCATGCATTCTTTTGTGGAGAAGGCACTCCCATAATGCACTTGGTCAAAATAGTGGCAGCCCAACATGGTCTCACAAGCAATGTGTACGAGTTGGCAAATTCGTGCTAATTCATACAAATTTGTACTCGTACGATTGTAATCTCAGTCGTACGATTTTGTATGATTTGTCTAAACCCCAGTGACAGGTAGGTTTAGGGGTGGGGTTAAGTTTAGGTCATTTGTACAAATTCAAAAGAATTGGCAATTCGTAAAATACGTTTGATTTACCAAAAATTGAGTGAGGTTGTACAAATTAGCCAACTCTTAAAATATGTATGAATTGCTGGGAGACTGGGCTGGGTTGCCCGGTCTCATGAAAATGCATATAAATAGTATGACAAATAAAAAAGGAATTATTATCATTATTGATATACAAAAATGGACTTTGGCTTGTATATGACACGCATGTGTTTGGCATGCATATAATACAGAGTTTTCACGTACATATGATACGCATCTACCCCACAATCCTACTCCTACACATCGCGTAGCATTTACACGACAAAGTGTATTTTTGCATATTGTGATCCCTGGCGCTAGAGAGCACGACAAGACACAGAAGTTGAGTTGAACACAAACCCCGGAGGGTGGATTTATTGAACAAAGAGGTGAGTGGTGCACTGTGGGGATGGTGGCGGTGGCGGTGAAATAGCGTGAGTGAAATCCACTTCTTCCTTTTCCAGTTCGTCTGTGAAGTGCCTCTTGGTGCTCGTGGTGGCCCGGGCGCAATCCTCATGGCGAGTCATCTGTGGAAACAACAGAGGTAAGTCACGCATTCAATACAATGGAGACGGAGCTCTTTTCTTCCGTGTTGTGGTGTTTCTTTTATATGGGTCCGGCCGTGAGCGATTGGCCCGGGCTGATCCGTTCCAGGTGCGAATCCTGTGTTGCCAGGGCGACGCTGATCGGCGCTCGTCACACTCCCCCCCCTAAGCGGCGTCCTGGTCCTGGGGAGAGAGAGGAGAGGGGAGATAGGGGGTGGGTGGGGAGTGACCCCAAACAGACCTGCATAAGCTGACCCCAGCCGCGAGAGGCCATCTGCGTTGGAGTTGGCTGTTCCGGCTCGGTGGCGCACGTCAAAGTGGAAGTCCTGGAGCGTCAGGAACCATCTCGTCACTCGAGCGTTTGTGTCCTTTGCTCTGGCCATCCACTGAAGAGGGGCATGATCTGTGAACAGAGTGAACTTTCTACCCAGCAAGTAATATCTGAGCTCCAGGACCGCCCACTTGACGGCGAGGGCCTCTTTCTCTACTGCGGCGTAGTTCTTCTCTGCTGGGGTCAGCTTACGGCTGATGTACATGACTGGGTGCTCTTCCCCTTGATGTTCCTGGGAGAGCACCACTCCGAGTCCCAAGTCGGAGGCGTCGGTTTGCACTAGGAAGGGGCGGTTGAAGTCAGGAGCATGCAGGACTGGCTCTGACGTTAGGGCCTTCTTCAGCGCCTGAAATGCTTCCTCCGCCTGGTCCGTCCATTGGATCTTCTCCAGATGCCCCTTCCTAGTCAGGTCTGAAAGGGAGGCTGCTATGGAGGAGAAGCTGTGGATAAAACAGCGATAATACCCCGCCAACCCCAAAAAGGCTCGTACCTGGGTCTTTGTAGTGGGTCGTGGGGCCTCCTGAACAGCCTGTATCTTCTTTTCCTGGGGCTTCACCAGTCCGCGTCCTATGACAAAACCCAGGTACTTTACCTCAGCCTTGGCAAGATGAAATTTGCGGGGGTTGGCGGTCAGTCCAGCCTTCCTGAGCGCAGACAGAACCCTCTGCAGCCGATCCAGATGTTCTTCCCATGCCTCCGAGTGGATTACGACGTCATCAATATAGGCGGCGGCGTACTCCTGGTGGGGTCGGAGAACAACATCCATGAGCCACTGGAACGTGGCTGGGGCCCCGTGGAGGCCGAACGGAAGGGTCCGGTATTGCCAGTGCCCAGTCGGCATTGAGAAGGCGGTCTTTGGCTTGGCTTCCTCTGACAATGGGACCTGCCAATATCCTTTTGTGAGATCCAAGGTGGTGATATATCGAGCCCGCCCCAGCCGTTCCAGCAGCTCATCCACCCGGGGCATGGGATAGCTGTCGAACTGTGAGACTTCGTTCAGGCGCCGGTAGTCATTACAGAATCTGAGGGTTCCGTCTGGCTTCGGGACCAGGACGATTGGGCTGGACCACGGGCTGTGCGATGGTTCAATTACCCCCAGCTTGAGCATTTGTTGGATTTCCTCCTCCACAGCCTGCCGACGAGCTTCTGGAATCCGGTAGGGGCGCTGCCTGACGATGACTCCTGGGTTGGTGACGATCTGGTGCTGGATGATGTTGGTGTGGCCTGGGGTCTCTGAGAACACATCCTGGTACTGACTGACCAGGTGCCTCAGCTCGGTCTTCTGGGCGGCCGAGAGGTTGGGGTCCATATCGACAACCGTAGGCTGGGGAAGAGAGAGTGCTGCCACTTGGTCCTGGTCCCCTATCCAGCACTTTAACAAGTTCACATGATAGATTTGGGTTGGACGTCTTCGGCCTGGTTGCCGTATTCGATAGTTGACTGGGCCGACTCGTTCTTCAACTGTATAGGGGCCTTGCCACTGGACGAGGAACTTACAAGCCACGCTGGGGACCAGGACCATCACTCTCTCGCCGGGTTGGAATTCCCGCGGTTGGGCCGCCCGGTTGTAGTGACGTTGCTGGGCTTGCTGGGCTTGAACCAGGTGTTCCCGGACTAATGGCATGACTTTGGCGATCTTTTCCCTCATCTTCCTCACATGTTCGATGACCGTGCGGTGGGGTGCCGGCTGCTGCTCCCAGGCCTCTCTGGCGATGTCCAACAGGCCCCGGGGCTGGCGTCCAAACAGCAACTCGAAAGGAGTAAAGCCTGTGGATGCCTGTGTCACTTCTCGTATGCCGAAGAGGACGTAAGGAAGGAGCTGGTCACAGTCTTTGGGGTCTTCGGACGCCACCCGCCGGAGCATCTGCTTGAGAGTTTTATTAAATCTTTCGACGAGCCCATCAGTTTGTGGATGATATACGGAGGTCTTGATTTGTTGAACTTTGAGCAGCTGGCACCAGTCAGCCATTAGCCGGGACATGAAGGGGGTTCCCTGGTCAGTCAGGATCTCTGCTGGTATCCCTACGCGACTCGAGAGCAGGAACTGGGCGATGGCTTTAGACGTGGCCTTGCGGAGGGGAATGGCTTCAGGGTACCGAGTCGCGTAGTCGACGATTACCAGGATGTGCTCGTGACCCCGGCTAGACTTTGGCAGCGGCCCTACCAGATCCATTCCGATCCGCTCAAAGGGCACCCCGATGATGGGCAGAGGAATCAGAGGGCTGGGGGGAGGTTTGATGGGTGATGTCCGCTGGCAGGTGGGACAGGCTGCACAGAAGCGCTTGACTTCGGCCTCCAGACCAGGCCAGTGGAATCGATCACGAATTCTTTGTGCAGTGTTGTGGGCTCCTAGGTGTCCAGCCATGGGGTGTGCATGAGCCAGCTCCAGCAACGTTTCCACCTTGGTACTTGGAACTACCAGCAGCCGTTTTACCTCCCCCCTCCTCTGGGCGACACAGTACAGCAGGCCATTCTGGACGATGAAATGCGGGAGAGGGTGAGGGGCTGGAAACACTTCTTTGTCGTCGATGGTGCGGACCTGTTTCCAGCAGTGTTTCAGCCTGTCGTCTTCCCTCTGAGCCACCCCGAAGGCTCCACCTCCCGTGACCTGCTGGAACACATCAAGGAAGACATTAGATACACGGGAGGAAGACTCACCATCTCTCCCGCTGTCTGCTGAGATGAGGGCTGTGCGAGGTCCCCGGGATGGCCGGCGTCGTCGTGGTCGGGCAGACTGCGCAGCGGCGGCGAGAGCATCTTCGAACCCCGGCCAGTCACGTCCCAGTAGCACGGCAACGGGTAGGTCTTTGATTACTCCGACATCCACTACATCTTTGTTTGTTCTCCAATGAATGGCGACAGCACACGTCGGGACGTGTTGAGTGTCACCATGCACACACATAATAGGCAGAGTACCCTTAAAGGCTGGCCGGGGTCCGATCACTTCGGGTTTCATCAACGTGATGCTGCTCCCGGAATCCAAAATGGCCTTGTAGCTCCTGCCGAACACTTCCACTGTGGCTTGAGGTGATCCTTTAGGGGGCACACGATGTACTGCGCAGCCTGCCATCCATTTCTTTGGCGCTGGTGCGGGTGGATCGGTAGGCATAGGCTCATCCCGGGGACTAGCCGGCCTGTGTATTGGTCGCGGGGTGCCCTCCGGCATGTGTCGCTCCTGGACCACCCTCCGGGGATAGGACGGCGCTCTTTCCTCTGTGTCCCGGCGAAACGCCGCATCCGCCAGCTCGTTTGCCTCCACCAACTCCTCTACCGATTGGGGTCCTCTCATTCCCGCCGCCTGCCGCATAGAACAAGGAAGAGTACGTAACATTTTGTCCACAACAATTCGTTCGATTACCTGGGTGACGTTAGCTCCATCCGCTAGCAGCCAGTGCTCTGCTAGCCTCTTCAGTTCAGCTGCTTGTGCACGTGCAGGCAGACGGACTTTAAACTCCCAATCGTTAAATAGCTCTGCGGCGGTGGTTGATGACAATCCCAGTCGAGCTAGAATTTCAGCATTCAGTCTGTGGGCCTCACCGCACAGCAATGGAGCTAACGCACTCGCCCAGGTATGACAACAGAGGTAAGTCACGCATTCAATACAATGGAGACGGAGCTCTTTTCTTCCGTGTTGTGGTGTTCCTTTTATATGGGTCCGGCCGTGAGCGATTGGCCCGGGCTGATTCGTTCCAGGTGCGAATCCTGTGTTGCCAGGGCGACGCTGATCGGCGCTCGTCACAATATCTATACCATGATTTTTTTTTGAATTGGTGTACTATTTATATGCACATTCATGAGATCGGGTAGATCAGGGCTGTTCAAACTCGGTCCTGGTGGGCCGGTGTCCTGTAGAGTTTAGCTCCAATCCTAATCAAATGCACCTGAAGCAGGTAATCAAGCTCTTACTAGGCATGTTAGAAACTTCCTTGCAGGTGTGTTGAAGCAAGTTGGAGCTAAATTCTGCTCTAAGACCGAGTTTGGACAGCCCTGGAAGTTAGAGAAATGTAAAAAACATGAATTTCATTTACGCAGTATGTGATGATGCCAAACTAATTTCTGGAGGGGCGCGAACGATTAAACAGAAACAGTCGGCGCCATATTACCAATCATTACCTATTATCCACTATAAATATGCCAGTTTCCTTCCCTTCCGTATCTCGTTACAAGCATCCCTCCTCCGCCCCTTCTCCGCCACGTTTGCACTATCCTATGGAGCTGAGACGGATGCCGAGCTCTACCCTCGCTAGGGTTCATACTTGGAGTCTGCCGCCCAGGACAGCATGTCTAACACGCTAATATTACTACAGTGATTATAAGGAAGCGCAAAGTACTGAATTGTGTGCTCTGTGTGTTTTAAATAGTACTGTCAATGATTTACATTGTATATGTGTGTACTATGCATATTTATAATGGAGGTAAACACACATATGTTACATTTATATCTTAAATATATTTATTTAGAATATAAATGATATAAACTGAGTTTGTAGTTTTATATGTAGGTAATATGCACACACACACACACACACACACACACACATATACCATGTACCATGCCATTAGCTTAGCAAAATGCTAAAATTAAAGGCTATTTCCATTTTCTTTGCCTTGTTACTTAAGTAAAGGGTTCCAAATCAATCAGTTAAGAGCTTAGGGTTCTGCTTAGGAGGTACTTCAGTTGTGATGTGAACACTTAGCGCACATACAGTTGTCAAGTGCTTGTTAATGTGGGTGCCTATTGTTCCTGTGTCTTTTTTTCTTGTTGTACAGAATATGTGCAGTTCGAAAAATCAGGCCATGGTCATACAATACACGCATACTTTCCTGCTGACAGAATTCATGCTATGCACACTATACGCGTAGTGTACATGTAGAAAAAAATGTAAATAAAGTATACTTTAGGCAGTGAGTATAGAGCCATATTATTATTATTTTTTTTTCTTAAACAAACAGCATCTGCACTACTTGTCAGTGTGTCTGCATCTTCACTATCACCTAATAAACAATTGAGTTTGAGGAGGGGATTGAGGCTTTAAACTGTTTCCCTCCAGCAGATGATTGAGGAGCCCTTGGGTTTACATTCACCCTTGTCTTACATACATCACACGAAGAGAATAGAGCTCGAGACGCCCGGCCCAGACTGATAAAGAGAGAGCCGAGGAGTGAAGGGAGGACAACGAAGCAGAGGATGAGTTAAAGGAACATAAAGAAAGATTTAGCTGCCATTTATTCAGCACCCTCCATGTAGGGGCTCTCTCTCTCTGTGACATCTGACCTTTGACCTCTGACCAGGGCTTTGTTAAGCAGTCAGGTGCCAACTTGCCCCAAGGCAAGATGGGATTCCATCACCCCCCACCTCTTCTAGTCTCCCTGCTTTTCACTTACACATACAAATGCTCCGTGCTCTTGGAAGGAAAACAAATAAGATTTAGCATTATTGCACAGTTGATGAAAGAGCAGATCCTCTCTAGAGCCCATCTACTGTGTGACTCAGCAGCTCAGACAGCTAATTCAGCCCTAAATGCCTTCAGGGATTCCCACAGGAAAACCAGCTCACTTTTGTGCCACAAGTGCAGCTTTGAAGAGCTTTAAGCACATGTCTGCCCTCTGTATTGACTTAGGAGATACTTTTTTGGCATTTTAAGAATATTGCGCATTAACTTAATGCTTCAATGCTGAGTGTTTTTGTAGACTTTTTATTGTATCTAGCTATCTATGTCTCTCTGGGAAAGTTACTTGCAATACTAATCCATTACAGTATTATATTACTTTCTGTAAAGTAAATAATCACTTAGTTGCCTTTGTTATGGACAGTAATGCATTATGTTACTTTTGTGTAGCTTTATCTCATTTGGCTCGCTTTAGACAGCAACGCAACTGAAATGATTCCAGATCCAGAAACATAGTAAAAACATTGGCAAAAGAGTCCATGCGACATCAGTGGCTCTGAAAATACTTTGGAAATTACACAAGTGTGAGTAATTAATGACAGAATTTTCATTTTTGGGTGAACTAACCCTTTTAAAAATTCTGGCTTTTGTTCTATGCAACCCCTCACCTCGGGGTCTCTCGGCTCAGAGTAGGCTCCTCGAGCTTAACGTGCAAGATCAAACGACGTGGAAACAGAAAAAAAGTGTCTTTCAACTTGCAGAACAGCCAAGATTAGGGCAAGAACATCAGAGGAGCAGAGCAATAAAGAGAGGGAAAGCCTGCGGGTCAGAGAAAGAGACAGCAGAAGAGAGAGACTCAACGAAGTAGGGTAGTTCATCGACAGAATAGTAGGCAATGCAAGCGTATCTAACCCTTATCCCCAGATACAATGGACATTATACACTATATTATATATGTATAAAAACATAACATGATTTATAGCTGTGCTGTCTCTAGTTCAAAGCTGCTTGGAGAAAGCTCTGCTTGTCCGTGCGTGCTGGGGCAGGATCCGAACAGGGATTTTGAGTTTGACAAGCCCACCTCTGTCACTTTTTTCTTCTCGTTTTTCCCCCTTTCATCAAAGAGCGAATGCCTCACTGGCAAGCGGGTAACTGTTTTAATGCGATCATGATGTCCTCAGATTTGAGATGCATTTCACATCAAAGAGGGTGAGGGAAGAGGTTAGGAAAATAATATGGGTGAAAAAACAGAGGATAAGGATAAGAGATGGGAAAGGAAGAGACAGGTGAATTGATTAAGTTCTTCGGGTTTTGCAAGGTTGTGAGCTCTTATTGGTAGTTGCTGCTAATATGCATAAAGTTGCAATTACAAAACATTTCGTCAATAAAAACACCAATGAAAACCAATGACTTCTAGGAGCAGTGACGGAGTTAGTAAAACAGTAGCGCTCAAGCATGATGCCGTGGCAGCTGTAATCTCTTGCCAGATGTGTGCCTGCGAGCCAAAGCTACCCTGTCAACATCCCACCTCTTCGTCCTCTCATTTTCCTCTCACTGCAGCTGTCTTCTTCTTCTTCTCCCTCCATCTGCACCCTCTTCACCCGCCACCTTTCTGGCCTTCATTCATATCTTTCCCTTTTCCTTTGATTTAAAGCCTCTGTTCTTGTAGAAGACAAAAGTATTGACTGATGATGGGACTTTTCAAGGACATTTCCTGAAGAAAATACCAGTGCAGAGGGCATTGTCCGAATGCATTCATAAGCTTGGAAGTATAGTTCACAAAAAAAAAATAAAAAATCAAGGTCATTGGTCACAGAGTTTGAAGTTTTCATCTGAAATTTGCTTAAAAAATGTAAAGAAAAAAATAAATACAACATCATGTTTTGTCTTTTTACAAGGTCTCTGAAACCTTCGTCCATCATAACGAAAAATAAAAATTTGGTAAAATGTTCTGCTTTTTTGCAAGCATTTTAGGAAAGGATGATGAATATGAAAAACCAAACAAAAAACACATTCAAAAATTTCAGGGACCTTTAGAGCGAAATATTCAGAATAATATTTTTTTGTGTTATGATAAAAAAACTAAAGACAATTAATTAAAAACAAATGTTAAAGGCGAAAGTAAGCTTGACAACATTACCATCTTGCTTGCTATGGATTATGCATTCGCGTGACATCACAGTTTTCACAGACTCCTATTTTTTTTTTTAAAAACCAATGTTCATCTGAAATAACTGCAGGAAACAATGACAAAGACCAAGAAAAATAAGAAAAAAAATAAGTTTTAAGAGCTACACTCAATACCCTTTGTGACGTCTACTGTGGTTTGATTGGTTTATCCTTCAGGAGCCTTTGAGGTATTAGGAGACAAATTTCTAATTCATTGCCTTTGGGCAAAGAGGAGCTTCACGAGGATGAACAAGCTTAAGATATGCCTTAGGTGTCTAAATCCTTTTTTTGGAAGAGCACATAGCCAATATTTCTTTATGGCTACAAGGATTGTGCAACAGTGGAATGTTTTGAGATGGTGACGGTGGGATTGGACTTGGCCTTTGAGCTCAGGGACTGATTTCTTTCCTGGAGCTACAAGTGAAGCGAGGGATCTGGTGGTCCTGGATAAAGGTTACCAAGTTAAAACACATCTGTATCAGCACAGTGAGACATGCTGACCTATAGCTGGAGGCTTTAGTGTAAGGAAGTCACTGACCTCAACATCTGAGGCACTAAAAACATTAGGGAGGACTTAGAAGAGGTGCTGGAGGCTCAATCTCACAGGCCCCTGGCTTAACCTGGGACTATGGAGAATGTGCTAGGAATATGGCTGATAAATGTGAAGATGCCTCCAGGACGAGGAGGCTTAACCAGTGATCTAAACAGGGTGGGTCATGCATGCTTTGTTGGTCCGGGTGTTGAAAATAGCTTTTCCCAAACTAATGTATCATTAGATAACAGCACTTAGCCTGACCGGCTTCAGTGGCCAGATGGAGGGAGAATGTTACACTAATGCAGTGTTTCCAAATGCATTCTGTTTCCAAAGCGGGATCATAATTGGTATTAACTACATATTAAGCAAAAACACCAACAACAATGTTATGTCAAATATGTTATGTTGTCATATCTGAGTTTTTTATCTTAAAATGGGGGCATTCCTGAGATGGCTGCTGATTGAATTATGTTGAAAAGACTTAATTTAAACTGCAAATTTATGAATATTTTTTGTGAAACATGCACTGTTTAGAACAAACCCTGTTTGTTTTTATCTGCAAGGAGCCAGCAAACCAATAAAAATATGTTGTTTTACCCTGTTGTTTTAACTCACATTCAGTCCATTCCTCTGTGGTGCTATAGATTCAAAGCAGCACCAACGCATGAACTCCTACACTGCTGTTCTCATTCAAACAGCTCCTCTCTCACACACACATACGCTCTCATTCACATAAAATCCCATGCTGCTTTCATAAACACACCCAGCCGCCCTCCTTGATCTCCATCTTCTGATATGTTTCAGTCATCAGTGCATGATTGTACCCAGGAGATCACAGCCATCTATTTTCTGTCTCCTACAGTTGAAGAATGATGTCATGGCTTCAGGTATTCTTCGAGAACAGAAGGGCGGCTGTGGAAAACGGGGCCAGCTCAGGTTTTCCGTGCGAGGGCTATGTCAAGCGGGAGTCCCCCTGCTTTCTCTCTGTATGTGGGTGGTCCGGTCTGGGTCTCCTCAGGATATCGTCTGGTTTCAGACTCTCCCACTCCTCCGACTTTAAGTGGTGAGGAGGGGAACGTGATTAAGTCCGGTTTGGGTTTTATCGTGTGTAACGCTAAAACAGTCCTCGCTGGAAAAACGCTTGGTCGAAACCGCAGAAAGCCATGTTGAAAAAACATACACATCCCATTTTAAAGCTTTGAACAATCAGCAGCGGGAGAGAAGGCTGCTTCTCAGCGGGGAATGGCAAGAATTCTCATGACTCAGAAAGAGAAAGGAAGCGAAAAACAGAGCAAAAACAAGAGGAACTGAACAAAAGGCCACAATGGGATGAGAGATGGCAAAAAGGTCGAGGTGAAGCGTTTCGCATGGCCAAGATCACATGCTATCATCTGTCATATTTCAAAGGGAACCGTTGCTCGTCCTGTTCAGCTGCTCTGGGGTCAGTCACAGTTGGAGCTTAAACTGTCCACATCCATTAATCCAAACGAAGACTAGCTGGGCCGTACAGGTGCATGCAGGCACATGCTTGGACGTCCAGAGGGTGCGACGGATTCAAGTGGTATTGGGTGTGTTGGTTCGCCCGCTCTCTTTAGCGGATGAGTTGATGAGAAGCTCTGTGTTATATCACGACTCCAGGGCAGGGCTGGTACTGGTGTCTCCTCCATCTCCCGCTCTGTGTTTAGGCTGATGTTTATGGCAGCCCACTGACTGACCCGGCGGCTCCAAGCACATACTGACCTAGCTTCCACCCGGTAATCCAGCACACCTGAGCTATACAGGCTCTCCAAAGGCCTGCAGGCCGCTAAAGCAATCAGCAAATGGTCCTAATCAAAATTCTGTGATGCATGCTAAGAATAAACACTAAAACATAAAGTAATTCCTTTTAAATGCTACAAGCAAATGTACAGCATTATAAAGTAATATGCAAAATGTATATTCATTCACTAAGGGTTGGTAAAAAGTTAAAAGATCCATTTTAATTGAGCGTTTGATAACAGAAAAGTCATCTAAATTTAAAAATAGGGGAAATGAGCATGAACAATTAATATTCCAATTTTTATTAGCAAATACCTGTAGAGTTTGTACCCATGGATAAATAAATAAAGAATAGATAAAATTATATTGTGGCCACAAATTCAGAATTTGTTCCCTATTTTTAGGTAAATCCAACACAATCTCACAACCAACTTGTACTTATTTTATGAGGTGGCTAATTTGTACAAATTCCTACAATGATTTTGTACAATTTGTCTAAATTCCAGTGACGGGTAGACTGTAAATCTGTCCTTAAATTCAATATGGCATCTAATCTGACAGAGTATTCAAGAGTCCAAATAATTTTTAAGGCCAGTAATTTTTTAGTCTGAGTTTACAAGCCTTACACATATTTCTCTTGGAATATGATGGATTGAGGGGAGAAAAAACCAAATTTAGTCTTGATTCTGGAAATTTTTTTATTACCCCACACCCCCGTGGTCAGTCGGTGGGAATGGTGGCAATCCAGTAATTTGTTGCCTTGATCAAAGCTTTGCAGTTCCTGTGGAAAGCCTGCCATTAAACAGGGGAGAGATATATATCAGTCTAGAGAAGTGTGTTTATTGAGAGAAGCGCTACACAGGGCTCTGGCCAAGGAGGAACCACTCTATTGCCCTCCACCCACTTTACGTTACACACACACTCAGAGTAATCAGAGCTCACTACTGTACTTTATGTTCCTTAGTCAACCACACAAAGGAGCCCTTCTCCCCTTTGCTGCCCCGCCAGAAGAGAGCTGCCAACCACAGTCTGAGCGTCCACTTCAATACCTGTTTCCATCTCAATAGAAGCAAACTATCAAATACTCCAGAAGAAACTGCATTGCAGTGAAAAATGTTTTACCATTATGTTGGAACACTTTACTGGAAGCTTGCATAAAGCATTTGATAAACAACATTTTGACTGTTCATCCGCCATGTTGAGCTGCCATGTGACCTACAACATTTTCAGTGCTAAGTTTTTGTTGTAGGCTATCTATTAATTAAAAAAACAAAAACACATTAAAAAAGCAATGCATATATATATATATATATATATACACACACACACACACACACACATTGACTTTATTTTTTATTTCTTGATGAGCATGTTTTAATTCATGAATTAAGCACAAAGAAATTAGTTGCAACTTTTATCTAACAATTCTAACAAATTCAATCTAAAAAAATGACTTTTTCCTACAATTATGAAAAAAAGTCTGAATCGCAGATACGCAAATAAAGTCTTGAAATACGGAATTACGCAATTCTGAAAAAATAAAGTAAGAACTGTAATTGCAATTTTTATTTTTGGAGACAAAAATCTGAAAAAGAAGATATAGGAAAAATACTGAGACAAAGTCTAAACTGTGAGATAAAAGTCTCTATTTTTATTTTATTTTTAATGAATTGATTTATTAATTTAAATTAAGCGACACAAAACTAGACTTCCTGATATCCCAATGAAAAACATAATTGTATGATATTATTAAATATATGCAACATCTTTTATTATCTTTTATATTTTTATTTACTTATTACAAAAAGAAGCAGTCTCATTGAAATTAATATATTTATATTTTTTTTTTCTTTTTTTTTTCACTATATTAATATATGTATATTAATGATGTATTAATGGTGTATTGTATTATAGATGTTTTTAGAGTCATAAAAATTGACAATCAACTGATCATGAATTTAAAAGATCATGAATGCAATATAATGTTTTATACAGCATATGCATTTTTACAGGTTCTTAACTACTGTGTTACCAATGATATTGGAATATGTTTTCTCTGTACATGGACTTGTAGTTCACCCCTGTTTGACCTGTCTATGTAATCTTACAGCTCCTGCCCCAGGCACACATATACATACAAGCAGCAGCAGTAAGTGTCTTCAGACAAATTTAACTGCACTAGAATGTCTACATGTAGTATATGACCTACATACTACAACCTACAGGTTTATACATTACCCATTCATTCAGTAGGGTTGCCTATTGACTTAGGAGTTTAAGGGTTTTTGCTTTAAGGCAGGTCAGTTTGTATGTGCCATACATTATTTACTTTTGTAGTTAGCTTCTCTTTGACTTTGTAGAGACCCTGTGACGAGTGATAGACTTTGAGTATCCAAGGAGCAGCGAAGAGCAAACACAGCCCCGGATTGACATTCCTCCATTCACAGTCTCTTTCCGGGCTTCCTCTGGGCAAAGTTACTGTGTATTGGAGTGTCAGTTGAGTATGTGGAGCCAGTGTCTGTTCTTAGGAGTCTCTGTACGTTGACGTTGCTGTGATGGTGCTGCTGTTTTGGAGACCAGATTGACATGGATTTATACAACTCCAGATTCCACTTACTCCTCATCCTCAAAGTCCACAGACTGTCTCCCAGTCAAAACAACAAATCATGGGTTTGACGCCGCTCTGGTTCAAAGTCACTTGGAAGGTGACTTTGTATTGTTTAATAGTTTTGTTTGTCCTGACACTCTTTGGATAAACATATATTTTAGTACTATGCAAACTTAAGTCATGTGCTGAAGTAAAAGCTGCTAGGGACATGAGGAAAAAACATGGTGGGTATCAACATCTGTGAAAACACAGGAGGCGTGGGTTTTAACTGGGACAGATTGAGATATTAACCCAAGAAAGGACTAGTATAAGTGTAGTTATGTCAGATAATATCAAGTGATTAAATATCTGTTTCTATATTCACTCAGACTGTACCGTTCTCTCTCCTCACGGAAGTGTAGTTTTAATGATCAAAGAAAGGCCTCCATCTAGTGGAGTGAAAGGACGGTGACAATAGAGTGCTTGTTTCGTCGTTAAAACTAGGAAGTATTTTATGTAATGTAGTCTTTTTTTTTTTTTTTTTTTTTTGAAGAAAATCAATGTGTCTGCACGTTTTTATTAAAAGTCGTCCGATATTCATTCTGCCAGAGTTTGTGCAACTTATACTGTATGTTTGCGCGCGTCTGTGGTTTTCAGCGTTAATGTCAGGGAAAAAATGGCATCACTATAGCAGACAGCTGTAGTATTTCGTCTAAAAACAGAGGCAGAGGTATTTAATCATCTTATTACAGGTAAGCTCTTTCACCTTGACTAAACGATAAACCATGGTCTTGATCACATGATCACATCTTATTAGTAGATTTAATTTTTCAGTAAACTTTAACTGTCACCGTCCCGAATACACCTACATTTATTTCACTATAAAACCTAATGTAATCATGACAAACTATGTGTCGTTGGAAAGGTCTAAGACTCCTGAATAGATATTTGACCATTGTTTTATGATAGCAATGAAATAATAACAGTAATAGAGAAATTTATGACAAGAGTGCACTTCAAAAAAAAAAAAAAAAAACACAATACACCATAACAGCAGTTGTAACCTTTTCCACAAAAAGTAAAAACACACACTTTCAATCATTCAAACTTTTTTTTTTACTCTAAAGGTTCATAAGACATCCATTCTAGTATTTGTCTAGTAAAATAATAATAATATAATCTTCTAAATTTCTTCTTTCAAAAGAGACCAACCTTATGTTTATATTCCAAAGTGTTCATGAACTACATCTATTTAAGCTTGTATAGTATTTTTTCACGTGTTTCCTTAAAAATGGGGGTGACAGTTAAAGGGTTAAAGTAAAATATAATGCTTCAATAAATAATTTTATCAGATAGATGATACATTTAAGAATACAGTAAAACAAATGCATTGAAGGACTACATTTTATTTATCTTGTAGTCACAGCTGAAGGGTCACTAACAATGCTTATTAGCCTTGGCTATGCTAACAGTAAAACATAGCCTTTTATGTTAATAATAACAAACAGACATGTAATAAAATGACAAGAATTATTGAGCATAACAAAACAGATTTCTTTTGACAATTTATTCAGACTTTCCCCATAGAAACATTGTAGTCTACCAAACAGCACAGGTTAGACGTCATCCTCAGACTGAGAATTGGTGGAGCTTCTGAAAGCTTTGCTTTTAATCCATGATTTTAAAGGATCATAATTAGTTTAATGCTTATATGCCTCGGCCATTAATCTGTAGAAGCAGACTGTAGATGAAGTGATGGGGTCAGTGTGCTTCTTTCTTGTACTCCTTTCATACAGTTCTTCTTGTCTTTGGCCTTAAAGAAGCATAGAAATACAAGATTGTTTACCTGGATAAAAACAACTCGTCTATAAATTAAATGTTTAAACTTCAATATTCTTAATTTGACTTGTGCATCAAAAGCAGCTTGTGATAAGTCATTGAGGTAAAAATGTTCAACTATTCTCAAAACTTGCCAAGTCTACACTAAAACATCTTAAGACTGCTGCCTTCTGTGATCTTCAGGTGAACATCTTCTTCAGTTTGGAGAAAAATCCCCCTTCCTCTTTCTCTGGCTCCTCTCTGCTCTGCTCGGACTCTGAGGTCTGCCCGGCCTGGGAACTACCTGAATGAAAACACATTTAGCAAAAAAGTCTGAGGTAAGTGATAACTTCTCTTTAAATGTTGTCTTTGTGTGTAGATTAACCTTTGTCTGGTCTGTCTACTCCAGTAACAGTTCCTTCCACATCCATCTCATCCTCTGCATAGCTTAAGAGCAGCATTCTCTGCCTGTTTGTTAGTTTCCTGTAGATGATACACAAGTTAAGGCAAGGCAAGGCAAGTTTATTTATATAGCACATTTCATACACAGAGGTAATTCAAGGTGCTTTACATAAAAA
>JAUCMS010000049.1:9001515-9014580 GCA_032357445.1 Enteromius radiatus | reverse complement strand
AAAGCAGATTCCCCTTGTTTTGTGTGAACCCTTGGTATTTCTAACTGATTCGATCCTAATGATCTGAGTGCTCTGTTGGGTTTATATTCAGTGGGTTTATATTCAGTGAGCATATCTGCAATGTATTTTGTTTGAGTTAGACAAACCAAACCAGATGAGCATGACTGTGAGTGTGTGAATGACTCTTACTTAGGAATTTTGATTTTGATATATACATAATGATCTCCATAACCGAAGCTATTCACACGTGGGATGCCTTTCCCTGCCAGTTTGATCTTGTGGTCTGTCTGAATGCCTGGAGGAATCTGCAAAACACACATTTTCTTTTAGTCATATTATACTGTGCCAAGGCACATTTAAATTCACAATAAAAGTCTTTTTATTTTCTAACCGCAATGTCGATGGTGCTGTACAGGCCCTGTGCTCTGGCTGTTCCTCCTAGTATCGCCTGTGCTACTGAAATCATCACATCAGAGTGGATATCAGCGCCATCACGACGGAACACTGGACTCCTCTGGACCTGCAACATGGGAAGTAACACACACACACACACACACACACACACGTTGGAATAAAATATAGACAATGAGCAATTTAATAGGAATCATTTATAAAGAAAACACTAAATAAATGCAGAGAAAATAAATTCTTAGTATTAAAATGAGTATGTGAATTCAAATCAAATCATAATATTTTAAAAATCATAACCAAATAACAATGTATAATGAAAATAAAAAAAACCCCAATATTGTTAAAACCAGTTTTAAAAAAAATTAATATAATAAAACATCTGTGTAAAATAAATACTATATTTAAATAATAGTGTAAAATAAAAGATAAAAAGCAGCGTACACTTTTTCAAATTTAATAAACATGAATAAATTATGATATAATATAATAAATAGGACTTAATTATGATCATAACATTGATTAAAACACCACTACTAAAAGAGATAATAAAGATGAAAAAAATCCACAAGACTAAATATTCCAATATTTGTTATAAATGACCATTCTATGGCCCCAAAAAATGAGTACTTAAAAAAATATTACATATCAACGAAGTTATTAAAAAATAACTTTTTAATATTAAATCATGAAAGCTATTACAAGCACACTTTCACAAATAGTTTATGTGTGATATATTTTAGGGATTTTTTGAAGGGGGATCAGGGGTTCTATCTGGAAAGCAGCACTCACTCTGAATGTGATGTAAATGTATTTCTTCCCAACTGGCACCTTAACGGTCTGTCCGTCTTCTATACCTGTAACAGAGTGACAGCAGACACTCAGGACCTCATATATTCACCTCAGCTTACCATGAATACAGTCACACACCTGCGGGAACAGGTACCATGACGCTCTGTTTCTGTTTGGTTTGCCCAGTTGCTCTGCACATGATGCAAGGAGTGATGATGATAGAGCCCCGCCCACCGCACCGCCTACATGCGGAGCGCATCATAAACGGGCCGGTGCTTATAGACTCCTGCATAAAAGAGTAAAATAAGCAAAAAGTGTGAAGTCAATAAACGGAATTGCGAATACCATTGCTATGATGTCCTCACCATGCCAGTTCCATTACAGTAGTGACAATGTAACACTTTAGTTCCTGGCTCGTGACCTTTTCCGTCACAGCGTGGACAGGCGTCATCAATGTTGACCGTTATTTCTTTATTCACTCCTTTAGCAGCCTGCATGAACGTCAGCTCCATCACAAACTACAGAGAGACAGAGATTGGATTGTTGGACTTCAATGAAGAGCACACACGAATGCAAGATAGTTGTCCAGGGCTCTAGACTAACTTTTTCCACTGGTTGCACTGGTGAGCCTTACGTTTTTTCTTAGGTGCACCAGCACAAAAGTTAGGTGCACCCACATTTTCCTTTAGCCAATATTGACATGTTTTAAATGATTAACTAACACTATGTCTACACTGAATGAGACAGCTGTCGCGCAGCTCAAGTCTCTCTACAGTGTACGCGACAAAGCGACCGATGAAAATCATTTGAAACGTGTGTCAATACGTCATAAATAGAACGCAGCATTCGTTTTCTTTCGGGAATATGCCGCGCCACATCCAGTGAAGACAGCAGAATAGGTTTTATTTTTTTCCCCCCTCGAACGGCTAGTCGCACCGATTTTGTGTAGTCGCACTACTGAGTTGCTCGCACTCTAGAGCCCTTGTGTCAGTGTGTGCCTCACTTCAGGTGTCTGTTCGAACATGGAATTGAGGTCGCCGAAGCCACGCCCCCCAGTGAACTCTCCAAAGATCTTCCTGAACAGCTCTTCTGGGTCCACGGTGGCCCCGCCTCTCCAGTACTGCTGCTGTTGCTCCGACCCACTTGCACCCGGACCAGCAGAACCGTACGTGTCATACTGCTTCCTCTTCAGTTCGTCACTGAGGGTCTGTTTATACACAACGATATAAACACACCTTAATAATAAAAGTTATTTTAAAATAAATAAATAAATAAATATAATATAATATAACATACAATAATATAATAAAATAAAAATATATATTTTATAATATTTAAAAATATTTATACACTACCATTAAAAAGTTTGGGTACATATTTATTTTTAGCAAGGATGCATTAAATTGATTAAAAGCAGTGCTGTCTAACGATTAATTGCATCCAAAATAAAAGCTTTTATTTAAATAATATATGTGGGTACTGTGTATATTTATTATGTATATATAAAAACACATAAATGCACGTATGTATTCAAATAAAATGTTACATTTATGTATTACATATATCTGATACAATTTCTATGTCTTTATATACATAATAAATACAGCACACACATATTATATAAACATTTTTGTTATTTATTTATTTTGGATGCGATTAATTGTGATTGATCATTTGACAATTACTATTAATTCAAAGTATCTTTATAGACATATAATGCTACAGCTTTGTTGTAAATTAATGCTGTTTCCCCAAAAAATGTTTTTAATAATAATAACAATATTAACATAAATGCAGCAAATTAGCATATTAGAATGATTTCTGAAATGTCATGGGACACAGAAGACTGGAGTAATGATGCTGAAAATTCAGCTTTTCACCACAGAAATACTGTATATTTTTGAATATTTAAAAAATAAAAAATAATTAATAATATTTTATAATATTACAGTTTTTACTGTTTTTTAAACAAAGATTTTTTTTTTTATATTCAAAATATAGATAGATATATTTATTGCATTACATTTTAAATAAAACCGCATACAACCAAAACTAAGAGTATTTAAATATGTGTTACAATTTAATATTTTCACATTTTATTTCCAATGCTTTTATGTATAATAATGCTATTCCAAAGGAATATTCTTAATATGTGTCACAAAATTTGGTCACAATAGGAAAACAATTTAATAAAATAATTGTACTGAAATTAAGCTTGAGAGAAATGAAATTCAAGACATTTAGAGATAACTTTAATGTTTATGTTCCTTACCTCATAGGCTTCTGCCAGCTTGGCAAACTTCTCTTTTGCGTCAGGGTCATTTGGGTTGGTGTCTGGATGGTATTTCTTGGCCAACTGAGTGAAAATACTATCCGTGTTACACTCCCAGTGAACCATCTTTAAAAAATATAAACTTATGTCACAAGGGTTGTCAAACCTGGTAGTAGGCTTTCTTAATGTCTTTCTGAGAGGCAGTCCGAGGAACCCCCAAAACATCATAGAAGTCCTGCTGATGGCACCCATAAGTAGTGTGGAAGAAACGAGAGCCGAAAGCACTGTGGCTTCTCGGCACTGAAAAATACACATCATCAAAATGTATTTGAACATATTAATATATTTTGTTTTGTTAGCTGGAACAGTATGTAGTTAAGAATACATTCAGGAATGGAACGAGTCTTTATAATTGAATCATCTAATCATTTACTCAATCAAACACTGATTCAGCTAATATCACACGTTTAGCCTTCCTGCAAATTAATTTATGCCTACACACAGTTACTCACATTTACTTTAGCGACAATACCTATGTTTGTACCACTACCATAGTACATAAGGATACTTACCTACTAAGCTATTGGCAATAATATAAGTAAGTTGCATCATCTCTTTTAACTTTTCTGATACCACTGACATATGGCCAAATAGGTCCACAGAAGTGTGCTATGTTAGACCTGATGTTCTAATGCAAAACAATAAGCGTGTTCTATTAAGAGAGTTCATAGTAACTACTTTGATCACATAACCAGCTCACCTGGCACCCTGTTCAATGTCAAAGCTCCTCTGTGACTCCAGCTGCTTAAATGACCCTCCTTCACATAACTGCGAATCCAGCATATCCTAAGAGCCGCAGTTTCTCTGTGTCTAGAGGTCTTTATAAGCGCGCAGGTGCTGCGAAGTCCAGGTAAACCGCTTGACAGCCAGCGTGCAGTACAGCGAGCACTGGAGGCTGCCATGTTTACATCGCTCTGTGGGCCGGGTCACTGCGCATGCGCGAGGAGTGAGGAAGTTTTTGTTTACGTCTGCTTTGCGGCTCTTCACCACTAGATAGCGCGAGATGAACACAGTTTGGGGAGTCATCGCAGAGGACAAACGTTTGACATTTTGTGTGTACTTCAACATTAAATACAAACTGTGTCATAGTTTAATAGGCTACACACAATTGTAAAGCCTCTAAAATAGTAACATGATTTACTACATACACAAGTTAGGAAATATACGTGCACTAATATGAAAGACAGTGACAGTTGATATTCATATCAATTGTATGTGAGTAATGTGCTATACTATTAAGATTTAACTAATTTAAATAACACGCTAACAAGAATTGAAAACTTTGAACCATATAAGTCAGCATCTTCACAAGAAAAACAACAACAACAACATATATTTGCTTAGTTTGGGAATAAAACTGAGGTGGTATGGACTTCATATAATGCTATAAGATAAAAGCTTGATGTATAAATATGATACTCAAAAAATCTTGTTGTACTACTCCATTAAAATGTGGCTATTGTTCCATATATCAGGCTTTACAGGCTTAAAATAAATAAATGTAAATACTACAGCACATGCAAAACCCTTTTTAGCCACAAGTAGGATTTATATAAAGATGTACAGTGTATATCATCATGTAATATAACCTGCAAATCTAAACTACTAATTTTCCCTGAGTAGAGATAGAGTCACAACCAGAACCAAGACCAGACCCCTTGAGGCCCAGACCAAGACCTCTCAAGTTGGGTATGATCTTAACAGTA
The DNA here is from genome assembly GCA_032357445.1 of Enteromius radiatus. Lineage (NCBI taxonomy): Eukaryota > Metazoa > Chordata > Actinopteri > Cypriniformes > Cyprinidae > Enteromius > Enteromius radiatus. Next base: position 9,009,342 of record JAUCMS010000049.1, on the reverse strand, counting down.
ATGGCTTTATTTGTCTTTAAGTATTTCCACATTTCATTCCCACTCAGGAGTACAGTCAGGAGTGAAACTAGCATTTTAACAGCCCTGAGGTTTCTTGAGGAGGGAAAATGATATTTTGAACAACATATACTGTACTCATAAAACTCCACAATTTCCACAAGTCGTATAAGTGTGGTCTAAACCGGTGTTGCCGGCCTGTGGCGACTGGGGTTTGGTTGGCGGCACTGCGACCCCCTGGTGATGATGTCATAATGACTGTGGCTGATGTCATGATGAGGATGGTTGCTGGTTGGATGCAGAGGCTTGTGTGTGTGGTGAGAGTTTAACCGCTGTCTCTCATGCCACCTCCGCCTGCAGGAATACGCCTGTTTCTGTGTGAGAAACGGATGTTTTATTTGAAATAGGGAATAAAGCGTTTCTGTTTGCCTTTGGGAACCTCGAAAGAGATGTTTTTTTTTTGAAGTATGGAAACTCCGCTGAGATAATTGTGTATGTTAAATGCATCTACACACAATTTCTTTGAGTGGGCAGATGATCAGATCCAGCCATATTCATCTTCTCCTTCTCTTTTAACATACAGTACAGTAACAATCCCCGCTCACCCTCAGTATTACAAACACGGCTAACATCTGTGTTGAATTAAGAAAATCCCAGTGCTGCACGGCTCTCAACTGCTTTCAGTTGTTCTCCTTTGCTCTTTCACACACGTACACAGTCGTTCCTTCACTTACTGTCGCACACATGCATGAGATAGACATGGCAATGAATTGCTAACGTTGGTAAAGTAATAGCATAAGTTTTTTGTTTTTTTAAATACTTGCAATCAACGTCATATTAATGAAATAAAGGACACTTAAGTGAGTTTAAAGAGAGCTCACCTCCATGACTGTATTTCTTAGCACATTTAAAAGTTTAAAGCAAATCATTATTTTAGGAATATTTTGTTATACTTTAATAAAGCACACTTGTTTTGATGTGTCACTTGTAAAGTACATTTTGTTTACATATTATATATGTATACTGTGTATTTATAATAAAAACACACAGTATATATTTTTAAAACATGTCCATGTATTTCTATATATTTTTAGGGGAAACAGCATTAATAAACCATACTATATATAAATATTTTAAATGTATAAACATACAATATATATATATATAATAAATATACACAGTGCACACACATTATGTAAGACTTAATCACGATTAATCATTTGACTTCAAATTTACAAAATCGCAACTTCATGAATAGAAATGTGAAAATACAAACGCATGCAAATTATATTGCTTAAAAACTTTCAAATAAAATTACATTAAAATATATATTTTGTAAGTACTTCAACATTAAATGGAAACTGTTTCATATTTTAATAGCCTACACACAATTGTAAAACCTCTAACATAAATTCACTAAAAAGTCAGTTGCATAAAAATTGACTATACATACCTCTCGTCGTCTGATTGATAGTTGACACCTTTTTAACAAAAATGTAAAAGCTTTTAACTAAAATTACATTATAATATATATTAGATTAATGCTTGCTATTCAACAGTACACATTAACCATATTTTCAAGACAAAAGTAATTATAAGCTTACATACTCAAGTCTTATTTAAGTGGGTCAAAATGCCATCTAAAGTACAGCAGATAGTATTTAATACATATTTCATCTATAATACATTTTAATTGAATTGCTGTCAATATGCAGTTAAGTGTCTAGTTCATGCTTATCATTATAGGCCTATATATATATTTAATAAAGTTAAAAGTCTTTTTAATCTTTATCTTTTTACCTATATTTTTTCTCCCTGCGAGTAGCTCATACATTTTTAATTTACAATATAATTAATGTACATAGCATAGTTCATACAGTACATAGTGTGAGATACGTAAAATAATTTGTTGTTCAAATATCTCTGACTCGTACTACGGGATGACTGCATTAGCAACCAGGAATAACTGTGAATGTCGTGATCACAAATCTGCAATGTGCCCAACCTCATCTAAAGATGCCCTTCAGCTAAAATATGTGATTTATTTGTGGTGCAGGACAAATTGACAGTTGGCTGTGATCAGAAGCTGGTGTGGTAAAGCTGTCACAAAGGAACTTTACTGCGGTAATTGCGTTTCTCTAACTAGCGTGCCAGGCAAGAGCGGGGTATGTGGGAACCGAGAAGAGCTCGTGACCTTTCATTAAAATGAGCCCTAAAACTCATTAAAGACCAAGGCATGGTGTTCTTTCACAAGATTATATGCTTGTTCCTTAAACATTGGGCTTTATTACATGTGCTTAAAGCTGAATCACTGTTTGCTGTGTGTGTATGTGTGAATGAATGCGTTTCTTAAATTCACTTGTATCCACTGTGTATATATAGTATGGGGGAGGTTGTTTACGCTTGACCCATGGTAGTTAGGTAGCATCTGGTGTTGCCATAGCCCCATTATTCTGGCTAAGAACCGCCCAATTCGACAGGAAAAGACCTTTGAACTGACATTCAAGTGACCAACCACAGTTTGTTTGCTTCTTAAGTGCCATAGACATAGGATTAAAAAAGTGCACTAAAACCAAGCAGCCAGATCAAAACTCCTGATTTTAGACCGTTTTTGTCTGCAAAATGCATTAAATTGTGAGTGAACAGTGCCTTGAGTGTTCTGAGAGGGAAAGAGTCAAGAAAAAAAGAAACAGAATTAAGGGACGTGGTGTGGTTACGGAGAAATGTAGGGAGATGTGATCCCAGGGAAGTCACAAATGATAGACAACACAGCAGGAAAACCTTAATCATAGAGTACAACACCAACCTCACAGCATCCATAAAATGGGAATTTCGCAGGCCAAATAAGATACAGTCTTGTGGCATGTGTGTGCGCATGTGAATCTGTTTCCCATTACTCCCATTTCCCCTCATTCCCAGTTCCAATACTCTTATTGACTCTGATCACTGCCACATGCAGGTCGAGGGGCGGTAAGAGTAGGGATCAAAGTTCGGAGGTCAGAGGGATGTTGCTCGTTTTAGAGAATTAACCATAATTCAGCATTAGATTACAGAGCTATTACATAGATTATGTCCTTTCCAACCAGGCCCACACATCACCTCAGCTTTAAAAACAGGGATTGAGTTACTGAGCATGTGTTTATGTCCTACGGGAACACATAAACCTGTGCACCAACCTGATTAAGGTTTACTTTATAATAACTTGATTTGTGTTGGGGATGATTCTGAAGCCTGTGGGTTCAGTATGGCAGGTTTAAGGCCATTGCACACTGAGTTTGAAATTTTCATATGCGTTTTTTGTTTTCGTATTCATCAACCTAAAGATTGGTAACGCACAGAAACAGACTAAGTCCAATGCATATTAATCAGTTGCAAAAAATGTTGCAAAACAGTACTAAATTGAGTCTTCAAGCAGTGAGGATGATTTTGTTCTTCTCACTTTCTCCAAAAGGTTAATTCAAGGCATGTGCAGTGTGCAAGATTTCTGTACAGGATACATTTTTAGCATAACGAATATATAAAAAATGCATAGGAAAATGTAAGATTCTGTGTGCAATGACCTTTAATCTTAAGGCTTGTACACACTGGGATGAATATTGTTCATGAATATCGCCAGCGTTTTTGGCTGCGCTTTTCACTGACGATGAGATGACAGTGCTTAATGAAAAACAGGAATACGCCAGTACACAAGGTGGTGCTGCACAACATTTTATGCTTTTGACACTCGCTTGTCACTCAGAAGAAGAAGGGAACCAGAATACATGCTTGTCAAAACAATTCACATGCTTCTTTGTTAACTGGCAAAAAGCATGGATATTTCAAGCAGCAAGCTCCAGCAGCAGCTCTGTCGATGAAGAAACCAACAAGACCAGCAGCTCTACATTCATCTTGCTGAGGTGCATCTTCTTCTACTTACTTTGTATGCTCGGCAAGACCGTTTTGTGCTTGAGCGCCATAAAGCCGTGTACTATAGCTTCAGCAGCCAAAATGAACAAAAAATGGCAATCTCATTAGTCTGACAGTTTTTAATGTGGTGTGTCAAACCAAAAAAAAATAAGACTGAGGCGTTTTTTAAGGAAAGGAAAAGACATCATCAGGTATGGTTTCCCATACTAGGAATCTACATTTAACCCATCCAAGTGCACACAGACAGCAGTGAGAAGCGAACAACCACACACACACACACACACACACACAATCCCTGCCGGACCTAGAACTTGAACCCATGACCTTTGGGTTACAAGTCCAATTCCCTATCCATTCGGCCACGACTGCCCCATGGTGTGTTTTTATGCTTCGTCTGCAAACCCACATCGGCACCCTTTGTTTTGTCTGCGATATTGTGTGAACAGGCCTTTAGAATGAGTAAAATAACAAAGAAAGTATTATGAGACTGAGTGAACAGAGTTTCCTAATCTCTCAAGTGTCTCTTATTTGGCACATCAAATTCCGTTCATGAACAAAAGTTGAGTCAGGTGTGTTAGGTAAGGCAGGCATCCAAAATGTGCAGAGTTAGGGTTTCTTCTGGACTGATTGGACAACGTATCTCTAAACAAAAGGAAGAAGAGGTCACAATATGGCTCAGGCATCAATAGTTGAGCTTCTTTGCATTTCTTGTCTCAGCTATCTAACTCACCATTTTGACACTGGCAAGAACGACATATTCCTGGATCAACTTTCTTGGAATATTTCTAAAACCAAGTATGTTTATTCCTACTCTTTGGAGATGTGTCTTGATAAAGAGTTTCTGTTTTGAAATGCCCAAAAGGCTTGATCATCTGAAAAGAGCAAGACCCAGCTATGAAAATATTGTTGAAATTTTAAGGATTTTAAAAGAGCTGGGGTTATGGTCATGAGCAAGAAAGGCATGTTGTCAGTATTGTATAGAAATATGAAGGACAGCTCACACAAAAGTAACTTTCAAACTAAGCAGCTTTCTCCTGGTAAACGTAATGAATCCAACTTGGACCTTTTGCGAAAACTGCCTGGGGAAATTTTGGCCATGAAAGTTTGCCAAACAATGGTAAATGAAACCGCGCAATGTAGTTCCTCTGATTCCAGGGGAACTTTAAGTTTATGACTGGGTTAAGGATTGTGTTACAGGAATGTTATGTCTGGACCAATAGATGTTGATCCAGTAGGCAAGATCGTCCTGGCCTGACCTTTCTGTGGCACGTAAACTTATCTCATGCTGGTTTACTGTAACTAGTAGACATGCCATGCACAAGTTACTGAAGCTGGACAACCAATTAAATTAATTAATTGAGTTAATTCATTTACCTTTCCCCCACAACTTAGTTAATGTTACTGTCACACCATCACAGTTAACTGATCCCAGTTCAGCCGTCTATACCTGCTCTCAGTCACCAGACTTTTAATTAGAGACACCTGGACCAATCACCTGCACTGGTTAAAAGCCTCTAGCACAAGTAGTTTGATGGCTGAGCTCGAGGTAACAACGCTCAATCCACCTTGTATCCTATGTTACCTGTTTTCCAGTTTCTAATGGCATTATGGAGTTTTTTGCACCCTCGACAGCTTACCACTGCTAGCACTCACCTGCACCAAGCACCTTGACCGAAGGATCCAATCTTGTGTAAGCAAACAGTTCTGTACCTACCTTGTTAACTCACCTTGTCTACTTCCCTGTGTTCAAAGCACCGCATGGAGAGACAGCAATCAGGAGAATGCCAACCTGTTAAATGTGTGTGTTATTAAAGATGTGATCTGAGAGAACTGAGTGATTTTGTATAACAAGCCCTGTAACATGTTATCTAACATTATTTCCTATATCAATTCTCGCGTGCTTGGTTGTAAAACATAGGCTAGTTTGTAGACAAGGCAGAGTTGTAGGCAATTCTTCTTTTTGAGAAGTTACGTAATGTGTGACCCCCTGTCGACGATCCATTATGTATTGTGCACAACTCCAACTAAATAGTACCCCAGACAGTCATGGATTGTGAGAAGAGCAGCGACCCAACGATGATGAAAATCACACAATGTGAACCTAGCATAAACCGCATCCAAAAGGCAATGCATTCTTGAAACCAGCAATACTATTGTTTAGGGAAAACAGTTTGACTGTATTCATTCTTGGTTTTTTATTTAGGCAGTGAGTCCTGATTTACATCCATAATTTAATAGGTCTCAAGGTGGATCTTTGGTTTTGTTTTGATGTACTGTAACCTAGTGAATAGCAATTCCTGTGAAAAGGAACAAGACGGAAAGATAGATCCTACAGGGTGGAGTGTTTTGGACCTTGTTCATTATCAATATTCAGCCCAGATTTTTTTCCACCGGTAGTTTGGAAGCAAACCCACAGCAGATGAGAGAGACTGTATTCTGTCTGTATTGGGGACAGATTCATTAGACCTGCATCAAGTCAAGGTTTTGGTGCAGACCCAATGGTTTCTTGATTATAGCAGTTTCAATCAGAGGAACGTTGTTTAAACTATATGTGCACGGCAATTACAGGACTTAAACGAAAGCCAGAAAAGGAAACCATTGCTTCTAATAAGGACTCGACTTTAATAAGACACTAGAAGAAGATAAACGTTGAAACCCTACCAGGAACCAGTGATCGGTCTCATAAAGCAGATTTATGAAAGCTACTCATTATACAATTTGACTCATTACTCAATTTTCAACTTGTGTCTTGTTTGTCTACAGTAACTGTCATCTACAGGTCCGGAACAACTAGATTATAAACTTGTTCTAGAGGACTATAAATAAAACACAATAAAACTGGTAAGAGATTTCCTTTGTGACTCCATTTAGGTTCAGTTAGCCGCAGTGTGTTCTTGTTATAGGTCAGGCAAGGGCCTTTTATACTACAATGGGCATTTGACAAACAGTTCCTTCCTTCTCTTTAAACATATAATTAGACAAAAAATGCCACAAGACAGAATCAAAGCCAGGGCCATAATTAGTGCAAGTGTAAAAGTAGTTTTGCCTCGTCTTGACTTGACTGACTTGACAGGTCCCTAAATCACAGAAAGCTTGTGTGAACCCTGTCTTTTTCTCATCTCTCATGGCTGCCCTCTCGTCTAGAGCCTCCGAAACATAAACAGTATATTTGGTGACGGTGTGTGGGGTTTGTCAGATTTATGGGCGTTACACTTTGAGGAGAGGAGGGAAAACTCGCAGCGGGTGAGCTTGGTACACCCTGGAACATCTAAGGAAATTTAGGAGGAACTTCAGTTGGTACTTCAATTAAACACAAGTGAGAAGTCCAACAAATATCTTTCAAACAAGAATATTATAATTAGTTTTTCTTCGTCACTGAGTGAGGAGATCATTGATGACACATTCAAAGCTAGATTTTTGAGGAAGCAGCAGAAGGCAAGAAAACACGTTTCGGAGATGTTCTTCTCAGCCAGGCTGGCCTTGACCTCCGACCCCATAATGCAGGGGAACCCGTGCAGTTTTGAGTTCCCAATGCAGCTTCTTGGTGGCTGGGTAATCTAAGAGGTCATGCTCCCTGTGGGAACAAGGCTGCCGGGTTCCTCTTTGGCCAGGGATGACTTGTAAAACATGGCCACAGGAGAGAGATAGGCCACTTTGACCTGTAGATTCTCAGACCAAGACTGATTTATAATTTAGTGTGTCCTAAGCACGCCCTGCTTTAAACTTACCCAGTTTTATGCCTGATTGCAGAAGCACTATGTAGTTAAATTATCTACTGTATGTGTAGATCTGAGATCCATAATGCTTTTTCAAGGCAATGTTCTAATTAAAAACAAACCAAGGGACGATTTAAAAGTAGTGCTGGGCAATGATTAATCGCGATTAATCGCAACCAAAATAAAAGTTTTTCTTTACATAATATAT
>JAUCMS010000049.1:8985598-9001415 GCA_032357445.1 Enteromius radiatus | reverse complement strand
TCATTAAATATATACATGCATGTGTTTGTATTTATATACACTTAATAAATATACACAGTATATACAAATATATTATGCAAATATATTATGGATGCGATTAATCGCGATTAATCATTGCCCAGTAAAAGATTTGAATAAAAAAAATAAAATAAAATCCAGCCAAGCGAGCTTGGTTTGATTTCCACAGAGTTTGATGTTATCATGTTGCTACGCTAACAAAGTGATGCACGTTGCTATGCATAAAAAAACACTTACTGTAAAAGACACCACAATTTTAGCTAATTTTCTATTATGATCTTTTATTTATGCATTACACTAGATCTACCATCTATTAACAAGACTTCGCTTGACTCCACCATCTTAATTTTGTTTGAATTCATTAGGCTTGTTACAGTCAGTGTTAAAGTAGTGAAACTAGTTTTATAATTTTAATTTAACTGCTTGCATTTGCTTTTTGATTACCTTTTATAATTGTCTAATGATTGTTTGACAGGTAATCTGTTAATTAAACTGTAAACACAGAAGCTAAACGTGGAAAATCCTACCAGGAACCAGTGATCGGACTCATAAAGCAGATTTCTGAAAGATACTCATTACACATTTTGACTCATTTTCAAACATTTAAACTAGGCAGGTTAACTTAGTAGTACTCAACACTTGACTGATGAACACTGATGTCAGACTTTCAAAATCCTTCATCACTTGAATTTAGATTGAAATGCCACCTCAAAACACAAATTAAGATATTTTTGATGATATCAGAGAGCCATCTGACATATGAACATCAGTGCATCTCAACGCACTGTATACGCAAGCATTAACATATTTGACATAATCAGTCTTGTTTACATCCAGGTGAAAGCATGCACAAGTGCCTAATCTGCGGCTGTTTGCACCTAGAGGAAAGTGCATGCAAGTCATAGGAGAAGAATAATTGAGTATATAATGTTGAAAAAAGATTCTCGCCGTGTCACAAGAAGTTGAGCCACTGATGTCACCTGGACTTTTTTACCAGTGTTTTTACGTTTCTGGATCTGGGGTTATTTCAGTTGTGTTGCTGTGTTAGATGATTTATCTGATTTCATCAAAAATATCTTAACTTTTATTCCGAAGACGAGGTCATATGGGTCTGGAACGGCATGAGGGTGAGTAATTAACTACAGAATTTGCTGGTCCTTTGCTGGTCCTTTGCCAGCACATGGCCAGCATAAACCAGCAAACAACCAGCTTAAACCAGCATCCCGGCTTCAAAACATACCTAACCAGCATATGCTGGGTTTTTTTCAGCAGGGATGTAACTACTCCCCAACACTGTTGGCAGTGCATTTTTGGATTGCATTTTCTGCAGAAATATATAGCAATGTCAAAGGTACTGGCCAAATGAAAGTTATCTTAATTTATGCTTCCTAACTCTACAGACTTCTTGTCGGGAGATTGAATGCTAGAACGCTGTTAATGCAAGCAGCCCACTGAGTTTTGGAGGTTATTATATGTTCTCTAAAGAATGTTGTTGCTATTTCAATCATATTAATGCATCTCTGTGTGTGTGTGTGTTCTGCATCTAAGCCCTGTAAACAACCAGCTGAGAGGCCTAACAGACCTTTAATACAGCTGTCAAAATTCACAACTCCCACAATGCAAACATCACGGTTCAAACCTCTCACACTTGCTGACCATTTATTCCCCTGAGCTGATCTTTTGAAATCCATCACAGAAAAAAACGGAAATCCAAGAGTCTGCTGGTAATTGCTACGATTGATGATGATTCGTTTTTTACGACAACATAATTTAAACAGCATTCCTTTTTCTGAGTTACTGTTAATTATTGGTGCTCTACAGCCAAGCCGTATAAACCTGTCTTGCACAGTTCAGTCAAATAACTCTCATAAATCTTTTTTTTTTTCTTGGAAGTCTTGGAAAGTAAATTTGGACCTTTGTCCCAATAAAACATCTTGAATCTGCACTTCTACTTATGGCCCATTACTCCACCTTGGCTCTGATCATCTATACTGGGGTAAATGGCCTCGTCCACACAGATGGAAATAGTGAGCTCAGAGCACCGCAATTTAGCTATGAGAAAAATGAGGCCGGACTGTGTGTGCGCGTTTGTCTATTTATGTGTGTCCTTATGAAAAATAAGCGATCAGGTTGCTTTAGTGTGTGTAGAAGAATGATCCTATGCATATCTTGGTGAGCTTTTCAAAGTTTCAGTTTCATGTTGGTGCGTGAGGTAGACTGGGACACTAAACATGGTTTTCAGTTCAAAAACTTGCCTCTTATTTGATAAACACAGGTAGTGCACTATATCATGTCACTAAATGGTGGTAAAAGGAAATTAATAATAACAGAAACATTGATATCTTTAATGGGAAAACACTCACATATTGTCTATATGTCAGTGCCTTTAAATTGAACGGTGATTGTAAAATCATACAAATTTAGTTTGTAACAGCTTATTTGCAGCCAATGTGGTTACATTTTAAAAACCAAACCTACTCTGAAAAGTATTCAGTGATATAAAATGCAACCTCAACCTTCCTTAAATCTAAAAATGTATGAAGTGAGCTTTCATAAATGTACTTTTTCTACATTTTATAGTAATTTCATGCAAGGTGTATACTATGTTATGGTGAAAGATTTGAATTAATGTAGATGAATCTGAGCTGGATCTAAAAGCCAGATACTCCATGGCGCCGCTTAGGCCTTGCATTAAAACGTTCATTAGCTCAAAGAGGTTGCACTCATTCACCTCTCCTCAGAAGCATGTCTTACTATGTGCTTGTTTCTCTCCTGCTTTTTCGAAACTAATCGCCATGTTGGCAGCACATCCTTGCACACTTCATTTCAAAGTCCAAAATAAGCCAGTACCTGGATTGTCTCCCAAAACAACAGAACACGTTCACCTCAGCGTTCCAGTCGAACTGCACATTGCTGGATCTTGCGTCGAGTGTGTACGTGCATGTGTATGCGATTATATGAGCGTGCGTATGTATAAACCTTTCCAATGAGATGGCTAAAAATCGTAGGTCACCGTACAACTGGACTCTTTACTTCAAACTCTTCAGCACAGCTGTTTCAACAGAGCTGAACAATGAACCCCTGTGACTCCAGGCATTTATTTGCTCCTTTTGTCCTTCTTTCCTTCAACGCTTTCTTCTGTGATCTCACACCTTTCGCTGTCGTGAAAATGACCAGCTGTAAATGTAGAGTCCCAGCTCATTAACAACGTAAGGCAAAGATGTGAAATACAAAGTGAAACAACAGAAAGAAACTGTGAATTTATGCACATCTCATCCTAACCACCTGCATTTGTCATTGAAATTAATTCAAGTGAAATGCCTACTTTTAATGCATATTATGCATGCAGTTTGCATTTTATTCACAAATGCGGCACTATTTGTCTGGCTCAAGTAACAAAAGCAGGCGGTAAACTGAATTTTATTTAATAATACATTTTCAATGTTTTAGTGTTCAATTCACTCAGTCAACTGTAGGTTCCCAAACTGGTAACTTAAAATAGCTATCTTACACAAACTTGTATTTTAGGTCTTCAGTTTGGCCAGTAATTATACTTTTATCTACCTGATCTCATGGCATAAACGTATAGCTTGGTGCACTTTTTTAGCGAGACACTAAATGTGTACCAACAAGTACACATCACTGCAGTTTCCAAAAGAAATACTAGAGGCAGTGAAACTCTGACACGTTTAATTCCTTTTCACACAAATATACAGTTTTGAATAATAAAGTGTAATTATAGCACAATTGCTTGAAGAATATTATGACTTCGAAACAATATTAACACGCTGGGAGATTTGAAAACTGATGCATTTGAATGTTAAAATCACACATATCCAGCTTCATATCTGAGGGTTTTCAATAACGTAAGTTTGTTCAGAAGCTTAAAGTACAGAGATGTACAGTGGGTACGGAAAGTATTCAGACCCCCTTAAAATGTTTCACTCTTTGTTATATTGCAGCCATTTGCTAAAATCATTTAAGTTAATTTTTCTTCCTCATTAATGTACACACAGCACCCCGCATTGACAGAAAAACACAGAATTGTAGACATTTTTGCAGATTTATTAAAAAAAACACAACTGAAATATCACATGGTCCTAATTATTCAGACCCTTCAGTATTTAGTAGAAGCACTCTTTTGATCTAATACAGCCATAAGTCTTTTGGGGAAAGATGCAAGTTTTCCACACCTGGATTTGGGGATCCTCTGCCATCCTCCTTGCAGATCCTCTCCAGTTCTGTCAGGTTGGATGGTAAATGTTGGTGGACAGCCATTTTTAGATCTCTCCAGAGATGGGAGAGATTGGGTTTACGTCAGGGCTCTGGGCCTTTCAAGAACAGTCACAGAGTTGTTGTGAAGCCACTCCTTCATTATTTTAGCTGTGTGCTTGGAGTCATTGTTGAAAGGTAAACCTTCAGCCCAGTCTGAGGTCCTGAGCACTCTGGAGTAGGTTTTCGTCCAGGATATCCCTATACTTGGCCGCATTCATCTTTTCCCTCGATTGCAACCAGTCGCCCTGTCCCCCACAAACACCCCCACAGTATGATGCTTCACCACCATGCTTCACTGTTGGGACTGTATTGGAGGTCATGAACAGTGCCTGGTTTTCTCCACACGTACCGCTTAGAATTAAGGCTAACAAGTTCTATCTTGGTCTCATCAGACCAGAGAATCTTATTTCTCACCATCTTGGAGTCCCTCAACTTCATGCATGTTCCCATGCTGCAGATTGAGTCCTGTAAGTCAGATTTACAGCACGGAAATTCATCAATTTCACCCGAAATACATGATAGTAAGTGGCCGGAGAACTTGAAGTATAGATTGAACCTTATAGCTACTTGTGTGTATCTGATATGAATAAAAAATAAAATTTTGAAAAATGTTATTGTTGCTTCCATAGACATTGTGTGTATTTTACTAGTTCTAAATGTATTGTTTCACTAGTGCTCATGTGTATTTAAATGTCAGAAACCTAAAGTAGGCATTATGTGGTTAGAACACTGTGATAATAGTTGATATTAGTGATAATATGACAAGCACAGTGCACGTCTCTCTCTGGCTCGGTGCCAGCAAACGCACGAAAGCTCAGTTATGCGAGCATTCTAAATCCCATATGTGGGACCGTACTCCCAGAGGCACGGAAAGAAAAAATCCGATATGTGGGACCGTAACACTCAACAGGTTAAAACAGATTGCACAAAAGGTGCGCAGAGGTACATATTTTATTAAAGTACAATAAGTATTTGCACCCTTGAAGAAAAATATGCCACTCATCCTGTGAAATTACATATGGGGCATGACAGTTTTCACCTCTTTATGTTTGAGCTTCTGTCTTTCAGAGCCATAATATAAATAATTCTGTCATTGTTGTCAGAAGTTTTGAACCTAGGCAAACTCAGATTAGCTTTTCCCAGAGCGAAATCACAGACATGTCAGCAAATTTACAGAAGACTTTGTTTGTGAACACACAGTTGTTCTTCCTCTTCCCAAAGCTGTAAAAAGACAGTATGGGACTGGCCTTAGATTTACATATGTCATCATTGCTTTTATGGTGTTTCGTTCAAACATTATTATTTTTTTCTCTCACTTTATATCTTTGTGCATTCTGAGTTTTATTGGCTGAGTTTTTGCCAGTGTAATTTAGAGTGTGTTTGCTGACTGTAATTTGTTGAGTCAAACATTGTTATCTCGTTGATGTGTCTCTGTGTGTGTGTGTGTGTGTGTTAACAGATTTACTGTATGTTTGTAGGCACACTGTAGGCAAAGAACAGGACTTCCTTTTAAACATGTAATGTGAAACATCAATAAAAGTGTATCAAAGTATTTTACTATTTCATATATAATAGCTATTAGAGATTTTGAAATATTCAAATATAGTACTATTTCACTATAGTATTGTTTTTACTTCACATTTAAGTACATTTGTATAAAAAAATAATATATATATATATATATATATATATATTTAGATTTAGTTATCCGAGTATTCACAACTGAATAAGACTGTAAAAGACAAGAAGACTATGAGCAATTAATTATTAATATCACTATTATTATTACTAGCATTGTCAGTGTTTATTAACTGAATACCTTTTAAACTCTAAACTTTTTTATTATTTGTCTTCTCTGCATGTGTGTTTTGTATAGTCTATTGAAGGCATATTACCTGTTCTTGTAAACAGAATAAAATAAACAAATAAAAAAATCAGTGCTTTAAGCTACCTAGGCTTATCTGAAGTACTTGCCTCTTCATACAAAACTGAAAAAAAAAAACATACCCATATATATGAACACTAGAGGCAGTAAAACTCCCACAACTTTTATCCCTTTTCACACAAAAGTATGACTTACAGGTACATTTTTGATTAATAAAGACTAATTTTCAAATCTGAAAAAAACTAACGTAAGGAAGTTAAAATAGCATAGATTCATCACCGAATACATTTTTACATTTCTTTTGCATTTGTTATCACTATCGGGTAGGTTTAGGTTTGGGAATGGTGTAGGGGATATTTCCAACATGCTAGAGCATTACTCTTTAGCGACACTCACTGGATATTTGAAGTCGGAATGGCCGCAAAATGTAGCTCAAGCTGAATTATGAAAACACTGTAATATGTATCTGTACCAACATAATACAAACGTGCCACGGTTATGTATTAAACGTGTGTTTTAGCGCCACTCTCTGGATATTTCAATTCAAATGCGCAGTAGGGTACATAATTAAGGGGTTGCAGAAATGTATGTAGAAGCACGTATTTCCAGTTAGCCTTGGTTGGCTTTAAAGTTGGCCTTTTCAAATATGGGTGTGTTGTGTAGCTGTAACTATCTGCAAAGTTGTGACGCCGACAGTGCATAAAGTTTTTGTCAAAAAAAAAAAGAGTCTGCTCACATTCGCTAGAAAATACAATCATCAATTATTAATCTTACTAACAGGTAGAAGTTCAGAGGAGCAAACCGGTCCAAATAAACTCGGCACTGATCCATCTTTTAAGACCAAGCGTTTGGTGAATATCGCGTACTCCAAAATTGGAAAAGCAGTCATCAGTAAAATGACGCGAACACAACAAGAGATTGTACTGCTTAAGGTGTTGTTGAAAAAAATATTTATGTTAATCACTCATTATTTGTAGATTCATCTTTCGGAAGGGCATATAAAATAAATTAACTCTCACAGGATACAGCGTCTTCTCTTACATAATCCACGCGGAGATTGTACTGTTTGGGGGCGGGGCAAGTTGATTTCGACGTAGAATGTGGGCGGACATTCTGGAAATATGTAATAACTGACGGAATTTTTTATTTGAACTATGCTTCTAAGAATATAAAGACAGTACTCCTTTCCTGTTGGCATTTTTGGAAAACCTAAATTAATGATTTTACAACACACTTTCTCATAGCATATCCAAAAGATGGGCAAGGAAAGGTGACAGCAAGTAGTTGCTTCATTACAGTACAGCATGATCTCAGTCTGACATTAACAGCTTGGATGTGTTTACAAGGACAGTTTGCTGACAGTCACCTTGTCAACGCTGCAATACACTGCAAGTGCATGATCTAGTTTTGTCACAGTGTGTTGCGCCACTCGCTCGCAGTGTTAGGTGACCAGACAAAAAAAACAAAAACAGTTTGCAGCTATTCTAGGAGAGAGCGTGACCCAATCATATCAGTTAGTCTAGCATATCATCCATCACTACCTTAACCTTTCTAAAAACAGCAGTGTTCCCAATATGATCCGCTCTGTTTCTTCTCATCCTTATCATATCTTTCATCAGCAGTGTGTTTATGTGATTTGCGCAAGTGATAGGCACAGGAAATAAACGGTTGTATGGTGTATGCGAGTGTACAGTGCCAGCTGCTGAAAATCTACACTGGTGAGAACGCATTGCTGATGGATCTCTGGGCAGCGGGAACACTCCCCTGTCTCGTCTACTTGCCAGTTACATCTGTATCGCAAGTCTCTGTCTCCCACAGATCTCCTCCAATATGCCACTGAAGACTCCAACAGTAACAAACCCTGACCTGCTCCTCAACTCCTCTTGGTGTAGCATCAGTCATCTTTCATTCGGACAGCATTTCAGTCTTTGTTTATTGAGGTTTGGAAGTGGGACCCTGAAGCGATAGCAGGAGTCCAGAAGTTCATTCCAATCCAGATATCTCATGGACCTTCTCCTTATGTTGCCGTGATGTTGAGTAAAGTTTGGAATACGCTACACAACTCTGAAAATCTGCACATGCTTTAAAACAATAGGCATCACACAGCTGCTAACTTGAATAGCTACAGATGAAAAACTGGACGTTGTACACTGAATAACTGAGGATTACACGCTACCAGACATTCAAGTCATTTTGAACATAACAAACATGCCTAAAATAAGACTGGCTGGAATCCCAATGGCAAATTTTGGCAAAAGTTGTGTTGTGTATTCCAGCGTTAAAGTGACAGTTCAGCCAAAAATTAAAATTATGCTGATCTACTTAGCCACAAGGTGTATATGACTTTCTTTTTTCAGAAGAGTACAATCTGAGTTATATTTAAAAAATGTCCTTTCTCTTCCAAGCAATGAATGGGAGTCGAGATTTTGATGCTCAAAGTCTATCCATCTGTCATAAACAGGGGTAAATAAATGCTTCCCAGAGCAAATCGATGCATTTAAGGTATGAAAAATTACCCTTATTTAAATATCCTAGTCTCTAGGTTTCTCTAGTTTCACAAGAGTGTTAAACCAGTGGATGAGCATGGATGTGGAAGTGCAGAGGAGAAAGCAAAACAAAAAGTTTTAGAAAAACAAAACAAAGATTTGTAAAGAAAAATGTTGGAGGTATTTGATATAAATCAAGGATTGTTTATTTATTTATTTTTTTTGTGAAGCAAAGGAAACTTTGTAAAACTCCCGTGTAAAAAAAAATGGTTCTCGTGAAACTACCATAGTCTCACCAGAACATTTGTGAACTAGAAACTCGTGAAAGCATATTTAACATAACAGGTTATAAATATTTGAATATGGATATTTTTTTACCCAAATGCATCACTTCAGAAGACCTTTATTAATTCCCCAGAACTGTGTGGATCACTTTTTATGATGGATTTATGCATTTTATAGGACTTCTATTTGACTATTGAGCATCAACACCCATTCACTGCCATTATAAAGCTTGGAAGAGCCAGGACATTTTTAATGTAACTTCAATTATATTCTTCTAAAAGCAGAAAGTCATTTAGACATAAGATGGCTTGACAATGGGGTAATTTTCATTTTTGGGTGAACTATCTCTTTAAATCCAGTATGTCTCCTCACACTTGAGATGCTAAGTTCTATAACGTTTTAAGCAAGTAGGTCAATATCGTGGCCATCCTTATAAAATCCCTGTCAAACGTCAGCTCACAATTCCACCCTGCTTACAAGACAAGGCCATAACATTGTGTTTTGGGACACTAGTGTTCCTATCAGACTTTTAAAGTTTCTAAACCATAAAATCTTCCTTAGTCAACCAACATCCAGTAGTTGACATGATTTTTTTTTTTTTTAGGCTTGTTATACTGCTGGTTTTGTTTTGGACTGCCTGATGGACCCCAGAAATGCTGGTGAACCAGGCATGGTGAAGCTTGTAGAAGTTCTTGTTGATGAAGTACTGTAAGTTAGGGCCATCTATCGAAGTATCTACATGTGCACTACATATACTAGTCTTTTCAACAAAGATGTTGTACTCTATGAACTCTCAAACACCCACTATGTAGTCTGGATTGTGTTCATGAGGAAGAACCAAACTATTGGAAAGGTAGGGTTGTTTGGGACTGGTTCAATTCTATATAATTTCCCTCCATCCTCATTCTCATACTCGTCCCACTCAGTTGGGCCGTGGGAAGGTCCCCCAACCCCCATCCCGCCCTCACCCCAAAACAGAACAAACTCAAAACAAACAGAGAAAGTCTTTGGATGAAAGTTTCTCGATGGAGCTATATTTAACCGCACATGGTCAAGGGAGACATCACCCCAACTTCCTCTCTCTCTTTCCCTCCCTTCATCTCTCACTTCTCTTTTCTCCCTTCATCTCTCACTTTCCCAAATGCACTTTCCCCCCAACAGAGAATCCAGCACACTTTTACTACACTTAAAAATGAAATTCTGTCATCTGCTCAAGTGCGTTTGTTCAGCTCAAAAAAGGACAGACAGGTACTGTACCATTAATATAAAAAGTGAATAGGCCAGTAGAGTTTGAGCAGAGAATACTATTGAATGATAGGTGAAACTAAGATCTGTTTCCGATTATGAGAAGTAAAGAGAGACAGGAAATAAAAGAATTAAATGGATGAATCAACTACAGATTCTTCTGTATGTTCTCCATATCTTCAATTTCATCCCTCTGTGGTCTTTATGGAAGAAGTTGGAGGGACGCAGAAGAGGAAAGAACGATGTGTGCCGAGGACAAAGTGGGTGGGTGGAATGTAGGCAGGCAGATATTCAAAAGTTCCTCATGCTTTATGGAAGAGGAATGAATCTCTTATGGAGGAAAAGAGAGGGAATAAAACAGATAGAGGGAGAAGAGAAGGAGCGGGTGGAGCGGACAAAGGAAAGTACCTGGCAGGACCATGTGGAGGTTGTCAGCTCAGATCCATGTGGATTTAAATCATACTGTCGAGGTTTATGTTTTGCAGTGTGTCGATCTGGTAGACTGCCAGAAGAAAGAGGGGTGAGTAAGGGCCCAGATTGAGGGAAAATGTGTGTGTGTGGTTGGGATGGAAGAAAGGGAAATTCAGAAGTGCTTACAGTGCCCAAAGTGCATATATTACTCCACAGAAAACCATGTGCCTCTCTGCAACCTTCCATACAACCCACTCATTACCACATAAACATTCGCAGACTTTACAAACCATCCCAAATCACTTTAGTAGTAGTTTAGTTAAAAATGAAAGTTCACTGTGTCACATGTATGCTGTTTAAAATGACCCAATTCTCTATCAGTCATTCTTCATCTTCTCTGGTAGGCCATCATCGCCCATCGCTCATCTGTGATAATATTGACTCTGAGTTCTGGCTTTCTGAGCTCAGCTGGTTTTGTGTTTTCTGGGATGTGGGGGTTTTTTTCCACACACTTGCATACACAAACGCAGTGACTCATACATATGCATTCAAACCACAAAAAAATGGCAATGTCACCCAAAAATCCATCAACATTAAAACATGGGGGATTTCTCCTCACGCACGGATAGAAATTAAATGGTGGAACTTCAATACGTAACTCAACTCGACTTTTTTTCATTGAACTCTCCTTCATGCTCAACAAACATGCATTTATTTGATCAAATATACTTTAAAAATGGTGAAATATTATTACAATATAATATTTTGAAACAGTTTTTTCTTTTGATGCAATGCTGGATTTTCAGCTTCACTGATCTAGTCTTTAGTACTAAGATACGAATTTGCTGCTCGAGAAATATTACTTATCTAGTGAAAAAAAAAGCTTCAGAAAGCGTGTGTAATGTTCTCATGGATATTCTATCACATCTTCACTCAGCAGCCCAGACTTTCCCAGATCTGTCTGTGTACACGGGGAGCTGTAAAGTCAGAATTATTCATTTACTTTGAGAAAAGACCACAGCTTTTCTCATTTTGAGGTGTGCACAAATGTCAAAAGACATCTCCCTTTTTGCGATCTGGCACAGGTTTTTTACTTGTGAGTTTTGAAACCCCATCCACCCCACATAGATACTCAAAGGAGCAGCGGTACAGCAGGGCTTGAAGCAATATCTTTTGGCTGGGTGGAAAATTTGAAAACAGCTAATGAATGAAAGATTCAATCGGTTTTCGTTCCCTCTCTGTAACTTTTGTGCCTGATTTTCTCATTTGTGGTGGAGTTATTTCTCAGGCTTAATGAGGCACAGTGGATCGCAGCTTTGAATGCATAACGGAGTGTGTGCGTCGAGCCAGATCTTTAACACAAAGCAGCTTACGCACTTGGTATACAGCAGTTTCACAATCGTGTCAGGGATTTGGCCCGCCTCATACTTCCCTCAGCATAAGCACCTTGGCAAATGGGATCTGAACAAAAACACCAGTAATAGTGGTTGTGAAACATCTAGAAAGTCCTTGTGGGCTCAGCAAGGATGCAGGACTCTGACACCAGAGATGGTGGGTTTCAAAGGGAAAGTTCATCCAAAAATTAAAGTCCGGCCATTATTTATTCACCCACATGTTGTCCCCAAACTGTACGACTTTATTTCTGATGTAGAGATGGTTTGTAGAATGTCCAAGCTCACCACAACAGATTTATCGCAAGGAAGGAAAGTTAGTTTCCAGTGCCATGATTAAGTTGAACTCTAAGTTCTTGTTGTTCTCTGGAAGTTATTGTTTACCCACCCCGTTTTTTGTAATTTTACCGCACATGCCTAAAATGATTGTCCTCAAATGCTAGTGGTTCAGTTTCTCAGAGATTGTGGCTTTGTAGACGTAAAAGTGAAGCAGATGGTTGTCAGATATTCCGCTGATGAGCTTGTTTGCCATTGTGGTCGTGTGGTGGGTCATTGGGATATCCTCAAAACCAAGATTGACCTGAGTTAAACTGTTAAACTGAGTTGAATTTTGTGGAAAAATGTAAGGGAAGGGAAAAAAAAACTTGAAAATAAACATGCAGTGTTTCACCCTAATGTTTATTTAAATCGGTGGGACTCTATTTTTGTTATATTTAAACATATTTTTACGTTTCAGTGAAATTTTGTGAGCAAAATGGCCCATTGTAATGTAAGCAGAGCTCATAGAAGTCACTTTCAAACCAAGCAGCTTTCTGTTGGTCAATGGTCCAAATTTGCTTGACCAATTTGAATCTGTTGCAAAATCTTTGTGTGGAAATCTTTTGCGCTCGCGCAAAATTACCCATGCTATTGAAATGATTGGAGTTCGCCGCATATAAAACAAGATTTCCTAAATAGACTCATGTGAAACAAACTTTTTCTCAGCTCATGAATGTCGGCCTGGATTGGCGCACATGTGTCGGCTTTCTGATGCCAGTCGTGGTTCTGTGGCGCCTCTCGCAATTGATCACAACCATTACAGATGCTTGCAGATGGATCATCACAGTGACTGAGAAGATTCTCTTGCTTGATTTATGTGCGTTCTGAGCCATGAATTCACAGATGGCAGTGTGTTTTCGGTTTCTGCACGGCAATGCATGTCTGAAAGCCATTTCTTTTGTCATCTGCTTTCTTCAAGTTATAAAATATGTGGACTGTATGACTTCAGAGGCACATTCCATGTGCAGTATTTCAGGTACACACACATTACCATAGTGGGGACTTTCCACTGACATACTGAATAAATTGATTGATTTGATTTAGACTTTGTACATTAGGCTATTTTCTTTTGTGGGGACTTTTCCAGTGATAATTTTATTGTACTATTGTTAGCAAAATTGTTAATTTGAGACTATATGTGTGTATGTGTGTGTGTATGATCAAAGAAAAGAAAACTGTAATATTGCCTCATAAAATCATAAAAAGAAAGTTTAGGTAGAAGTACTTCTGAACAGTTTAAATTATATTACAAAGGTCTAGTTTTACAGACAGGGCTTATACTATTTCAGAATTAGGCCATAGTTCAAATAGGACATTTAGGTAATGTTTATAAAAATGAAGAAGAAAAAAAAAAAACTAGAGCACTGACATATTTTAAGGGTAAAGAGTGCAGGTTTCAGTAAAAGCAGCTCAGGCTTACATTTTGTCTATGAAATTACAAAAACTAAATGTGAAATAAAAGTTAATTTTAAGCTAAATTTAAATTTGAAAAGAAAAGCTAATTAAAATTATGAAAGCACAGCAAAATTACTCAAATTTAAACTTAAAACTAAAATGTAAGAATAAAAGTTAATAAAAAATATTAGTAGCCTGCAAAAATAATGCAAAACATGAAAAAATAAATAAATCTGCCTTTATCCCACACATTTCCCCCTTCTTTTGATTTTATACAGTATGTACAATTAAAAAATATATATATTTACATAGAATTAAGCTAAAAAGCCCAACAATCTTATTGTTTTAATATAATGGGAGTTATTTAAAATAATGTCCATGTACTATATTCATACTGAATTATATGAGTGAGGAATAAACAAGAAAAAATATCAAAACTATTTTTTTTTTTTTTAGATGTTTATACCATTTACAGTTTATTTAAAAAAAATATGCCTTTTGGATCTATTCATAAACTAATTATTTAATTTTAATTTTAATTTGTAATATTTAAAAGGTTGATATATGTAGAATAAAGTTAAACAGCCAAAATGAAAACAAAATCTGCCAAATATCTATGATTAAATCAGATATTGAAATACATTTGAGATACTTTATTACTCATTAAAATTTCAATCTGACATAGTTCATAGTTTCACTATGATATTGTAATTGACCATCGCTTTGTTTTAGATATGAAATATCACTTTACCCATGTATTTTGATCCATTAATTAGTAGAATCCATTTTAATTACTTATTATTCAAGCCTTTCTGATTAAGGTATTAAATTTCAGGCACATTCACCACATAAAATTTCAGAAGTTATGCAACAAAACTAGATAGATCTAATTATAATCAACCAAGTCTCTGTTGGCCATGAGCTGGGCGCCACAATAACAGTTTTCATTTTTTATCATCTCCGTGGAGACATTTGAAGACATGTGGAGATCATTCAGCTGGTGTGTTTAGACTGACTTACCATCTACAAGGACGCTTTACGAAGCCAAACAAACCCACGTGAGATGTTCAGTTCAGTCCCATCAGTCTGTTTGAATGGTAAACTTGTGCTGCATGTCATCCTGATGATGAATGAGTTTTCATTCTTTCTCCGTCTGTCCTGCTCTCGCTTTCTCTACTAACGAAGTGTTAATCTTACAAGCCAGTTTTTAAAGATCTTAGGGTGTTGCGTTACGTCCTCATAAATCCTGTTATTCTTTCACTCCATCCCTCGCTTCAGTCCTGCGGTGGAGCGAGTGTGAGGGGGACAACTTGTCCTTTTCCCTCAAGGCTGTGAAGATTGTCTTTTACTCTGAAGCCAAGCTCATTCAGCAGATGCATTCTTCAGCTACCAAAGACTTAAACAACAACACATTAGACAGTTCTTCCGAAGTAAAGACAAATGTCTTTAAGTACTCTATTCCAGTCTTAAAATTGATCTGATGTGTTTACATGAACAATGTTTTTAGAATAAGTAGTAGTTCAAGGCTGGAATGCATTATACACTTTTGCCCAGATTTTTGGAAAAGCAGATGATAGTTGGCGAAAGTCAAATGCAGTCCACAGATCTGAACTGACCAACACAGTCTCACGACCAATTCGCATGTATTTTACGATTTGGCTAATTTGTGCTAATTCCTACAAATTCGTATGACCTCACTTTTGTATGATTTGCGTAAAAACCCAGTGACGGGTCGGTTTAGGGGCGGGGTTAGGTGTAGCAAAGCTTAGTAAAAACATCGGTTAAACAGTCCATGTGACATCAGTGGATCAACTAGTTTTGCGATGCTACGAGAATACGTTTTTGTATAAATAAAACAAAAATAACATAATTTACTCTCCTCCCATGACTTACATCTTCCGCCATGCTCACCGCACCGTATACACAAGCTTTAACGTGTTTGACGTAATCAGACTTGTTTACATCCGAGTGAAGTTTGCATCGTCGCAAAACGTCTAGGTTGGGTATGCAACCCACGTTCCCTGAAGGAGTGAACGGAGACGTTACATATGGGATCTCGCTTGAGAGACCAATCGTGTTCGAATCTATGAGAAAAGGCCAATGAAAAT
>JAUCMS010000049.1:8960050-8984870 GCA_032357445.1 Enteromius radiatus | reverse complement strand
CCTTGATCTTGCACAGGGTCTGTGCAAGGAGGCTCACTGGGGGAAAGGCGTACTTGAGCCCCAGAGGCCAGCTGTGAACCAGTGCGTCCTTGCCGAGGGGTGCCTCATCCAGGGAGTAAAACAGGCGGCAATGGGTCGACTCGGGGGAAGCAAAGAGATCTATCTCTGCCTTGCCGAAGTGATCCCATATCAGCTGGACTGTCTGGGGGTGGATTTCTTTTATAACTTCTTGACTTGAGTTCACTTACTGTCAACAAAGTTTCCCAATGGAGACATCAAGGTGTTTATGTGAAGAGTTATAAGATGAGTGAAACACAACGAAGAACATACTGTATTTCTCAGCAGAGACGTTTTATGAAAATCCGTTCCTGCAAAAATCCATGGGATCCTATTAACGGCCAAAAACAGCCCCTCTCAGAGAAAAAAATAGACATTTCTTGATTAATTTGTCCTAATAGAAAGACCAATTCATACGTAGTTTAAACAAATAACGTTCCTCTCCAAGTGCTGATCACATCGCATGATGGAGCGTGACATTTTCCATGAGCCAAGGCTCTCAAATTCAGAACAGATTGCAGAAGTATCATTTAATCAGAAAAGGGAAGGAAAATGTGATTATTTTTTTTCAGCATGTGGAAAGGTGATATCATAGTGCAGATCAGTGTGCTAACAAATGTCTTTTTTTTTCGACAGCTGGTTTGAAAGAAGAATTGTGCTTTCTGCTCATTTGTTAACTAAAGTTCACATTTGTATAAAACATCTGCAGATGAAAAAATGTAAATGAAGATCAGGAAAATCTATCCAAAAATGAAAATGTTCTCATTATTTATTCACCCTCATGCTGTTCCAAACTTTTCTTTCTTTCTTTCTTCTGTGGAAAATAATAGAAGATATTTTAAAGAATGTTTTTGTCCTGACATTGAAAGTCAGGGGTCCAAACAACTTCCACAGTAACAGTTTACTTAAAGCCTTTGTATATAAGGCATTATAAAGTATTCATAATTTACATTGCAATCAATTACATCTTTTAATAAATAACTGTAAAACCCATAATAATCATTTCTAAAGGTGACAATGAATAAATAGTATCATAATACATTATAACTATGATTACAATAATATGAAAAGCCTTTAACAGCCATGGAATCTTTCCGTTCTTTATAGTGGAAAAAAGTTCTTAAAATTATTAAATAGTTCCTTATCTGTTCACTAAAGGTTCCTTGAGGAACCTGAAATGTTTATTTCATCACTACAAAACTTTTGCAACCTTTGTTTTTTGGAGAGTACCACCTTAACACAGGCATTAGACTGTGTTTTGCAGCAACACTGTTACTCACTTCACCAGAACATTCTCCACCGTAGATGAAGCATGTCTCCAGTCCCAGCAGCCGTTTTGAATTTCATCATCCTAATTATTCACCCTCCGCCATCGCGAGCAGTCACTGCGATGTGTAACACACTCCACACTCCAGCATGTGCGAAGTGTAGGTGGGCTGCAGGCATCAACGCCTGTCATTCACAACGCTTGTTTGGTTTAGGGTCAAAGGTTACGAGGCATCTGTTCATCTGACCTCCAAGTGTGTGTGTATATATATGTCTCATTCAGGTGTAATCGATCCTCGTTTCATACAGACTGCAATCAAACGCTGACGTCTGGGGTTCCTCACTAACAATCTCTGGCACTGTGTCTGACACATGCATACTGCCAACCCTCCCATTCTCTTTCCTTCGCCCTTGTTTTTCGCCCGTCCGTCTCTCGCATTGAGGGCCGCAGTGAGATTTTTGCTATGAAAGACGGATGGGAAGCCATGCAGGAGAAAAGTTTATGTTTGGCATGCGGGGGAGAATCAAAGTGCAGTTTTAGGTCAAGTTTGGAGAAATGCAGTCTGAACTTTTGACAATGGCGAAACTCATGAAACTTGTTGAAAGCATGCCTGAGTCATGTTTCACTGTTAAACCATCAAAGAAATTAAATTTGGCTTGAAGAAAATGAAGTCATTTGTTGCAGTGACAATTAAGTGCATTTTAAGGGTTTCTGGAGGCCTTGAAGTCTCAAGTCAACAAATTAAGATCTTAAAACAGTCCTAAATTGCAGGAGAACATCAGAAATTCATTAAGTAATGGCATTAAATGTTGCATACACCATGTACCAATTGGATATGAAAACTATAGCTTCCCTTTGAAAAACGTCCCTTTGAATGGTTAGTTCACCCAAAAATGAAAATTCGGTCATTAGTTACTCACCCTCTTCTGAGTATTGTAAACAAAAATGTTTTATATTTTAAATTGAATTGCGTAAGTAGTTAAACAATTCAAATGGGTTCAGTTTAAAAACATTTTCAGTCTCCCCCTCAGATGATGTCAATGTATTTTTCGATGAGTCATCAATAATAACCTGTTTGACAGAAAGCGTTGCCAGGTTAGGTTACAACAAAACCAACTCAATCACTACTCAAAACTAGCCCAAACAAATCACGGATAAAGGGGGTCTCCCAGTAAAAATCAAGTTCCGGGAGCAAAAATAAATGTTGTGTCAACCCGTTGCAACAAGGATAAAGTACCCCAATAGGAAAACTAAAGACTTGGCAACACTGTGACGGATAGTAATATCTACAACGGACATGAGCGCTGTAATGGCGAGACCACAAAAGCTTGTAGTTGTATAATATGCCACAGTCTCCATTCTACACTAATAACAATAAGGCTTTTCTCTGTTTATACATATCCTTACAAGTAAAAGTACAGGTACACAAGTTATTTGTGTTCCATTTAAACACTGCTCTTAAAAAATCTTTTGGTGCTTATTGTCCCTGGCCAAGTTTTAGACAAAATGTATACCTGTGCTCACCCTCACATCATCCCAAACCCGTAAGACCTCGTTCATCTTCAGAAAACAAATTAAGATATTTTTGATAACATCTGAGAGCTCTCCGGCCCTACATAAATAGCAATAAAATGCTATAATTCCAGGTCCAGAAATGTAAGGAAATCTGTAAAATAGTCCATGTGACATCAGTGGTTCAACCGTAGTTATACAAAGCTAGGAGAATACCTTTTGTGTGCTAAGAAAACGATAATAGCATAATTTATTAAACAATCCTTCTTTCCAGTTTACCATCTTCTACCTTTTCGGTGAGTCCCCCAGAATGTAATTAACATAATCAGCGTTGTTTATATTCAGTAGATAGTGCACACATGTAGAATGTAAGCATTTGTCCTAAATATTCATCAATTGGTCTTAAAAGTTCTTAAAAATGCTTATTTACTTTATTAAAGTACTACGGTAACCCACTCAAGTCATTAAACCTTGTTTTCTACTTACTTTACTTTCAACTTGATTTTTTTAAGTTATGCAAGATTCAAATTTATTCATATTAATATAATTTGAGTTGAAATGACTTGACATTAACAATAATTAAAATAAAAACATTAATGACACTAATATAACACTGTCAGGAACATCTTTTGCTTTCAAGCCCCATGACTGATTTGATCCCTGGATTTAGTTAGCCTCTAATAAAACACTCCATCTGCAGCACAACCGTGACAGGATTTATAGATCTCACAGGACGAGTGTGTGAGCGAGAGAAAGAGGGCAAGAGCACGGCTGAGTCAGGCTACATCCAGGCAAAACACCCTGTTGCTCACATCCACCCACTCTGGAAAAAGGCTGCTGCCCTCATCCTCTTCATTCCATCTTTCACTATCAGAGCATCCGATGAAACATCACGCAAGCTGCCAGCATCAAATGACTCCAGTTGTGATATTGTAACTGGGTTTTAAAAGTTGTACCACATTGTGGTTTGCTTTGCAGCTGATCTGCAAGAACTGCCAACTTATACAAGACAAAAATGGTTTCAACAGCAGTTTGTTTCAAAGTGATTTGTGACCGTTTGGGCTTTGCGTAAATATTTTATATAAAAATCAACTGCGTGAAGTTTGTAGATATGTAATCTTAATACAATCCAGAGAAAGTGGACCGTACGCTGTGACTGGAAACTTAATATGTGAATTTGCTACACCTAAAATGCCTCTGGTTACTTTATTCAGTTCACTGACAGAGGCTTTGGAAACATGAACATGGACATCAGGATCTCGCTCACATTTATGTTTACTCAAGTTATTTGATCCTGAAGCTTGGCAAATCTTAGTCCGCTTGCCTAAACCTTTTGCACAATCATCAGCCAACCAACGGAAGTACTTTACCAATCTGTGTGGTTCAGCAAACATCTGCTTTAGGCTCAGTGATTGATTCTCATCTGTCTCTTGGGTAGATGTTATGATAAAGAGCGATCCTAGGATGCGCTGTGCTGATTATATCTGGAGTCTGAGTTCACGGTGCAGAAACACAAATTTGATAGATAAAGAGCTTTTGTGTAAAATCATTCTGGTCTTGAGTTCTGCAGCGGCTGCTAAAGTCATACGGATGGTTTTCATTATGAGCCGTGTAGTGTGAGGCGCTCGTAAAGAGTTTGCAAGTTTGGCAACTTCCTCCTTTTGTACATGAGCTCCAAAGAGAAAACGGAATTGTCAGGAAAGGTTGAGGACTGCGTGATATGCCAAGCATCTTTCCTCTCTCCTTGTTTCTCACGGAGATCTCAATAATTGATTGACCGGAAATTTTGGTAACACTTTATTTTTAGGTGTCATAATACAGAGTAATTACCTAATTAGGGTACTTACTAGTAGCCGTTGTACTCAAATTTCATTTAACAGTAGGGGGGGCAATAAACATTAAATTTCTTTGGCGTGTTAGTTGCAGTGCATTATGCAACAAGCTAACGTTAACTAGATGAGTAACATTTTAATCGCTAACATAGCAGATACATGGAAAATGACATTTGTAATCAGAATTTGTCGTAAATTTTTAGTCATTTGTCTTACGTTAAAGAGAATCGCTTTATTTAAAGTGAATAAAATCCTCTACATACTGGAGTTCAAAAACTACTAAAACTACACACAAGCCACATACCTGACTTGTGTGTAGCATACGTGAGATGAACTGGGAAAGTAGGCAGTGGGCCAAACCACTGTGAGGAAATGGAGGGGGAGTGGAAATGCAGTTTTTGCATTTGTATTTCTACTTACACAAATGTATTTTTCAGAATAGACAGTGCATTTTATTTATTTTTTTTATGATTTTAAGGGGGGACAACCCTCGGACAGGTCCCCCCTGTCCCCCCTGGGATTCACTCTCATGGTTGTACTTACTATACATAAAAAAAGTAACTAATTTATGGAACAGCCTGTATTCACAGTTTGGAATTATGTAGATGTAACAGATACTGTTACACATACGTTACAGACCGAGTCACAGCTACTTAGACTTAAGTACAATCTTGACACTTTATTCTTTTGTGTGTGTACTTGAATTTATAATTACATTGTATAAAGACTTCAACACATATGTGACAATCTTTTGGTTACATATGTAGCTGTGTAACACACTCGGTCTGTAACAAATGTGTAACAGTAGCAGCCTGTTACATCTACATAATTACAAACTGTTCCCGAAAACTCATATGCAGAAATGGACTTTGGAGTGTATAATGATTAAATTGAAATGAACCTAAAATACAAATCGTTGTTATGAACACTAGAAGCAGTAAAATACCAATAACATTTACAGTATTAATTTACATATGAGTTAGGACTGCAGGGACATATTGTCAATTATAAAAATTGACAATAAACATTTATTTACAAAGACGAGAGAGAGAGCTTAACGAGTACAACACAAACGCAGGCACATAACATCACATTAACGATCGACAAAGATACAAGACATGGGGCATCTGAAAGACACGCCTGTCAGAGGATGAAACACTAATGACAAGGGCGGGGTTACAAATGAGTGAAAGCACATGGGAGACAGCAGGTAAACAAACACAGGCACATGGACACATAAAGACACAGACAGGGCACACCTACAATGTGAGAGTTTGTGTCCCATAATTATCTCCATATGTATGGCTTTTCTTACAAGTAAACATTTCAGACTGATTCTAGTAACATTTTCATAACTTTCATGTTGTTTATTAAGCATTTGCCTTTGTTAAAATAGGATATGTTGGGCGTATGTTATTTTCTAAACCGACATTTAGGGTACGTTTATGTCACGCCCAGCTGGAGATGCCTGCTGATGGCACTCCAGCCCCAGGACTCCTTTTGTGTGTGTTTGTCTCTGCTTGTCATTCCCGGACTTGTATGTTGAAACTGTTGTCACTGCCCACATTGTTTGTCCCTGAACTTCCCGTAGAAATGTGTTTGTGATTGTCACGGTGCATTATATTGTTACCTGGTCTACGTATTTCATTCGTGTTTTGTTTCTACGGTCTTGTGATTTGGATTTCCCATTGCCGACATCTGCTTCTCCGCAGACCTTCGCTTTTCTTCTTCCCTCGGACTCTGTTTGCTGGTAGACACGCTGTGTCTGTCTGCCGGTGCTCGATCTTGTCTGTCTGACCCTGAGCCTTAATAAACTGTTTGCAAATGAACCTGCACGCTTCGCTTCCTCCATTCATGACAGTTTACATGACAACAATGTAGAAAAGGTTTGTGCACAGATGGCAACTTTGTCAAAACTTGCTTATGCTTTTATCTTGGCTTCTTAAGTACCTGTGTTTTGACGGTTGATGATTTTGGGGCAGCATGAGAAATGAGCATGTTTTCCTCTGTCTCTGAGGGAACGGGTCTTTGTGCTCCGCAGAGAGCGGACAGGTGGGTAACTGGGAGGGTATCTGGTGATAAAAAGAGATATGGGCACTTCCAAGGCCGAGTGTTTATATTGTTTTTGTGTTATTCACCTTCGCAAGAAGACAAGCAATGTGGGAATCTGACTGACCTTGAGATCAAATTTGGCTCTTGACACAGGACTTGCTCTGCTAACAATTTTACTGGCCTCACCCTAATGAATGATCAAATTAGATTTTCTTCTGCAAACTTGGATGTTTTATATTAATAAATAAATGAATGAATGCATTTATTTGCTTTATTTATTTATTTAAAATAATAAAAGGATAAACAATAATAATAATAATAATAGGTTAAATAGAAATATATATAAAAAATTCAATAACAAAAACTGACATTACAATGAAAACTCTTTTTAATAAATATTATAAGATTATAGTTATATTACTATTATTGCTATTATTAAACTTGGAAGAGTCAGGGTATTTTTTTTTAAATATAACTCTTTTAATGTAACTCAATTGCATTCGCATTGTCATCCTAAGAGCTTCCAAGACAAGGCTGAGAAACTCTCAGATCTGTTTCGTGTTTAGTAGCTGTTTACATCATGTGGCACGCATTTGCCTGTCAGAGAGTATCTGTCATTGGCATACCGACCGCGAAAGAAACATTGCTACAAACCCAACCTCTCTGCACACGGCCCCGAGCATGTCTTATCCTGCGTTATATTGCTCTTGACTAGCACCCATAAAAGGGGGTTTATTTTGTGGGTGGCCATTTTGTAGCTAAATTGAACCTCGTATACAGAAGCCCAGAGGCCTGGAGCAGCTTCTAAAGAGATGGAAAGGCTTGTGGTTGCAGCAACAAGTATACTTGTGGCTAAAAATCATGGCATGAGAATGTCCTGGACGTGCCTTAGCAGTGCACCTTATTCCAGGAGGTTAAAGGTCAGACGTGGGCAGCAAAGGCGGGGGTATGAGCCCTGAGGCATATAATGTGTGTTACTAAGTCTTTGTCCATCTTCTCCAAATTTGCTCGATGGGGTTGAGATACGGACTTTGAAGGACAAGTCGATGTTCTAGTAGATTCCTTCTATCTAGATTCCTTCTAGATTTCTGGCAAAAGTTTATATTATGGGTATTGTAATGGCCAATTCAGCAAAGAACAACTGAAACCTCTTCCTGTACATTTAGAAGATAAAAGAAAAAAAAATGTGAATGTTAGTTTTGTTTTGTTTTACTTTTTGCTTTTTTGCAAGCTCGTTTTATTTTTAGGTAACAAAAGCATTTTTTGTACTGTGTAGTTCTGTCTTTACTGAAATCATGTTTTTTGTGTTGCAGTCTTGGCCTTTTTAGAGCTGTCATCAATTATAGGAGTGCTGCGCTGGACTAAGCGCTCTTAGTGTTGCTTATCTTAATCCATAATCATAAAAGCTGCACAAACCCTGCTAGTTAAAACAACTAATGTAAATCAACCTTTAGAAGTTTGACGGGTGAGTGAATCAAACTCCTGAATGGAGTTTTCAGAGGTCAGATCCATGTAAACAGATGATTACATCATGTCCCTTCTTGGTACCCTTGCGCATATTATCATAGAGACATGGTTGGCAAGCAGTACCTTGAAAACGTATCATTACTGACCATTTCTACCATAGCAATTGTTGCCATCTGCCAATCAACCCAGGTTCATTGGAAAAACATGCCTGAGGTGTCATTTCAGCAAAACGTCTGAACCACAAAAACAACACAGGGGAAGTATATTTATAGAATCACTTTCAGAACTAATTTTCCAGCTGATGAACTCTAAAATTATGTGGGTCACAATCTACATGATTTTTAAAGATCTTGAGCGTTTTAACAAAATATGAAAAAAAATGTACACATCAACGTCCTTTTCAGAAGTTTTCATCCCCTGGGTCTTAAAGGATTAGTTCACTTTCAAATTAAAATTTCCTGACAATTTACTCACCATTTTCATTTAATCTGCGGAAAAACTGTCATTTTGACCTTCAACCATTTGGAGTGCACTATATGGATTTAAACCAAAAACCTTAATTTCTTTTAAACTGAAGAAATAAATACATATCTTCAAAAATGCAGAAGATTCTGGGAAAGCAAAGAATGTGCAGGAGCTGGAGGGTTTTTCTGAAGAACAGCAGGAAGCTGGACTGCTCAGGATCACCCAAGAAACAACATAGATTATTAAAATTCAAGGGTGTGAAAACTTTTGAACGGGGTCATTTTTATGCCTTCAGTTATTATTTTGTCTTGTGAAGTGTATATATAATATGTATACAGTGTGTGTGTGTGTGTGTATATATATATATATATATATATGTATACTGGATATACATCTGTTATGTTAAATAACTTATTCAGGAGAGTACTAAATAACACAATCTTTCAGTTTATGGTTTAATTGTAGTTAACGATAATAATCCTGATTCATGAATGCATTTTACTGAAAATCACACTATTCACAGAAATTTCCAGTTCATTGTTATGGATATTTTTTTTCTTTATACATTTATTAAGACAAGAAACAATGAGAACAAGAAAGGCATCTCAAGTTGGAACTCAAACTCTGGTCACCTGAAGCTCATAAGGGTATTGCTCCATCACCCTTTAGCTCTGTCAAGCTTTGCTAAATCTGTTCCTCATATACTGTTGTTGTGTCTTTGATAGTCACCAGCAATTTAGCATTTAAGTCCATTTTATCTTATCTGCCTTTACAGTTAATGGTCCACGCAGCCTGATTCATTGTCTTTTTATTCAGTTTTCATCAGCCTTGCTCTCGTTCCCCCTCCAACCTTAACTTTACTCTGTGAAGTGAAGAGTTTGATGCTGTATATCTGCCAGCGCTGACCTGTAGTCATGCACTATGAGTGCAGGAGGGGGACCGTCGAACGAGGGGCCCATTTGAGTCATTATCAGACCCAACCATCAGTCTCAACTCAAATTTCATCCATCCCCCACCTCCCCATACCTCCTTACACTCCACGCACCTCCTCTTTTCTACCTTCCTCCACGTTGTGACCCCCTGCAACCCTGACCCTGTATTATCAGCGCCAGCTCTTTCAAATAAATAAAATTCCTCTGTCTTTTCCCGTTTTCCCTGCTGACTGCTGTATAATGGGAACCACATTAGACACGCTGCTGCGTTTAGTTTTTTTTAAGTGATTTAAAGCTGATTTTGAATAGCGTCCACTGGGACTGTTTCACAGTGCGCTGTGACATACATCGACTCAAGTGTGCTGCAAATGAACTCCACATTCTGCTCCAGAAACATTATTGTCTTTGTCTTTATTTCATCTCAAACTCTTGGTCTTGGATTCGGCTTCTTCTCTGAAATGTAAACTCTTGCTAAAGTCCTCAAGTCTTTTTGAGTCATTCTGCCATAACATATAATATTGTGTTTCTGGAAGGAGCGTTTCAGTGCCTGCCTGTTCAATTTCTTCTTTTTTAGGTATGAGCAAAACAAGACACGGAGGCCATTAGCTGTGCTTTTCCTCTTGTTGCTCTTCTTTGCTGGTCATTATGACTAAACCAACCCTGACAGGATGATTAGGACTTCAATGTAAAGGAGTGTAGTAAAGCGGTAAAGTGGTGAAAAGTTTTTATTTTGCATAAAAAACATCTTGATTTTATATAATCACACTATTTATATATCAAGTAAATAGAAAATTCATTAAAATTAATCGTTAATGTTCTAGGGCTAGAAAACAGACATTAAATATAATTTTGTTTCAAGTACTATAAATTCAACTTTTTTAGTTAATAAATCTATCATGGACTAATAATTAACCTCATATTTTTACAGTATTTATATGTATTGGTTATGTTTATTTTAATAAATATTTTAATTGTATTGAAATGCAATTATGCTGTTGATGATTAATCTATGTAAATATATTGTTTGTTATTCATGATTGTTTGATTTATACATCATATTTGTTCAATTTAACCTAAAATCCTTAAAATTTATTAGCATATGTAGAACATAAATGCTGTAAAATATTGTAACCTAATACGAATTAACATGTTAACAAATTAAATCTTATTGTAAAATATTGCAAGTTAATTTAATGTCATTATACTTTACACACATACACAAATACGTGTAATATGTGTAAACACAGACTCAAAATCACGTATTCTGTAATGAAGAAACATACAGTAACACTATATTAGTTAATAACTAATGCTGCAGCTGAATTTTGTTACCTTTTTAGATAATTGATTTAAACTAAATCCTCAAAATCTAGAATTAAACCTCAGAATCCAGACAAGTGCAGAAAGGTTTGTGGACATGCTGTTTGAGTTACAGAGTACAAGCAAAACGTTTTAGCAGGGAATAACAGTCACAGAAGAGTGCTTTTTCCATTTTATTTTCTCAACAGATGTCGCATTTTTCTTCCAAAGAGTACACATTTTTACATCCAAAAAAAGAGAGAAGACTTGGCTTTGTGCACAACAAAAGAGAGAAACAACAAGCATCCCAAAGTAAGCATGGGACTTGAAAGCAGTTTTGAAAATGTTTCAAATATTTGAAGCCCCTCATGCTGTGTAAAGCTGTTCCTCTTTCCAGTTCAAACGTTTAGATGTGCTAGACGCTGACATCTTCAGCGAACATGCTGCATGCGGTCACAAATGTGTGGTGCAGGGCTAAAAAAAGGGGCTGCCGAGAGTGGAGAGAATTTGACAATTGACCTTTCTTCACTTTGGATTAGATTACTGGCTCCATTTCTCTTACCACAACTTTACTGCGCTGATAATACTCATAAACATTGCAATTCCACAATGACACTTTTGGCTTAAACAGAGAAAAACTAGCAGCCTCGTCGTACATGGGTCTTGTTATATTCTTTTCTGAAGTAAGCGCTTAATGAAGATTCAAGGGGAAGCTGATTAATTCAGTCAAATAAATCGAATTAGATTTTGGCTCATTCAGTACCTTGGTAAATATCAAAGTACCATGGTATTAGCACCTGATACAATCACTGTACCACAGTACACATTTGTTAGTTTTCATAGTCTGGTTGAAACAAATGAGCACAGCCATCTGCATTCAGCTTGGCAACGAATACAAAAAGAAAACTGGCTTTGAAGACTTCCCCTGTGTTTGGGGCCCGTGAAGCATGAGTACAGGACATTTTTAGAAAGCTGGCACATAAAAAACAGCTTTGTTAAAAGCGTTTGTTATCCATATCCTTATATAGTACTAGTGTGTTTGTTAATGTGTGGAATTTGAGGTCAAAAATGACTGCGGGTGTTTATAGTCTTGCAAAGTGTTTCTTTGTCAGTCGCAAGATGAAGACTTCACTCATGAAAAGTGAGTTTGTTTTCATTTAGAAGTAAAAGCATTTTAACTTGTTGCACTAAAGTGAGAGGAGAAAGAATGTTTGCTACAGTCTCATGTTTAAAAGTTAAAAAAAGCACAACAACTAAACACAAAAAGGGACACAGCAACGGCACTTAAAGAAAAAGTTCACCTAAAAATGTTCTGAGTTCATTTACTCTGGTAAACTCTTCCTAAACTCATGTGACTTTATTTCTACAACAGTTATCTTTTTAATCCATGGCCAACAATTATTCGGGTTTGGAATGATATGAGGGTAGGTCGATACCAGAATTTATTTTTGGTGAACTGTTCCTTTAAAAATACAAAAACATAACACAGTTTTAGCATAACAGCATAAACTAGACAACGTAAGAAAAATGTCTCTTCATGTTTTGTTTTGTTTTTTCACAGCAAATAATCTTCTGTGCAGGACAGATGGGGTAGAGGAACAGAGGGATGTTTATAACCTGTTTGAAGCATCTTTTAAGAGGCTGATCACTTTCAGCTTCTCTAGGCACCTCTTAGGCACAGTCCCAGTGTCTCTGATCAGTGCAATTTGTTTCTGGACCAAAAAAAAAGTCCAGGCGTCCAGGTATGACCTTTTGACTCCTGTCTACCACTTCCAGAGCCAGCTACACAATTAGTGAGCTACCTATGAACCAGCCTATCAACATTGTGTTCCGTAATGCCACTTTATAAAAGGCACTTTAAGGCATCTGTAAAAAAATGTTGATGGCAAATGCACCTGGTTTAAATACTGCCACTCAGTTTAAGCAAATGGCTGGGATGCATTAAAATGTTCACCAACCCACCAGAGTCTATCTAGTGTCTGCATCGCACCCGCCTGCAGGAGTCATGGAGCACATTGCCCTTTGTGGGCTGGAGGTGTGAATAGCGCAATATGGCTTTTACACATAGTTTTGTACGAGCTATATTATTGTTGTGTGGACACTGTCATTGTATTAAAGGTGCCTCGTATTCCAAAGTATTTTGCACTAAAGTTGGACAAGGGGTGATGTTGGGTTGTTTCAGATGTGTCAGACCATTCTCTGGACTTGTTTTCACCCCGTCTAACTCCAAAGGGGATGTTTCATGTAAGTCTATATCTACTGGAGCCTTGGATCTCCTCCTGCGATGGATAACCACCACAGTAGCTATGATGGCCACAACCATCACCACCGCCACAGCTGCCACGATGGGTATGAGAGAGGACGAAGGCTCGGTCCTGTCAACACTTGGCTCGTGGGAGGATGGCGGGATGCCTGTTGTGCGAGCCTCCATGCAGGCACTAACCGAAACATGGACAGGCTCTCCGAGAGGACTAGCACATACAGAGTAGGTGCTATTTGGCTGTAGCCCTCTAAGTGTGTATTCGGGGTAAGTTGGGGGCACATTCAGCTGTAATGGCCGTCGATCAGGGCCTGACAAGTTTCGGTAGGTCAGACGGATTCCTCGGATGTGTGGTCGTGTGTGGATGTAACGGTGGAGGTCTAATGAAATGGAAGTGCTGGTTATGTGAAGGGAGCTGATTGTGTTGGGCTGGACTGTAGCAATGGTCTCGATAGAAACTCTAGGTGAAGGTGGAGGAAGGAAGCTTGGATTATGAATCTCACAGTAGAGTCCTGACATTGAAGGAGGGCACAGGCAAACAACCTCCCCCTTTGAGTCAAATACACATGTTCCCCCATTTAGGCAGATATTGGAGGGGCATATAATGTCCTCTTCTTCAGAATCTTCTATGATGTCTCTGGGGAAGGCAGTGGTCTGGGAAAGAAGGAAGCTATCTGTGTCTGTTGAGGGCATTTCGCTTGGTGGCACTGCAGGATTGGCAAGCGTTGTGCCTGATGGTGTGGTGGAGTTTATGGGCTTGCTTGTGGTACTGCTTGTCCCTGCGCTAGTTAACTCAATGGTGGTAGTGGGACAGCCAAAATCTTTATGCTCCAACTTTGCCAAAACCTTTCCTGAGTTTATTGGTGGAAAGTGGCAACGAGTCTCCTCCATTCTCAGCAGTTCTATTTTGGCATCTTTTACCCATGCTGGAAACCAGGCAAGTGGGCATAGGCAGTTAAAGGGATTTTCTGCAGCAGTGAGCTTCTCAAGTTTGGGGAAAAGGTTGAAGAAACCCTCGGGGAAGCCTTGCAAATTAAGGTTGCTCAAGTCAAGCTCTAGCAAATTAGCCAAATTTTGGAAGTCTTCTTGTTTTAGGGATCCCAAGGGATTCCCAGTTAAATTGAGGTTTCGTAGGCCTCCCATTACCTTCAGTGTAGTTTGAAATTCTACAAGCAGGTTCTGAGAAACATCCAGAACATGTAGGTTCTCCAGGCTGCTTAGCAGCTCCTCATCCAGACTGGTCAGTCTCAGTCCAGCTATTTTAAGAGACTCAAGGTGTGGTGTCTGTAAATCTTCAGGTCCAATAGGTGGGATACTATTATAACTAAGGTCCAAGTGGAGCAGCTTGGGCAGTTTTAAAGCTGGCAGCACACTAATCTGATTCCCCTGCAGCTTCAGCTCCAGTAGGTTCTCTAGTCCCTCAAAAGCAGCTGAGTGAATGCTCTGAATGCGGTTGCTGTAGAGATACAGCCTTTCCAGGTTGACCAGTCCACCAAAGCTGTCTTTGGAAATGTGGGTGATGTGGTTGGAAGAGAGATCCAAGTTGTGTAGAGAGGAGAGTGGGCTGAAAACCCCGTCAGGGATTTCATTGAGGGCATTCTGACTCAAGTCCAGCATTACAATCTCGCCAAGCTCTACGAAGTCCTGCTTTTGCAAGGTGTTGATATTATTCTGAAAAACGTAGAGGTACTTTGTGGATGATGGGAGGCCACGAGGCATGTTGCTCAAGTTCCGCTGGACACAGAAGATGCCATCAAAGGGGTTGCACCCACACTCTTGAGGACATCTGCTGCTCAGAGATCCACACAGTAAGTGAAACAAAATGAGATGAGACAGGGGAGATAATGGCTGCATCGTTGATCACTGTCTAGCCTTTGTGACTGAATCCTGCAACAGAAAAACACAGAATTCTAATGTCAAAATTGACATACAGTAGAGGATGTTGTATTGTATATGAGTTTGCACATTATTGGGCCTCTGACGTGGTGTCCAGTTCTACTCCTGGAGGACTACTGTCCTGTCCAGTCCTGCAGAGTTTAACTCCAGCCCTAATTAAACACACCTGAAACAGCAAAGCAAGTTTTTCAAGGCCTCTACTCTACCCCCCCCAATACCCCCCCCCCCACCCCCACCCCCCCAGAAGCAAGGCTGGACCCCTCTGGCCTATGTAGATCATGATAATATTAATAATAAACATTTCAGTGTTTGATGTTCAGATGGTTCTCCATGCTAAACCCTTTTAGAACTCTTTTGGGACCATTCAAAATGAAAATGTTGGGTATTGAAGCAAATTCCATTTGAACAATTCAATTGCATGGTTACAAACAGAAATGGCTTTGAAACTCCATCCTTACACAAATAAAACAACAACCATTGTGCAGGATATTCCTGCAGTTCTATTGACCAGAATTGTCATTTCCAATGTAACTTTGATGCTTAAATTACACAAGGTAAAAAAAAAGAAGAAGCTTGGTCTGAAATGATGAGGCGGAACATTTGTGTTTTTAGTTAGTACTGAATTAGTCACTGATGCCTGCTTAGTAAGGATGAATAAATAGGTGCATGACTCTCTGCACTGTAATTAAGGGTTGTTTCATTGTGTGGCTTAAAAAACCTTTATTTTCCTTCAGCATTTTTTGAGATCATCCAACAATGACTGTGGTATATGGCCCAGCTGACCGAATGCCTGTTGACCTGCCTTGCACTAAGTTTCACTCTTTCCACTGTTTGCTTAATGAGTTCATCTCAGACCTCATCCCAAAATATGTCCTCAGAGCAGCCCACCCAGTGTTTCAATGCCCAGCACACACACAAACCTGGAGATTCTTCATTGACACAACTTAGAATGTCTAAACATAAGTAGCTTTGTAAACTTGAATTTTTTTTGTAAATAAAAGTAAATAAATAATTGCTAGCTTAAGTGGAACAAGTGGTGCCCCTTCATTTTCAATGAAAGTCCTTGTGTTATTTTGTGTGTGTCCCTTTTTCTTAATTGTTCTACAATCTCTTTGATTTTCTAGTGAACAAAAGCCTAGGCCAAGCCTCTGCCATCTTCTCCACTGCTGAGATAACAATGTGTATGTTTGTGAGTATAAAGAATAGTTTACTGTTCCAACAAGAGTCCTGGCTGCTAAAGGGCCAGTCTATTGAGAGAGATGAACAACCATTCGTTTGGCAGGTACACTCACTCTTTTTATCCTTTTTTCTGTCTGAGTTTCCTTTTGTGAGCCTCTTTTTCTCACATCAACCATTTATTTATTTATTTTTCTACCCCTTAATTCCCTCCTCCTGTTGAAGGGCAATGGCTTGGTTATTAGGAAAGCTTGTGATTATATTTGGTCATAGTCTTGTGATTTTATTTGCTCACTCTGTTTTGATTCTATCTGGTATGAAGAAGCCGGTTTGACTCTTGTGTCACTATGTTTTGGAACATGATATCTACTTATTAGATTGTTCAAGCTAGCCGTTGGCTGGTTGACCTGGCATCGGTATAAGTTGGTCTACCAGCTGGGATTAGACAGAAACCAGCTACTAAACTTTCCTGCAGGGATGGGAAGGAGAGTATTCATGAGTTTGGATTAAAATATCTGACATTCAATTTGATCCAATTATTAAAATTGTAATTAGTGATTCGTTTTAGTCAGATAATTTCTTTTGGTTTGCCTCTTCAGCTTATTTGATATAGTCAATTTTTGAAGTGGATCAAAACCTTTTATTAAAGTTGTCCTAAAACCTTATTTAACTTTTTTGATTCACTTCAGATGTTAACTACTGTATATTTAGTTTCTGATCACTGTACTTTCAGCTGCAATCTCTTGTATGTTTTGACTTTCCATTCCATCTTGCTTCTCGCAATATAATGTGTTTGGATTCTCTACAGGTTGCTTGACTTTTGAACAGAAACTAAAGCTTTCATTAAAAAGGGTTGCTACCTTCCCGTCTTGTCTCTCCTGTCTTCTCTCGCTCTCCTTCCATTCTCCCTTTCTTCTCTTCGCCGGCACGGCAGGAATTTTGCAATAACCCTAAAAATCCATCTTCATCACAGGAAGGCATGAGGCCTCTTAAGGGTTTGACATTTCTCTCTCTCTCTCTCTCTCTCTCTCTCTCTCTCTCTCACTCTTTCTTTATTTGTTTCAGGGTTCATGTACTCGTTTGCCAATCTTCTGTCAGAACTGATTGCCGAAAACAGGTTTGACGAGGATGGCATGAGGTGCAAAAGAAGGTCTTAGGTGAAGCAGAGCTGAATGTCGTCAAGACTTTTGTTTTCTTTATAGGTCACACATCAAAATGATCTTAATTTTAGTCACTGATTTATGCTATTTATAAATGGATTTGTTGAAGACAGTTCACCCAAACATTAACATTTCATACAAATAAAGTAAAAAGTTATTTTGGACCCCATTGAATTTCATTGTATGGACAAAATTGAAATTAATTAGGGAAAGATAGAGATTCCGGTTAGAATATGGATATTTTATCTTATAAAACTGCATTGATTCACTTCAAAAGGCCTTTATTAACACCCTGGAGCCATGTGGACCACGTGATATGATGCATTTATGCATTTCTATTGTATTTTTTTTAGTATAACTCCAAATGTATGAAAGAAGAAAGCTATGTACACCTATGATGGCTTGAGGGTGAATAAACATTTGAATTTTGGGGTGAACTATCCCTTTGATATTAAGTCTGATGATTTACAGCACTCTCGTCAGACATAAGAACACTGGCATGCTTACACACACCCGAATCGACACACAGGTATCACTCCAGTACACACAGACACACACTCCCTCTGGGTTTGGCTCAGCGCTGTTTTATTTACAAGCCATGAATGATGAATGAAGACCCAGGTGAATGAGAAATAAAAAAAATAAAACATCCGTTTGTATTCTTATTAGACTTCTCATTACTTCTGGTAAGAATGTTTTTTTTAATCAGTGAGTGATGAGAGAGATGGCTTGGAAAGGGGGATAAAACAAGATTTAGAAACTGGAAAGACACAATATGAGATACTTCGAATGACCCTGTTAAGAGAGTCTTTGTGTGGGTTTTATTTTTACTCATTCCTTTAAAAACAATAGCAACGTTCTAAATGAATAGCAGAAACCGAAAGCTTAGACTAAATCCTGCAAAGAGGCAAAGAAAATATGAATATGAATCTAATCATCATGAAGAAAGTCCTTTTGGGGGAATTAATTGAACTTAACCTCATATAATAGTTTATATGTTTACTTTTTCAAACAAAAGATAAGGACATACTCTAGCACTGGTAAGTGATTCATTTTAGTGATTCAGTTCATTCTTTTAAATGAACCAGTACAAATATGATTTTCTGATTTTATTGTGCAGATATCCCTGTTCAGCTGTTAGTAAAGTTTTGTAACCAAAATAATTAAATACAGGTGTTGGTAGTTAGCTGTTAAGTTAGCCTAGTTTAGTTACAGTTACATACTCTATATACCTGTTATTTGATTTCAAAGATACTGAATAAAATATCCCCTTAAGTAGTTAGCATAATGCAGTTAGCTACTTAATGTTGGTAGACTGTGGTGTAGCTTAGTATTTATGTTTGCTAGACATTTACAACCAAATATTTACAGTTAAACATATTTTGCAGTTAGCTTGCGGTAGCCTGTAGCTAAAATGCTTGTACATCAGTGTCAGTCATCTAGCATTTCCTCTGATTTTAGGGATTACTTGTGGGTAAGGTTAGGTTTAGGTGTTGAGATATGGTCAAGACTATATTTTTGCATTAAAATGTTGTCCCAAAGTCAACAAAGTATGTTGACCTAGGGACACATAGTATGTGCACAGCTAAAAAGCTAATTGCTAATTAGCAGCTTACAGTGTTGCTAACTATATGTAGCTACAGATTTGTTAGTAGCTTGTAGCATAGCTAAATATGTTTGATAGTAGTGTGTAATTCTAAGAATTTAACCATCTACTTATTCTTAGTAGTTGTCGTGCAATGACTTTTTCTAAATAGCAGCTTAGCAATTGACCCTTTTGTAAAAATGTGGGACACACACACAAACCCTTAGTTTCACTCTCTCACATTTATGAGTACAGACAGAGGTGTGAATGTGTGTTTCTTTAAATAACATTTGTAATACTACTTTCTTGATATTACTCAGCAACACGCACACTCATATTGACACACAGATAAATACACATTTCCGTCAGCAGCTCTTAAGCACAGCTGGATTGTGTTACCCAGAATGCACTGAGACGGTCTCTCCGGGTGACAGCGCACTCCCATTAAGTAACTGTTTTGCGATTAGGGTAGGGGGAGGATTTCAGGGAGGGAAACCAAAAGAGAAACAGGCATGTGCAGTTAAATGTGGATTGTGTACGAGTGTGCACATGCCTGTAAGCAGCGGTTTGTGTTTACGCATGCTTGAATCGAGCTCATGAACATGTGGCTGATTTCAAATACAAAACAGATTCATCAGGGCAACTGTGATGCTTCTCTTCAACCACAACAGAAGCTTCTAAAGCAGAGTCTGAGCCAAATCTTTGCTGTTCTCGCACTAAAATCACAAATAAGATGACTTTAGTATCTTAACTCTTTCTGCCTTAGATTTTAATGAGACTACTGTAAGTGCAAAGCAAACATAGACTACAAATCTGAAACCAAATGATCTGAGCTCTGCTATTAAGTTATTGCGGTAGCTTACCATATGTCAACAATTTTCAGCATTTACAAACCGTCTTTTTTTGGATGGATTTTAAACGCTAGAAATTGATTGGGTCATAAAAAGTAACCATTAGCATTTTGGCTCTTTTATTTTACCCAATAGCATGCACGGCCTTGATGATATCATCAAAACTGGAAAGTTGTTAAAGAGGCAAAGTCAAAGTAATATGATTATTGTATTATATATATTTTTTTTATATTACAAAGATTTAATTGATAATCAATACAATGAAATATTTGATAAATAATATTTTAAAGAAGAATAATTTCCATGAAAAATCTAGAATCTCGTGCT
This sequence comes from Enteromius radiatus, assembly GCA_032357445.1. NCBI lineage: Eukaryota > Metazoa > Chordata > Actinopteri > Cypriniformes > Cyprinidae > Enteromius > Enteromius radiatus. Next base: position 8,964,732 of record JAUCMS010000049.1, on the reverse strand, counting down.
TTATTAAAAATCTTCAAGAAATGTTTCTTTTAAAAAAGGAGGATTCATTTACAAGTATCTAGCTAAGTAGAAAAATATAAACAAAGTGTGAGATGATGTTGAAAATTCTTTAGAAACTTTAAAGGAGGCTATTGTGAGAGTGTTAAAGATTTTGCCTCAGGAGATAAGTGTGAGAAGCTAAAAAAACCATTTGATTGTTTTTTGTTATAATGCTAGTAGTATAACAATAATCCCTTCTAAAAATATTAACCATGGTTTTTTACAACGCTAACCATAGTTTCACTATGGTATTTTGTAACAAAACTGTGGTTATGTCGGCGGCAATATTCATTGCGCTTCAGGTGTCCTGATCTGATCCCACCCCTTCTCTTCCTCTCTACTAATTAAAATGCCATGACTAAACCCCCCCCCCCCAATAACTGAGCCCAGTGCATCATGGGTGTTTACGTTTACTTTTTTCACCACAGTGTTTTTGCTGTGTTTTTTCTATTTTACAGTATCAATTTAAATACGCAAATGTAATTTATCATGTATCACAATGTCAAGAATTTAAATTTTACATTTCGATTTCTTTGGACTACTATTAAATAACCATAATTAGGTCCGCTTAACAAGTAGTTTCATCCCCAAAACATTACTAAAAACAGAGACATACTTCAAGGCCTCCAGACAAACACATTCTCAAATACACACAAAAGACATTTAAAAAAGGTGGAGAGTGGCTTAAACCAGACTAAGTGCAATCAAGGTAGGCTGTCCTCCCCCAACAATGCCCAGGGCCTTCAGCCAGTTCAAGTTACAATCCACTCTGTGTGCGTGTGCACACCTGCTAGCCATGAACATCGGCAGAGACACCGCATTTCTGTGTGAAACGTGAGAAACTTAACAAGACAAAAGACCAAAGTAGACCAACTTACACATGCTGCTGACACACGCCAGCCTGTCATATACTGTTACAAAGGTGCCTATCTATCTATCTATATATCTGTCCAATGTGTATCTCCCAACTGTGGCAAATTATGCCTGGAAACTGTAGCATGTCTGGTACGAGAAGCATTTTAAGATGGGTGTGTTTATGAAAGATGTCATTAGGTGTTCTTAGCATTCTTTTGTGTTGCACATTTCTTTCTGAAGGGTTGCATTTGAAAGGTCAGTGCAATCGCTACTCGGTTGCCAATAATATATTGCTGCTGACTAGCATGCTGTTAGGTGGCATAATCTGAAGCAAAGTCATTGCATGTGCTATGATTCATATTTTCTCTGTGCCTCTCTTATTAGTGTGTGTTTCGTCCATAAAACAGGATGAATGTAGTCTAGAAACCTATTTGCATACAGATATTAAACTTGTTTAGAATTTATTTAGATACTCTATTATGTACACTATTTACATATCAATCAAACGTTGATCTGTTTACAAATGGCAAACTGCACTTGGATTGTATTGAGACAAATGAAGAGTGAGGGAGAACTTTTTCACTTATCTATACATGTCTCTTTCTCTCTTGCTCTCTCTCTCTGCAAGTTTAGTTGGTTCAGGACAGGTTCCTTGTAGTTCTGAAGCTGTTTTTTTTCTGGCTTACCTTCAGATTAAATCTGTGTGTAATAGAGTGAATCATAATAGCTTTCACCTTGACATCCTTCAAAGAAAAACAAACACACACACACACACCATACAAGCATAGTTATCTGAACTTTGTACACCTGCTAGACACATTCAGCAGCAAGTTATTCAAGTTAACACATTCTTTTTTCTTACTCTGTGGCCTACATAACATATAATAGGTGTCAAAACTTTGCTGGCCTGACTCCATAGATCTTAATGCCATGACTCATACGCAAATACACAGATTTCAGGCGCTGGTGTCAGTCACCAGTCAAAGCCTTGAGAGTTAAAAGTTGATCCGCAGTCAAAGAATCCAGCAGACGTTAACTGCGTACTGCATAGGTGTGAAAAACATCCGTGCCAGAGGAAACTAAACTAAACCAACTTCTTCCTGGAAGAGAGCAGTGTTACATCACATTCGATGAAGCTTGAATTTGAATTAAATGTGAACCTAAAGTTGAACATGAATTGAATTGAACCGAGCTAGATAAAGAGAAGAAAAAAAAACAATGACAACAGAGCTAACTATCAAAATTAGTTCATGGAAAACATTCACTTGAATTTGAATATGAAACGGATGAATGTGAACGAGAAGTGAATTAGTGGATCCAGTGAAGTGAATGGGTGCCATCAGTATGAGAGTCCAAACAGCTGATAAAAACATCACAGTTACAAGCAATCCACATCACTCCAGTCCATCAATTAATGTCTTTTTTGAAGCGAAAACTGCTGCTTCCAGCTAAAATAGACAGTTTTCTATCCATAGTATTGCTTTATCCAGTGAAAACGTCGGCTTGTCTGAATCAGGAGAGAAATATGCACAGATCAAGCACAGTTTACAAAGAAAACAGTTGGTGCTTTTTTTATATGAGAGGGCAACAGGGACTTATGGACCACAGAATTTTAACCAGAAGCGACGGTTTGAAGTTAAAATCATGTTGATGGATTTGTTTCTTTAAAAAAAACACAGCTTTTCGCTTTATGAGGTGTAGATTTTTTTGTGATATTTTATCAGCTGTTTGTCATACATTTTTTTTAGTCATCAAATAACCTTGCAATATTCACAAGTATGCACATAATAAACAAACTTGAAAAACAATTCTAAATTAATTAAATGTAAAATTCCTTCCCTGACCTGTTAATATACAATATAGTGACATTCAAAAACAACTTTTAAGTTACAATCCATTGCATTAATGAATAGAATTCCTTAGTTTTTATCAGCTGTTATGACGGCACCCATTCACTGCAGAGAATACATTGCCGAGTAAGTGATGCAGTGCTAAATACCTCCAAATCTGTTCAGATAGACACAAACTCTATCTAGGATAATCTTTTAGCATTTTTTTTTTCAGGTGAACTAACCTTTAATGTGAATTTGAATATGAATTTAATGGCCCTGTAGTAGTCAGAAATTTAATTGAGTGCAAAAAGGAGAAAACTCATGGCTGGGACGTGCTAGAACAAATCGCCCCACCGCCCCCGTCTTGCCCCGCAGGGGGTGTCCTGTCTTCTGACCAGCTGTGTCAGCTTGCATGTTTTCTGTGTCAGAGGCTCTAAAGACTTCTCAAATCTCAAATACTGCAGTTTCTGCCCAATTTCTAGGCCATTAATCAAATAATCACATTTTGCGAGCATATGATCTCCTTTTGTTGAAAAGGTCAGATGTTCTTGCTTCCGCTGAAACACAAGATGCTCTCAGCTCATGCAATTGAAATGCCTTTAAACCAAATGAGCAATAAACCCAATACAAAAATGCTACAAAATCAACACAGAAGCACCGTTTAACACCTCAGTCCTGAATCAGGCAGATCTATTTACAACCGACAGCCCATTAAAACAAGTAAACAAATGTGATACCAGACTCAGTTCAACTCCAGCGATGATGAGGTATGTTGGAACAAGACCAAATCAATTTCTCTGCCTGTCTTAACCTGTTTGTACCACGCTCTGTGACACTGGGGCTCCCTGGGAGAACATTTATCTCCTTTGAATGATGTAGCTGTTGCTTGTAATGAGTAGACATGGTTTAAGCGTGGCTAAAGTAACTAAATACTATAGGGAAGTTCTCCGTCATTCTCCAGCACACTGATGTGTTTGTGTACTGCTGCAGCTCACTGAAAAGCAATGAAAGACAGTCCAATTCAATGTGTGTGTGTGTGTGTGTGTGCGTGTGTGTGCGTTTTTAAAGGCTTATCTGATCCTGTCCTGGCAGTCTGCTGATGAATCTGTTCTGAGACCATTCAGTTCTGGCACTGATCGATTAAAGTGTACAAGTGACCTCAGTGTGACTCTGTCAGTATTCTCTAGTTAGTTTTGTGACTTTGCTGTGTGAATATGCAGAGGCATTAACCATTCATAATAGATGTCACTTACATCTGAAAGGAATAAGTCTGTTATCGTTTGCTCATAATATCACTGTCTTTGATGACAGTGAATGAGCTTTTTCTACAGTGAAAGTCAGTGGGGTCCAGTGTTGTTTGGACTTTTTGGATTTAAATAACTAATTTTGTGTTCTATAGAAATTATAGAATTGTTTATTTGTTATGTATTTGAAAAATGTTATGCTAACCAATGCTGCATTTATTTGATTGAAAAAGAATGATATTGTTATACATTGTTATATGAGCTGTCAAACTAGTAATCGTTATTAATCACAAGCAAAACAAATGATTTGTTTACACACACATATATATATATATTAGGGCTGTCAAATGATCTGTTAAATGAATAAAACTGGCATTCCTTAGCTTTAAGATTAGTTTTTCAATTCAATTATTCAATCCAAATACACTATTTTTGGAATTCTTTCCAAAATTTGTCTTGGATCTCAAAGCGTAACCTATTCAATAGCATCTGCATGCAAGCCTTCTGTTGCCTGGCAAAATATAATATTTCTTATACAAAATGTGAGAAGGGTCAGACATCCAGACATCCATGACTAAGGCAGTCACATAAACAAAGTATGCTGGCAATGACATAAATCAAAGCACACAGTTTTCGGAGAAGAACGCTGGAAAATACGACAGAAATAAAATGCTTGTCTATGCTGCAGTACAAACCGCGGTTCAGCTGCGCG
>JAUCMS010000049.1:8884967-8906227 GCA_032357445.1 Enteromius radiatus | reverse complement strand
TATGTAAAGAAAAACTTTTATTTTGGATGCGATTAATCACGATTAATCATTGCCCAGCACTAATATATATATATATTCTTGTTATTATGAAGGTAACGGGTAACATTTATAGAACAAATGATAAATGATTAATGTTTTATTCTACAGCCAGTTTTATTTTTACAGCCAAAAAAAACGTCTAGATGTTCTATTGTGAAATTATGTATGCCTCACAGTACCGTTTCACTGAGAGTTGATCTGTACTGTTCACACTCGGCCTGGAGTGACTTCTGGCTCTCCTCTGATAGAGCGAGCTTCTGCTGCAGATCCTGACACATGTGAACATGAGATATAATGAGAGGAAAAACCACAAATTGCAGGTTTATGTCCACAGAGAGAATCTCTTACCGTCGAATCTGAGCTTGACGATGTGTTGAGATGTTCTGCTGGACTCTGTTGACTGTGTGTCAGAGTCTTCTGTGCTTCATGTGTGAATGCTTCCAGCCAGTTTGACTACAACATGCATATTTAAAGTTAAATTACCCATTCCTGCTCAAACACTTAACAGTTATACCTTTCTTTAACCAAAAAAGGCAAGTTCTAACCTGGTGTGTTTCTATGCTGATGTGAGGGAAGAGCTTCTGGAAGTTGTTCCTGGTGTCTGTCTGGAAAGAGCTCAGCTGCTGCTCAATTTCACTCTACACACACACAAATGCCTTTGATCACAATATGAAACTGAAAAATGCTACAATAAAGTAGTAGCTTTCGCCAGCTACACCATGTTGATGATAACGCACACCCTGTTCTTCATGGTTTTTGTGTATTGTGGAGATATACAATTAAGTGTGTGTTTATAGTTTGTGTGTGTATGTCTGGGTTACCTGTGCAGCTTTGGCTTGGCTCAGTCTTTCTTCACTCAGCCTCTCAGCAGCAGACAGAGCCTCCACCGCGGCATAGTTCTTCTCACGCAGTTCCTGGACACACACGACACACCACAATTAGATGTTAGATGGATGAATAAAGGGATAGAAGCTATGACATGGCAGATATTTCAGCTTAGATATGGATAGATCTGTAGAGCATGGACCAATGGGCTGGGTTGATATGACAAGAAAGGTAGTTGTAAAGGGACAGATAGGTAGATATGGACAAGTTGGATAAGTATGGATGGAAGGGTAAGATGGACACACATTGCTCTTGGTCTTCATTTTCTCCATTTCTTCTTTAAGCTGTTGAAGTTCTTCTTCCAGCGAGATCATGCATGCGTCCTTCTCCAGACTGAAAAAGCACAAAACCAAATGTTATTATCAGAAGCATAAATGGAAAAAAAACTGGCGAACATCTAAAGGACTTGACAAAAAAAAAAGTCTTATTTACTTCTCAAATGGAGGCTCTGCTTCAGTTTTCTCAGCCTGTTGATATACAATTATAAAATCAATTAATATGTATTAGACAAATGCAAATATTATTAATTTATCAAATGCTCCACTCACACTTTCCATCTTTTCCAGCTTAGCCTGTAGGGATGCCACCAAATCCTCTTTTTCTTTTAGACTGATGGATAGAGTGAAACCATATCAATCCAAATTGTCTACAAAATACACTTAAAGAAAACATCAGCTGTATTCTATACCTAGTTTTAAGCTGGTCGATCTCTGCGGTGTATTCCCTTCGTTCAGTGTCAGCCTCATTTACCCTGAAAACCACATCCACGTTAGGATCAGAGACAAGAGAGCTCTAGTTCTAGTAACAGAAGATGCAATTAATTCTATCTTAATTTGAAAATCAATTCCATTCAAGATCAAAGACCATACCTATTCTGAGTTTCCTCGGCCTGAGTTCTCTTTACTGTGTCAAGCTCCTCCCTCAACTGATTAAACTCCGCCTCCAGTGATGTCAGCTGGTCCTCACGCTCTTTCAGGCTTCCCACAAATACATAAAAATACTCATGTAACCATTATACTTCGAATATACTGTAGAAAAATAACTAAAATGTAGTGATTCAATCATATGAATTCAAACAAAGTTCACTTTACCTGCTCCTCAACTGTTCAACCTCCTTCTGCAAAGAAAAGGGAGAAGTTTTATTTTTCATTCCAAAATTTACACGCAGAACAGTATGTGATGTGGACCTGGTGTCGGTGCGTTGCCAAGGAAACTGTATCATAGAGTACCAAATATTTGTACCTGGATCTCAGCCTGTGCTGTTGCTTCCATCTCCACAGAGGGCTTTTCCTCAGTAACCGTTGCTTTCTGAGACAACTGTGCTTTCAATGTCTCCAGCTCTTCACATCTGTCTTTCAGCTCTGTCTCTGTGGCACGCATTCGCTCCTGGAGTTCTGTAAACAGAAGTAATTTCTGCCTTAAAGTCACGAAAACATGAAATGCTACAAATTGCAAACATGGCTGCTTTAAATGTCTACTACAGCTCACTGTTTCCATCTGGGGGCTGAGCCAAGGGAACGCTCATATTCATATCAAATGATAGAGATGTGTGTGTTTGTGTGTATTGACCGGTGAGAGACTTGGCTTGACCTTTTGCTGCATCTACTTGAGACTGAAGGGTGGTGCTGCCGTGTTGAGCCTCACAGAGTTCCTCATTGACGCGATCCAACTTCTTCTGCAGAGCCTGCTCTGCTTCCACACGGGACGCCTAAACACAGACGAAGAGGGTAGTCAAAGGAATAGTTCACCTCAATAGCAGCCATATATTTATAAAGTCCAAAATTAAAGTTATTGTACAACCTCGATTGCAATATAGTGAAATATAGTGCTTTTTGTCCTTTGTGGAACCTGACAGTAACGGTTTATCATCTACTTTTATTGTATATAATAATGCAAGTCATGTAGGTTTGGTGCAACATACTGTAAATGGTGACAATATCTACATTTTTAGTAAACTATTAGATTGATATCAAAGAGTTTTAACCACAGTGGTTTACATTTCATACATAGCTAAGCTGACACAAAACAAAAACAATAAAAAAAAATACCCACCCACACAGAGATTAACATAAACAGACAAAATGTCCCGAGAGAAATGCAAGGCATTGCAAAAAAACAGACAGGCATCGCTTTTAAAGGTTGCATATATGGTGAAATTCATGATCATGGTACAAAGGCCACAACCACCTCAAAGAGATGAGATAACAGGAAAGAGGTCAGAGGTCAGGGCTTACTTTTGTTTGTGCTAACTGTTCTTCAGCAGCCGCCATCTTGGTTTCCAGAGACTTCCTGCGCTCTTCTTCGGTATGCTGAGCGGCCGTGCGTTCTTTCAGCTCTCGATTAAGACGCACACAGTCCTGACGCAGCTTTGCCAACTCTGCATTCTGCCTGCATGCATGAGAAAAAAAGTATTTGCATAAAAGAAATGCCATTTTATACCAAGAGGCATTTTAAGGTTTGAGGTGTATAGATGGTCCAGTTCAAAGAAACACATGTTTGAGTCTCTGGTCTATAGATAAGGCTCTTTCGGTTCAGGTTATTGGATTTTTCCCAACCGGTTTGGAATCCACCAGTTAAAATTGTTAGTATACCTTCTTTATGTCCACAGGGGACTGGAAAGAGTTACTCCAAAATTTTACACTTCATTGGTTCCAATTCAATGTTGAAAGGGACTCTAAGCAGAATACCTGCTTTCGGCTTGGCTGGTGGCTTGGTTGAGGGCATCTCGGAGAATAGAGTTCTCCTGTTGCAGACGGGCCAGCTGAGCATTGGGTCCATTCTCTAACTGCTCTTGCAGGCTTTGGATCTGTGGCCACACACACAAACAAAACATTTAATAACCTGACAGCATACCCAGCATAGCGAGAAGGAAAGTGACGTCTGACCTTGCTGTTGAGCTGTTGTGTCTCATTGGCATGCTCCTGGTAGGAAGTCTGCATACGAGCCTGAAGAGCTGCAATCTCCTGGCCACGGTTGTTCAGCTCAGTGCTCATGCGGGTCTCTGTGACTGTCATCTTGCTCTTTGCTGAACTCAGCTCCTAATAGCCAGAGCAATGAGAGTTGGAGATCAGATTAACCATCAAGACCCTCAAGATTAATGTCAAATTAGCAAATTATCATTGGTCTTGCTCAATGTCATTTTTAGTCCTAGGACAACATTCCTATAAACCAATCAGATTTTCAAGATATGGAGGGCATAGGGTCATAGTTAAGGCTTTACAGTTGAGGATAGGGTAATCACAACCAATAATTTCTCTGTTTTTAAAGTAGTTAAAGGTTATAGTATGGGGATTTTGACAAGAACATTGCTCTTCCCATCCATCCATCTTCCACAACGCATGTCCTCTGTAGAGTTGTAGGGATGCTGGAGCTTATCTTACCATCTAAAGCATTGTAGGCAGGGAAACTCCCTTGATGGATGGTTCAACAAACAACATTGCCCCAGGACCAACAAAAGATTGTTTTCAGCAGTCACTCAAGACCTTGCCCTGAAGCATGAGTAGAAACTAGCTTGAACCTCATTTATTTAGCTATAACATGCTTGTAGGTGTCACCTTGGTAAGCTCTTTGACACGAGTCTTGGCTGCAGCTACATTGCCCTGCTCGGCAGTCAGCTGCTTTTCTTTCTCCTCCAGCTGCTTCTTCAGTGCCGCCAATGGGTCACCCTTCTGAGATGCCTGCAAATAAGAATGAAAGAAATATGAGTGCTAACAAAAAGAGACAAGTATTTGGGGTTTGCAGAGCGGTTGACCAGATGTAGAGTTTGTACCAGTTGCCAGGAGTCCTTTCCTGCCTTCTTGCTGATGATCTCAAAGAGTTTCTGGGTCTCTGATTCGCTGAATGATGCACTATTCAGACTGGAGACCAGGTTTTTATATGGTGATGGCTGGGGGACACTGACCGTTTCCACAGAAGGCACTTAAAAGAAATTCAAAATTAGGATGGACTGATGAGGGTACTGCAAAGAGTGCAAGTTGAAGCATCTATTACAACTGTCCGAGATGGATATGTCAAGGATACTCACCTGGCTCAGCCTTCTTCTTAGACTTCTTCTTGGTTGGAGCTTCAATTTTGGGTTCTTCAGCTTTAGGAGGAGCAGCAACCTCAAGAGCGACTGCTGCTTTCACTGCCACCTCTTCAACCACTGGCTCCACCTTGACTACCACTTCTGGGATCTCCACAGGTTTGACAGGAGCTGGTTCCACTTTGGCCACCTTCTTCTTTTTCTTCTCCTTGGGGGAAGGAGCAAGTGGGGCCACCACAGCACTTACAGTGACAGGACACTCAACAATCTCAGGAGCTGGTTCAGGTACAACTGGCCTGGGTTTAACTTCAGGATCAGGCTCGGGAACAGGCACAGGTTCAGGTTGGGGTTCTGGTTCAACTTGGGGTACTGCTTTGGCCTCACTGTTCTCAACCACAGGTTCAAGGATAGGCTCATGCTCAGGTTCTGAAAGGTTTCCATTTGGCTTCTCATCCTTCTTCTTGGCCTTGTTTTTCTTTTCAGATGTCTTCTTCTTCTTGTCAGAGCGTTGGGGTTGGATCTTGCTCGAGTCTTGCCGCTGTTTGGCCAGGGCCTCCTCATAAGAGGTCTCCTTCATTGAAAAAGTTGACACAAGCGTAATGCCAATAGCAGAGAACACCATGAAGCCACCGAACACCACAATTCCCAGAGTTTGAGCGTCGTACACATCCATCTTTGCTCAGTCCTGTCCTTCCAAATCCTGATCCTACAAATATGCAAAAAAGGACTATTTAATGTTATGGACGAGAACCATTTTACACAAGAACTTCTTGTTTCTTGGAAGACATAAAAAGCAATGCTAAAATATGTTATGCATTTCTACATCCTAACAAGTTTTGTTACAAATGCCTTTTGGACTTGATACTGCCACCTATATGCGTGGATGCAGCATCAAGAAAAAAGCAAAAGCTTTCAGTCTACTGACAAAAATATCCTACAAGCATGTTTTTGTCCCCTACAAGTTATTAAGTCTGCCTGGTTGTGTACCAGCATTCATGCATTCAGTTTACATTAAGGGGAAAAAAGATGAAGATCTACACAAAAAAAAAAAGCACCTGGTTGCACAGAAAAAAAATTACGCCTTGCTCCTGAGACAGTGTTAAAAATCTCTTCCTCTTGCAAATTTGGAGAAGTTCTTTTCACCGAAGCCAACCACTCCATAACTTTTGCCCGCTAGTTCAGGTTATTCAACACACAACTACACTCCCTCTCTCTTACACAGAGAGGCACACATTCAGTTTTCAGGGGACAGGTCTGTGTGCAGCAGACCACAATAACCTTCCCCCAACTTCACGTTTGCACTAGCCAATGCACCTCTTGCCTGGAATTTCTATAGAGGGGGTCTCTAAATGTCTGCCTCAGGCACTTAGGTAAGGGGGGAAAGCTGACTGGGCTTAAAAGAAATGCTCTTTACAGCATATAACTTAACATATGCATTTTAATTTAAAAACTGCTTAGTTTTTATAGAATAGCCTCAAGGAATACCTACAAAAGGCCCTGTGGTGGTGCTTTAGCACAGTGATGATGTGAGATGGCATTAAACAATTACCATGGTATTTATAAGGTACTTCAAAGAAAACCATTAACATAGTGCATGTCCTAATAATAATAAAAAATAAATAAATAAATAAACATGGTAATGATACTGGTTCTTTGTGAAAACGTAATCATGAGCACCTCAGATCTAGCGGTGCCAAAAAAAAACACAAAAATTATTCAAAAACAGTTGTTACAAAAACCTTTTTTTCCTGCAAATATTTTCCTGAAATGATCACAATTTTGGATCCACATGTGACAACCAACAGAGAGAGGACTTGGCAGACAGGAAATGCAGAGTTCCTATATGCAGGACACATACTCCACAACTGAATGAAAGGGGGCTGCTTTCCTACGCCGAACATTAACCCTTTCAGGAAAACTGCTGACGTTACATAATAACTGCCAAAGGAATTCCATCTCTTCTGCTCTGTCTTTACAACTTATTAAACAAAGTAGGGCTAATAATCCACAATTTAACTATTTCTTTGGTTTGATGCAATCATTAATTATTTTTAAACCCTCTCTGCCACTTAAGCCTCACAAATCAATGAGAATATTAGAAACATTTCCATGAAGAATACAAGGAAATGCAATCGGAAAATGTCAAATGTGAATTTGAACAAGCATTTTGGATGCTTATTACGTGTTAAAGGATTACAATCTAAGCTTAAATACAAGGATGAAAACATTTTGATATTTTACATCAGCTGCAAAAGACACACGGAAAACAATCCCGCTAATTTACTCAAATGCGTACAAAGCAAGTAAGCAAAGCAAGACATTAAAAGAAAGTCTAAATCGGTAAATTAAATTAAAGCATAACCTACTCTAGCGCAGATGAAAAAGGCTCTTAAGCAGATCACCACAAGTTCAAACTACTTGAGAATGTCAATTATTTCCAAACACAACTAACAAGGATAATCTTAGGAACGCCATAAGTCAGACTGACAAAGAAATGCCAGAGTATATTGGTGGTGAAACAAAATAAACACACAAGAGTGATAACGGCGTGCGCTTACCTGCGGTCAAACTCACAGTGATAAAAAATCGCCGCTGACTTTTGGAGTCGTGGCACTTTTTGCGAGTTGGCTCAGCGCCCGCCTGTGAAACCGATACGCGACCTCATGCTAGTATCTGATTGGATAAACGCCTGTCAATCATAGCTCTTTAAACCAACCGCGTCACGCGTAGTATGCAAAAGCATGCGGTGGGAAGCGCGAAGGGACTGTGAGTATTCTGGGGGATGTAGAATGATGAAAGCATATGAAATATAAACACAAATTAATGAAGTTATCATTTAAAAGCATTATTTAAACATTAAAGACACACATTTCGTAATATTACCATTAAAAAGTATGGTATCATACGGAAACAAGTCAGTATGATATGGTAACTTAGTTTGATATTTTAGGAAGTTAGGCTAGCTGTCACACTTTTTGAGGGATGGGAGAACTTTCCCCACCTCTCTTTTTAAAAGAGTATCAGTCAAGTAGTGGAGATTTCATTTAATACTTCTCTAGGCACAATTATCAAAACCATATGGTCATCATCATCATTCATCTATGTAGCACAAACAGTGCGCAAAGATTATTTAGTGTTAACGTTACTTAAGATTAAGGGTTACGCGCTTGCCGTAGAAAATAACACTATTATTTGAGAGATAAGGAGCAAGAAAGCATGCACTGTCTGCCTTGACTGAACAAGAAGGGAAGAAAAGTGGGAAATGTGCTAGCTAGCAATTGCAAAACACATTATCTTTCGCCTATCCGCTTGAATAAGGCTGAAATGGCAATATGTTCCTCTCAAAAATGTGTAGGTGATGTAATTATTAGCTCTGGAAAGACTTCCAGTAATCTGAGATAACTAAAGTTTACACTGAGGGCACAGAAATGTCACTGAGTAGCTGTTTACAAAATCAATATTTCACAATATGTTGAAAAACAGTCGTACTGTGTTGCGCTAGAGTTTAAGATGTAGGTTGTATATGTGTATTGAAAGAAAAAAATAAACAACTGACTGAAAAAAGATTTTGGTTTTACCCCAGTTATTCATTTAGTATAGGGCCCTTCGTGGCTGTCTGTTTGTTGTAAACTAATTTATACTGTATATCTTTGTATGATTCTTATTAGTGGTGTTTGCAATTATTGCACATACTTGGTGTTAAAGATCTGAACAAACCCCTAAGAATGAGTTAGTATGCAACTTAACCTATACGCTGTCTGATGTGAATGTAGTTACTTTTAAGTAAACTTACGAGTCAAGTTTAACACAAGAAACCACCAGAAAACCTTCCTTCATTAGATGTGAAAATCTTCTTGTGTGTTACTACATTAATAACAAAAGAAGTCATATAGTTATTTATATTTTTATATTTACTTTATATTTAAATTAGTAGTGCTTTAAAACGATTATACACATACAATTGCATACAAAATAAAAGTTTTAGTTTGCATAATATGTGTTCTGTGTATATTTGTATAAACAAATACAGTATACATTTTCAAAATATTTATAATACATGTGTTTACATGTCTATATTCATATAATATATATTATAAATTAATATATTTAATATATAAACAATTCGGTTCTGAAATCGTATAAATATATACAGATCACATACATATATTATGTAAATAAAGACTTTTATTTTGGATAAGATTAATCATCTGACAGCACTATAAATTAGTTTAAAGTAAGAATTGTGAGATACTATGAATGACAAAAAAAGGCAAATTAGTAAATTAGGCAAATTAAAATGATTTTTTCACAGTTGCAAGATAAATTGTTGCAATTTGAGAAATATTTACAGTTGCAAAAAAAAAAAAGTAATGTAACATACAGGCACAATTACTAGAAACGATATAAAAAGTTTCACCATTAGAAATAAAATTGCAATTATGAGGGGGAAAAAAGATAAATGAGCACTTGGAAAAATATATGTAGAAGTATTTAAATTGTGAGAAATTGTTATATTTCCAGATAGAAAATCAGAACTACAGTGACATTGCCCAAATAAAAAAAAATAACAATAATAACAATTAGGCCTATGAGAAATATAGTATAGCAAGTGTGAGAATTGATCTTAATCTGAAGTGGGAACTTGCTTCTAAAAAAAAAAGTGGTCAGAAATTGCTATAAATTTCACAAATAATTACAGCACATTGAATTAAAGTAGAAAGCCATTTTTTCTAGTATAATATACTGCTATAATTCTACAGTGATTTTTAGTGTATTTTACTTTGCGTGTACTGCATCTGTGCACATGAATATGTAGTTGATTACACCAAATGATGCACATGATGATGTAAACTCTTTTAAAAAGGAAATTCGAGAGGTTTTATTCAATCAACTTTCATTAAAACCTTGCATCAGTCCATGTTCCCCCAAAGCTTCGCTCCAAAGGTCATGGAAACTTTTGAATATTGGTCTGTTAACACTGTACACATCCACCCACTCACGCTAACACAGAGTGTTTCTTTTTCTCAGAAACTGTTTAATGCGAAGCAAGGTAAAACATCGCGGCTCAGCAGGAGAGAGGAAGTTCACACATCACTTCCAGACCTGATGAAGAAAAGGGTGGTACATAATCAACAAACAGCCAAGGAATCTGTTTACTTATTACAGAGACACCCATTCTCATGCTGATTTCTTACAGGACCCAGCTGATAAGTCTACTTTTGAGGTGTGTTGATGGAACGGTACATCAAATCGGCATAAGAAAGATAAAAAACAATGAGAAATGGATCCAGGAGCTGCTTAATATGTGCAAACGACAGCATTTCAGAGATAAGATTCCCTAAATTCTATACTTGCAAATTGAGGTAACATATTTGCTTCGGCTCCAAATTCCCTGTTTGAACCTCAGTGGTTTATGGTGTTTGGGAAGAACCACATCTGCCAGCAGCGGTAAGTACAATTACAGAGCCGTGGAGGTGAGGGGGTGGAGTATGCTGGATGTTTGCTTTAGCCGTCACTGACGAGGAGTGTTCCTTCAAACAAACGGCAGCCCCACCGGACATGCAGCTGAGGAGCTCCAAACACCAGATGTGCATGTTCATCCTTCTGACTCTGACTATCATACAACTGATTGACCATAATGATGGGAAAAAAACATGCCCTGCAGGAATTAAGTTCAAAACAATTATACTACAGGAGAACTTAATTAACAAAACCTAAATAATTGCATGATGAATTTGGACAAAATATGCTTATTTGTTACTCTTAAATACATTTCTTTAAACTGAGTTTGCATAAAATATAATGTTAATATCAAAACAGTCATTCTACCAGATTTGAATTGTTCAGAACATCAGTTTGGTTTCCTGATAAAAGTTATATATATATATATATATATATATTATTTTATTTATTTTTAAGTAAAATTAGAACTGTTATAAAGGGTAAATTAGAAAATTCCAAAAAGTTTTCACCCATTCACCATTTTCTTTTATTTTTTATGTTGTAAAAATAATTATTAGAGTACATTTTACAAGAAAATGTTTATTCATATATTTAAAAATAAATACAATTTCAATTGATATTGCGATTTGTAAAAAAAAAAAAAATCTACATAAAAAATTTTGTTCAAAGTAATTCTGACACCAAAGATCAAAACAAAGTTAACTTATTAAAAATGATCAAAAATAAATCCTTTGTTGACATAAAAAAAAAGTATTAGTTCTATTATTTCTGATAATATAGGGTGATTCATACTGGAAACAATATACACTTTGGAAGGAAATTTTAAGAAATACCCAGCTTCATTTTATTCTACTTGAACTCGCATAGAATTTACAATTCTGCTTTATGCTTTCTACCTGAAATAAAAATTATTTTGAATTTTAAAATGCATTCTCAATTCATTTGTAATGACACACAACCCTGGCTTTATACTATGTACTATAACAGAAAGAAAAAAAAAACACAAAAACATCTTTAATTTGCTCCTTGTCATTCAGAGAGTGCTTTAGGTGCTGGAGTTTTGTCCAGTATGTATCCTCCACTGAGGAGTCCAACACACTTCTACAGGAGACGGAGGAGATGAGGACACAGAACGAGGACATCATAACTCTTAACATGTGGATTCAGACTTGAGGCAAGAGAAAGAGAGGAAATGAAAAATAAAACGACTTACTGAGGAAGCAAACATGTTAGTTAACAAAACAACAATATTAAATATACTTTAAAGCATTTGAATTTTGTTGACAAATTGGTCTTTACACCAGACAAGAAACCTTTGAGTTGATAAACCCATGCTGGACTAATGAGCAGTTATTGCAGTGACTGGAATCAACAGTTATGCATGGAAGTATTCATTTAAAATTCAATAAATAAATATTATTTATTTATTTATTGATATTTGACCAAGATACAACTATTTGTAAATCTGGAAAACCTGTGCTTATGACTGGTAGGCATCATGTATAATGTGTATGAACATTTTATATCAGCTATTATTTATTATTAGCTGATGGAATGCAGATTTAAAGTGTTTTCGTTATTTATTTTTTTTCACACGCACAATTTGATACATTTAATATATTTTTAAATTCAAGTTTGCGCAAAATATCGTTACATGTGGCAGTCTGATCAAATAATAAAATACAAAACGTTAAAAATCGCAGGTGATATTATGGGAGCACTGCGCATGCGCACTAATCGGCTCTCCACTCCGCAGCTCCTGACCGGTAGGCGGCAGAAAAACCCTCGACATTCTACTGAAATCACCACCAAAGAATCTCACTCCATTCTGTTTTCAAAGTACCCTAGCGATCTATCATCCAGCTGCATTAAAATTTTACAGCAATGCTCAATAACTATGTCTAAGGCCTCTAAGGTTGTCCTGGGATTATCGGTAGTGCTCACTATCAGCACGGTCGCAGGCGTTCATCTCAAGCAGAACTGGGACAGGCAGGTAAAAACACTTGCCCTACTAGCCATATGAGCACCATGCCTTTATGAGGCTCTGCTATTCATGTATTCTTTCCTGTTTACTTGCTGTCAAAACAATTAAAGATGTTTAAGAGAACTTATTTTGATGGTTTTTTTTAATCTATTGCATTAAGCGTCATCCTACAAAACATACCGTTTTAATATTAACGTTATTTTATTTATTTTTTTGCTGGAACGCTTTGGTCGGAGAAATACTAAACGTTTATTTTAACTCTGGCAATTGTTGTTACAGTTTATAAACGTGTCCAAACTAATGTTTTATTACATATATATATATATATAGTATGGATTATGGGGTTACTTAAGACATGAGTAACGTAATCAGATTACTAGTAACTAAAGCAACTAATTATGTTTTAATTTAGAAGGGAATGTCTGAGTTACTTTTTCAAATACATAACGCCAGTTACTTGAGTCTGACAGCTCTTGTGTTGTGTTGAGAACATTACTACTTACTGAAGTTCTTGATTCAGTATTCCTCAAAATTAATAGAAACAGTCAAATGCAATTATTATACAAACCTGCAATAATTAAATATGTTTAGTAAGACAAAAATCATATTTTATATATGTCAAATGTTGAACAACCTGACATATATTTCCTAAATGTATATATGCATGTGCATATACATAATAAGTGTACACACATATATTAGTAACGTAAGTAAAAACTTTTATTTTGGATTAACCGTCTATTTTAATCCCATTTTATTAACCAGTGTTTTTGCTACTGACCTTCGATAATGCCAAAATTCAATCATACCAATGATCAAAAATGTATGTGGAGTGTTTAGATGTCAACACATGTTACATTCGCAGAGGCTGCGCGACGGAGTTCTGCGGGATCTGGAGCGCGTGGAGCGGAAGCGCGAGAACCTGCGCGCACTCGAGGAGCAGATCCAGCTGACGAGTCAGCTCGTGAACGAGCGCGACAGACAAGAGGCTGAAACTGCGCGACCACACAGCTCATAAACCCACCAGTTAAGACTGGTACAACAAAATATCATCATTATTATTATTATTTAAGGCTAATTTACAGTTGTACAACGTTTATTCGGGCTTCTCTCTTAACTCTAGTAGTTTTTTGCCCCTATAAAAATTAAAAATATAAAAAAACATGGTTTCGACACAAATAAAAAACAATAGTTAAACCATGGTAACCACAAATTAACCTACACTAACTGGTTTTGCTACACTAAGTTTAACCATGATATTTGTAGTAAAACTGTGGTTATACAAATTGTAATCAGTTGTTCTAAGTGTGGTAATAGTTGGGATATTAAAGTGTCGCAGAAGTATGTGGTCAGCTGGATATTTTTCAGTTACTGTTTTTGAGTGAATTACTTTTTTGCTTAAACTAAAGAAGCATTCAACAGCAGCCCAAAACATCTTGGGCTGTGCGAAAATACAGAAATCAGTTGTCTTTTGCATCTTATTGCGTTTGAATGGCTTAAATTGGCAAGAGCGTCCTGAGAGTCATTCACGCTGGCCCTAGTCCTTGTTACTCCTGGATCTAATCGCTTCCTCTTATCTTTTAGATTGAAAAATGGACAGTGGGGACCAGAGGGGTCTTGCTGCACAGGATGATGAGACCATGTGCACGTCAGCCTCCGAGGGTCTGGAAGAAGGTGAGGTGGAGGGAGAAACTCTCCTCATTGTGGAGTCAGAGGACCAGGCTTCTGTGGATCTGTCTCACGACCAGAGCGGAGACTCCCTGAACAGCGACGTCGGGGAAGACGGAGAAGGAAGCTGGAACGAGGACATGTCGTTCTACTGTGACAAGTGCCACAAGTGGATCCCAGCTGGTGAGAGGACCAGTGACACGGGACGGCACATCTGATACACCCTCATGTGACCAGATTGACATGTGACGTCTCAATTGTTTGAATTGATGAATTTGTTCACTCAATAAAGACTGGTCTGAAAAAGTACTTGGTCTCAGAGCTGTCTTTCTTTTCTTTCTCCTTGTACGCTTCAGCCCAGCTGCGTGGAGAGCAGCCAAGCTATTTGAAAGGAGACAACTTTTTCAAGTTCACCTGCTCGGACTGCGCCGAAGATGGGAAGGAGAGTTTTGAGAGGATGAGGCTGACCTGGCAGCAGGTATTTAATCTGGAACAATTCAAATAAATGAAACCATATTTGGTTAGCTAGACAAAGCTGTTTGATTTTATGTTTATAGGTGGTGATGTTGGCCATGTATAACCTGTCTTTGGAGGGCACCGGACGACAAGGTTACTTCAGATGGAAGGAAGATATATGTGCATTTATTAGTCGGCACTGGACCTTCTTGCTTGGTTCTAGGTGAGACTATCAAAATATTATCGCAAACCCTCTGTTTCATAATCACTAAAGTGATTATAAAAGACAAATAAATATCAAGTGTCTATTTACACTAAGTGCAAATAGCCTGCCTTGTTGGCAGAGGCTATTTAAACTAACTCCGCCCACCAATGAGTGATAGTCACCACCACAAAAGACATCTGCCAATCATAAGCTCCAGTGGCGTAGATGGTAAATGTGTACCACAGTCTTTTAAAGGCAGTTGACCTTGGGTTAAAAACTGTTTTTCCTCCCTTTCAAATGTTGAGAATAAAGGAAGGGAGGGCTTTATTTTCCAAATAAGGTGGAATAATTTAAATTAAAATAATTTGTACTCAATCCGTTATTATTGCATACAGTTTTAGAATGTACTACAATGCTGAGGTGCAGATAATTCCCACTATTTGCCTTAATTACAGAATATCGCTAAAAAATACTGTTATTTAAACATAGTCTAAACAGAATCCACATGCACTTGGTGTACATAGCATCCATTTCTAAGAAAATATGCTATTTTCACTTAATGTAAATAGCTTCTGTTGCTATTTGCACTTGATTTCTATCACTGTTTACAGATAGTCGCTGCCAATAAGTATGTTAATATGTATGTTTTATGATTATACACTCTCAGGAAGAAGACGTCCACATGGTGGAGCACCGTGGCAGGATGTTTGTCTGTCGGCAGCCCAACGTTTTTTCGTTCAGGAGCACAGGAGTTCGGAGAACCCGGCTGGTGGAAGCTAGTCCAGAATCGGCCACCTACTCTACGGCCCGAGGGGGAGAAAGGCTCTGCGGCTTCACTTAAAGCCAAAGGTAGGGCTGGGCCAATAAACGATATCATATCGAATCGCGATTTATTTTATTTTAATACTGATGATAAGCTCTAGGCATTTTTTGCTCTATATGGATTAGCCAATCACACAGCAGAATAATACGACAACAGCCAATCAGCGTGTAGCTTGCACGTGCCGTGCACGTCACAGTTAATTTCCTACCACACTTTGAGAAGCAAACTTGACACAAACTTGCGTTCACACCAGACGCAAATGATGCGTTAAGCGCGAGTGATTTCCATGTTAAGTCAATGCAAAAGACGCGTTTAGACATCCTGCAGCGTGAATTGAGCGTTTCGCGTGTGACGTACCAGAAGACCATGCACGCCATCCACTGACATCCAGGGCGCGTCCGCGTGGGAGAAGACGACGGGAGAGATCCACAATTTAATTTTGTGGTGTTTCAGTGTCACCAAAGACTTAGGGGCAGTTCACATGCAGACGTTTTGCGCGTACAAGCTCTTTATTAAAGCAGAAATGATTTTTAAACTGACAGCGCCTTCATGGTCGCCTAGTAACAACAGACGCTACATAAGTGCGAGCCGAGTTTTGTGGCTTTAACAGCTTATATCGTTACTGTTCAATATGGGGAAAAATTTTCGAGATGACATTTTTGCCATATCGCCCAGCCCTAGCCAAAGGTACGATGAAGGCAACGTAACAGAAGTACCAACAGGTCATCAAGTATTGTGGGCCTGTCTTTGCATATTAGATTTTCTTTGCACCCTCAGATTCCAGATTTTCAAATAGTTGTTTATCGACCAAATATTGTCCTATCCTAACAAACCAAACATCAATAGAAAGCTAATTTAGTCATTATTTAATAATGATGACTGGTTTTGTGGTCCAGGGTCACACATCATTTTTGTTTTGTTTTCCTTAACTTTAAATGTAAACATTTGTGGATGTATGTGTTGTTTATCCAGCTGTGTCAAAGCCGTCCCTGGACCCCATAATCACCGTGGAGGGTTTGAGGAAGCGTGGAAGTCGGAACCCAGTGGAGAACGCCATGCAGCTGAAAGAAAAGCGTTCCCGGACACAGGAAGCTAAAGAGATCCGGCGCGCACAGAAGGAGGCGGCGGGGTTTCTCGACCGCAGTGCCTCGTCCACACCTGTCAAACTGGGCAGTCGTGTGCGCCGGTCAGAGCCGTATCTGGAGAAGGGTGAAGTCATTGACTTTTCCTCTCTCAGCTCCTCTGACAGAACCCCGCTCACATCCCCCTCCCCCTCCCCTTCACCGGACTTCTCCGCCCCTGGAACGCCCGCCTCACACTCGGCTACGCCCAGTCTGCTATCAGAGGCCGATCTCATCCCAGATGTCATGCCCCCTCAGGCTCTTTTCCACGGTGAGATACTGCACTTGGTAACTGATCAAACACCTACTAATGGTCACTTTTATAGATAATCAGACTCAGATCAGGCCTGCAGCGTCTTCTGGGATTTCGAATGGCTTGATTCTCTCAAGTCTGCACTCAATGCATCCTCGATATCAAGAACACATCCGGGCACTTGTATGCATTCTCTGTACTTGTGTTCTTGAGAATTGGAACCAAACTTCGACGGTTAATTATGACATAGAATGAGAACACAAGATCGCTGAAGAACGCATATTGAGAAACAGCCTTCGATGTTCCACCTGATAGTACAGCCCGACCGATAAAAGATTTTTAAGGCCAATACAAATATTTGTTGGTTTTAAAATCCGATATATCGGCCAATATTTTTATTTATTTTTTTTTTAAATAAAACATAAACAGATTAGTTATTTGTAGATATTTATGAGTTTTAATTACTAGCTAATTCTGCTTCACTCTCGGCTTATTTAACAGCAGCAAAACTGGACATGATAGTCACGAATTTTGTCATGCTTATTTGAGTAAAGAGAACTGATGGGGATGTTCTTTTAATTGTTATTCAAGCAATGTATGTCTTGTGACCAACTCACCATGAACACACTTCAACGATGATCTCACTCGAGGGTAACTGGTTCTCTCTGCCTGACTCTGGCTGGATCAGCAGGTTACAGGATGTGTGGCACGTTATACACGAGTGTTGCCAACAGGGACAGTGTAGAGTGCCCTCTGGTAAAACTATACAAAGCCAACACTCATGACATGGTTGAAGGGTGTTTCGCCCGTTTTTATTTTATTTTTTAAATATGAATTTATCGGCTATTATAAATGCCAATACAGATAGTTTGGAAAATGCCTAATATCGGCCAATAATATCGATGAATAATGTTGCAATTAAATATATATATATTGTGACGAGTATCCAGATCTCTGATCAGCGTTGCTCTGGTAACCAATGAGGGAAAGCCCAGAGAGCTCATCAGTGGCTGATCCGGCCCAGCTGATGCTCGTTTGCACATGGCCAGATAAGCCGTGTGAGGCACCACCGGAGCTGAGCTTCATTTGAGCTCCGAAACACTGGAACTAATGTCTCTCTCCTTTTCTCCTAAGAAGCCAGTCCTTAGCCCGACTACGTGCATCTCTCACAGAGACAGAATCCGGCCTCTAAGCTTCAGGAGCCCTTAAAAAGGACGCACACATTCCTATTGTCAATAAGCCCACCGTCTGGGGATTTTTGTTTATTTTCAACCTTGTTGTCCTGTGATCCTTTGCCATTTGTGACTATATATATATATATATATATACTGTATATCTATATCAACCAAATCAAATTAAGGCATTCATTTTTAAAAATATTTTTTGTAATGATTTTATACTTTTATTTTAAATCATATCTTATATCTTGATTGAGGTTAATCATAAATTAATGGGTCATGCACAAATATGGGCAAACTTGTGTGTTTCAGCGCTATCAATCATTGTGTAACATTGAAAGGTCATAGAACTGCACACAGCAATTTATTCTATTAATTAATGTCAGAACAATCTGAAAAGATCAGCTTAAAGTAATTAATATTAAGAAGCTTAGATATTTCCATATGGTGGTGCCACAGCTTTCCCATCTTTGGCCCATAATCTAAAAATAATTAAAGTGCTACTGGTTCAAATTTATGTCTATATTTATTCATTTAGCAGAGGCTTTTATCCAAAGAAAATTAGAAAATAATCTAGTGATACTGAACCCAGAGATATTGTAGTTGTAGTTTTGTAAATAGTATAAATAACTTCAAGTGCATATTTTCTTCTGCATGCAGCATTTCTTAATCAGTCATCTTACAGGACGAGTTGGGGTTTTTGTGCTGATGTCGGCCTGATTTTAATCTCTAGTTCTCTTTTTTGCTCATTGCCCCCTTCGATACTGTGACTTATACTTTATAAATGAATTTCAGGAATGCTTCCCATGAGGTGGTCTCTGTATGTGGCCATACAGTATATTGGGTCTCACATCTAGACATGTTAGGAGTTGTGGTGAATCTGATTAGACTCTGGCATGGTGGTCTGGGTATGATAGTAAAAAGTCACGCATCTACACTTAATTTCAACAACGAGTAGCACTAAAGGAACTGTTCTGTTATGCTATCACAGCTGTATGTGTGTGTGTGTGTGTGTGTGTGAAAGACCACACAGTGACTGAAAGAAAACACAATGCACCTTTATCTGTCCGTCACAGGCACAGTGTTAAAGTACTTCTTTCGACCATCAGTCTAAATATGTAGATATGGTCTGCTTTGTATGTTCACATTGATGTGTATTAGAAGTAATTTAGTATTATTGTATAATATTATAGTATTTATTACATTGCTGTTATTTGCTTATTTTCAGTTTTGTTTTCAATTTTAAGTTAGTTTGTGCTTTTGTTATTTTTATAAGAATTTGAAATACATTAATACATTAACTAAAATTGACACCTTGTTGTAAAGTGTTACCATAAAAGTTATATATGTAAACAAAATATATATACAGTGTGTGTGTGTGTGTGTGTGTGTGTATATATATATATATATATATATATATGTGTGTATAATTTTTCAGTCAACAAAGAACAAAGTTTTTGTGATTTAGGTTTAGTTAACAAAAACAATACTGCTACTGTAGTTAGAGCAAGCATTGCTTGTGCTTGGTGTTAGAAGTTGTTAAAAAGTATTAGATCTTTCCTGCTGATAAGAACCCACATATAAACTAATGTTTCTAGGATGAGAACCAGATCGGCGTACGTGACATGTCACCAACAGTTGCCAAAAACAAAAAATTACCATAATTTGATGACTTGTGTAGTGTTTTTAATAGTTTATAAAAAAAAATGTGTACACTCATGGCTGACATTAGAATTTTGCCAGTAAAAAAGAGCTCATGAAGAGCTTTCATTTGATATATATATATATATATATATATATATATATATATTCCTTTCACCCAAAATGGCACTTATGCCCTTATGGTTCTCAAACCTCAGTTTGTCACTCAAGAACATATTTGTTTGTGTTATTTGCTATTTTGTGCTTTTTGTTGCTTTTATTGTTGTGTTGTTAGCTTAGCAATAGCTTACATCAAGCCACGTCTGTTTTATACTACTTCCTTTAGACTTAACTAGTCAAGTTAACTACTCTTAACCAGTCCTTCAACTAGTGTCAATTTCTTGAAAACATTCTGGATTCAGTCTGGAATAGGTAAAGTAAAGTTGTGTCTTGTGGAGCACAGACTGCGAGGGTGTCACATTTCACAACAGAAGATCCGGAGCTCTGTGTTTGGGAATGGAGTGCAACTTCCTTTTAAGGACGATGGAACACAGCAGGCCCTCCTCCTCCTCCTCCTCCTCACAGATGCCATTTCCTGAGTGTTCGCATTCTTCTGGCTCTTTGCGTCTCTGTGATTTTAGGAGAAGAGTGGGATAAATATTACAGCAGTGATGTAAGGGTCCGCGGCCCACACATCCTAACAACGTCATTGCCACTTCCTGTCCCGGTCAAATGTTCAGTTTGGATAACTCAGGAGAAAAATATCTGGAGGTCAGAATACGTAGGGAAGAAGTTCATGTGTCATCATTTCTGATACTGTCACTTTTTAAAAATAAAGGTTTTACAGGCTAAAGCTTTTGGAGAGCTTTTTAAAGGTAATTTTTCTTTCTTTTTTCCCCTTTTGTATGAAACTAGTGTATTCTACCATTTTAACAATCAAAAAACTATTAGTCAGTTCTTTTAATCTTCCAGCTCAACAACTATCACGGAGGAGCAACAGTTTAATGAGAAACAGGTTAGCTTACACCAATCATTTAAACAATACACATTTAAACATAGTTTTCATTAGGTCGCAAAGTTCATTTCTCATCAAATGTAGTACATACTCAGACAGAATGTAATTTTGGATGCACCAATTATGTTTATAGCAACTTACCTGAATAATAACACGTCTGGTTTAATAACGCAGACATTTAAAGGTAACTCTATCGCCCCCTTGAGTATGGAGAGTAATTGTGAATTTACAGCTTACAAATAATTGATCAGGGGCGGAGTGGCAATCGGGACGGGTGGGACTTTTCCCGGTGGGCCGGCTGAAGGATTTACACAGCGGATCACAAATTGAGCGGCGCGAGGCAAACGCGACCGGCCCCTGAGCTTAGAATCAATGACGTTACTAAAGTCTCTGCGAATAGCGTCTAAATACTCCTCCCCCACGCGTCTCAAATATCCAACCAGTATTTATATCAGTTGCTCGCGCTCTATGTCTTTGTCATGGTTAGGTTATCCTGCAGAACATG
>JAUCMS010000049.1:8812570-8824611 GCA_032357445.1 Enteromius radiatus | reverse complement strand
GTGTATACACTTAAATCCATGCCAACGTTCATATTTATATTATGTCAGGGTCTGAGCAGACGTACACACTTTTTACTGTCAGATTATTACAGGTTTTTGAAAAGCTGTTAGTATGGTGTCTGAGCAACATTTTTATAAACATATATACATTTTATATACATTTTAATTTAAGGTCTTTGCCTTGTGAAGAGTCTTGGAGTGTTTGGAATATACATTAATTAGGCTTTTTTTTCTATGTAGGTACCATACGAATTGAACAGAAAGGTCAAGGTGTTGTTCTCTATGCCCCAAGCCATGGTCTTCAAGAGGTTTATTATGCCAGTGACCAGTGGATGGTAAGTCATTCAATGAAACAGCTGCCAAATAATGGCAAATAAGCAGTAATTGTACAGTTTCATTTGATGTGTGCTAAAGATGTTAAAACTACAATGTGCTTCTTTGAGAATTTAATGTTGATAGTTCTGAAAGTATCTATTTTTCCTGGATTTTTCAGGTTTATGTTGTGGACTGGATGAAGGGGCAGATGTGTGGACTCTGTGGAAAAGCTGATGGAGAAGTCAGACAGGAGTTTCGCACACCTAGTGGATACCTGACTAAAAATTCAGTCAGCTTTTCCCACTCATGGGTGCTTCCTGCTGAGAGTTGCCGTGATCCCAGTCGTAAGTGTTTTACTGCTCATTCTATGACAATAAGCCACTGCAGTAAAACACTTTTATTATATACCATCTTCCCCAGAGTGTCACATGAGGCTTGAAACTGTAATACTAGAGAAGCAAAGACCAGACAGGCAAGCGTCCAAATGCTACTCTGTTGAGCCTGTGTTGCGCTGTCTTCCTGGCTGTCTGCCAAACAGGACTATTCATCTCACTGTTGGATACTACTGCCTGCCTTCTAGTGAGACCTCCATCCACCAAATGTTCAGATATATTTCAGAGATTTCTTTCAGCTGCTATTGTATAATTTGATGCTTTTGTTTCAGATTTCAAACAGAACCTTTCTGCAAATCTGAACAGCAGCTATGACAAGACTGAAGATCTGATAGAAGCTGCGGAAGGTCACATGGCCTGTCACTGTACAGAGGAGTGTGTTTAACTACTGTATAAAATTGCAGCATTAATACATTTAACAGCAACTAAAGCCCTGAAATATTAGTCGTTTATAAAATATATAATTTTCTCTAATTTTCATAAGCATTTTTTTTGTATCAGTATTTCTTTTGGATACAACAATTTCAAACATAAGTTTACGCATCATCACACACACAACTGCATATGTAAACATCATGATGTAACGAATAAATCATAATTTAGAAATTGCCATTAACCAAGATTGATAAATGCTGTTGAAAATTTTTTTTGCTGTCATTATTCCTATACAGAATAAAGTAAGATTTAGAGTTGTTAAGGGGTCCCTTTTTAACTAAATGTTGCATATAAATAAAACACTACCAAAACACCACAAATTTGTGATGCTATTTTGGAACAACATTCCAATCAGTCAATCAGATTTGAGGGATAATTTTTCAGGAAATATCTGTTTTGGGTTTATGATCAGGGTTAGGCCGAGTTCAGACTGCACGATTTTCAAAGTAGTCGCGTCACAGATCTTTTCACACTGCATGACTATCTGGGGTATCATTCAGTCGCTGCTGTGTTCACACTGCATGATAGATCGGAGACAGGGGGTTTTACACTGCATGACTTTACAATAGGAAGAATCGCCGACAACTTTGTCTCACTGCCAAACCCACGCGATAAGTGACATGGAAACATCGCGAGGTGTGCAAGACCGGAGTTCTCACGCGAGACTGAGATTATTATTAAACATGATTAAAGATTTAAAATGATTTAAAGAAGCTTGCCATACAAATTGAATGTGCCCTCATTGGCAACGAAAAGAAGATTATGAAGGAGGATTATGAAGGTAATTCTCATTACCTTCTATACCTTCGTAACTCCTCCCTCAACTTTCCGCTGCCCTGAATGTTGCTCTCTCATTGGCTGTATGGAATCGGTGATGTTATTCAGTCAGAACACATGATTTTGAATCGCCGACAGGTTCTCACTCGCGTGAACGAGCACCAATTTGCCTGTGATTTCGGGCGATTTCTCAAAACCTGTCGGCTAAAATCAGGGCTAAAATCGTGCAGTCTGAACTCGCCATAAGCCGTCAGCAGTCACTGATCCCAACACAGCCTCGTTCACTCACTCTCAGTCTCCTAACATTAACTGGATGCACCTGAGACTAATCACCAGCACAGGTTAAAGGCCTCTCACTCCAGTTAGTTGACAGCTGAGCTCGAGGTAACAACCCATGCTATTACTGCTCACTTCTCGTTCTGAACTTTCTGATGATACTTGAGGATTTATGCCCTGCCTAGCCTGTATACCTTCACAGCGCTTACCTGCACCGAGCACCATGATCCACAGATCCTCACCAAGCGTAAGCTGATCTAAGTATTGATTCTCTGAAACCCTGCTTGTATACTTACCTGCTAGTCCGCACCTCTAGAAGGAATAACGATCTGGAAATCACCAACACCATGTGAGCAAAGCCTCTTGTCACTGTACCTTGAATACTTACCTTTGTTTACTTACCAGTTCCTCTAGTGCCGAGTTGTACAGCGGCGATCAGGAGATCGCCAGAGGGATATACCTACATGCATGTTAAGCATCAACTTACCTTATGAGTACAAAGAGGCTAACTTGAATTCAGCGATCAGGAGATTGCTTTATTAAGAGACTTTTGACCTTTCTATTTATGTTGAGCCTTACCTGGCCTGTTCTGTTTACGATGACCTGTGTTCAATAAACCTCTGTTTTGAAAAAGCCCTCTGTCTCTAGAGTCCCGTGAATGAGCGTTACACTATCTTTTCCCACTAATTTTAAGAATACATTTTTGGTAGGGGAAGGTTTATGGTTAGGGATTGGGATTGGGGTAAGTCTATATATCGCTTTGGGTGCTTATCAGTATTGAAAGCAAAGACCATGATTACTTGAATTATTTGCTTTGTTCCTATGAACAAGATGACATTGCTTTTTTACGTCATCTTTTACATTTTGAAACACTACTGATGTACTGCTACAGTAAATTAAATTTAACATTTATTGAACGGTGTTGAAAATGTTATTGGCTCAATAAGTGTGACGTATAAATTATTATATAAAGTGATGTTGGCCGTTGTGTTTTCTTCACTATAAGTAATAACCAGTTATTTAACCTACATTTAAACCTAAAATATTTGTATCAGGCATATTTATATATAAATCCACAGATAAAGTTTTCTAAATGATCATATGAATGAATTCTAATGAATTAAATTAATGAAATATTTAATTGGGAGAAGAAAAAAAAAAATCCACGTTTCACTGTGGACTTTGGCAGAAGCATGACACAATTAGAGGCCAGGGTAACCTAACCTCTAATTGATATCTGTTTGTCAAACATATAACTAACCAAATCATATTCTCAGTGCAGGGTGCAATCACAGAAACATTTGTTAATCATTATTTTAGAATTAATATTTGGTCAGCAAAAACAAAACTATAAAAGTGTGTTCTTTTATTGAATTCCTCACAAACCACCAGCCATGAGAGCTGTTGTGCTTGCCTTGACTCTAGCCTTTGTGGGTAAGTCTGATTTTTGAACTCACTGTTCGAAAATGTTTTTAGATACAAAAACCTTATTTTCAGGGCTTTATCTAATTGGCTTTCTTTGTTTAATTTAGCGAGTCAACAAATGAACCATGGTAAGTGTTATGATTTTGTTTTGTTTTAAGTGACAAATTAATTGGTAATTTTACAACATGAGAAATGTCTTAAAATACATGTATGTTTCAGTTCCTGAATTTGCCCCTGACAAGACCTATGTATACAAGTATGAGGCTCAGCTCTTGGGTGGTCTTCCTCAAGAAGGTCTGGCCAGAGCAGGTATAAAAATCAACAGCAAGGTTCACCTCAGTGCTGTGACAGAGAATACCTTCCTCATGAAGGTAATGACTATTACAATATATAGAAATTCTAATTAAATGTCCATGCTAGCCACTACTGTTAGAAACAATCGCACAATCATATCCCCTTACAGCTCACAGAGCCTCTACTGCACGAGTATGCTGGCATTTGGCCCAAGGATCAATTTGCTCCTGCCTCTAAGCTCACTGCAGCACTGGCTGCTCAGCTTCAGATTCCCATCAAGTTTGAGTATGCTAATGGTGTGGTTGGAAAGGTATTTGCCCCTGCAGGAGTCTCCCCTACAGTCATGAACTTGCACAGAGGTATCCTCAACATCCTTCAGCTCAACCTCAAGAAGACCCAGAACATCTATGAGCTGCAAGAGGTGAGAAAGTGATCCTAGTAATTTTTGTTTTTATTTTAAGTTCCGCGATCTTAATTTTCTTGACTTGTCCACCAAGGCTGGATCTCAGGGAGTGTGCAGGACTAACTATGTCATTAGTGAAGATCCAAAAACCAAGCACATTTCTGTCACCAAGTCTAAGGATCTGAACCACTGCCAGGAGAGAATCATAAAGGACACTGGCTTGACACTGGCTGAAAAATGTGCAGAATGCACAAAGGTAATAAAAAAGACGGCCATGGGCTTAAATATGTTGATGACTTTGCGTATTTGAGAGTGCATGAATAAAATGGACACATGCATCTCAACAGAGGATCAAGAGTCTGATTGAAACTGCAACTTACAACTACATCATGAAACCAGCTGCCACTGGTGCTCTGCTCGCTGAGGCAACAGTTCATGAAGTGCATCAGTTTTCACCCTTCAGTGAGATTCATGGAGCTGCCCAGATGGAAGCAAAGTATTATTGACTTCTGTGACACTTAAATTAATATTGTTATGTATTATTTATATTCATATATTAAGTAGCAATATTTCCAACACATTTCACTGTTTCTAAAAAAAATGTGAAGGTACAGAAAATGTTGTGTGTGTGTATTACAGACAAACCTTGGAATTTATAGAGAATGAAAAGACCTCTGTTGTTCCAATTAAAGCTGATTACTTGGCCCGTGGATCCCTGCAGTATGAGTTTGCAACTGAGATTCATCAGATTCCCATTCAACTCATGAAGATCAGTAACCCGCAAGCACAGGTGAGAGGTGTAAATTAATTAACCCATAATACATCAGAGCTTATAAGAACACGTGTCCACATTGAGAGACTTGATGCCTGAACATTGCCTTCTTCTAGATTGTGGAGGTTCTGAAGCACTTGGTTGTAAACAATGTGGCCATGGTCCATGATGATGCACCACTTAAGTTTGTTCAGCTAGTCCAGCTCCTGCGTGTGGCCACCTTGGAGAATTTTGAAGCTGTCTGGGCTCAGTTCAAGAATCAACCAGTTTACAGGTAGAATTAAAAAAAAAAAAAAAACATCAGCAGTTTATATTTCTTAAAATGTTTTACATAAAACAATACATTTGTTAGGCGCTGGCTTCTGGATGCTCTTCCTGCTGTTGGCACACCACTCATTATAAAACTGGCCAAGGAGAAGTTCCTGGCTGGTGAACTTACCCTTCCAGAGTTCATTCAGGCTCTTGTGATGGGCCTGCAAATGGTCACTGCTGATCTGGAAACCATCCAGTTGACTGCTGTGGGTACATCTAGCTCTACTCAAAATGCTGTTCTTTAAATGTTGCCATGAAAAATAATTTCTTACCTTATCAAACAGAGTTTGGCTTTGCACGAGAAAATTGCCACAATCCCAGCACTCCGTGAAGTTGTCATGCTTGGATATGGTTCCATGATTGCCAAGCACTGTGTTACAGTTCCCACTTGCTCTGCCGAGCTCCTCAGGGTAAACACCTCAAGCCATACATTTTTGATATAGAGTTGCCATTTACTGTTTTCTAATTCTATGTGCCTCAAACTCCTCAGCCCATCCATGATATTGCTGCAGAGGCCATTGCAAAAAATGACATTCATGAAATCACTTTGGCTTTGAAAGTTCTGGGCAATGCTGGTCACCCTGCTAGCCTTAAACCCATAATGAGGCTTCTTCCTGTACTAAAAACTGCAGCTGCTGCTTTGCCCATTAGAGTCCAAGTTGATGCCATATTGGCCCTGAGGAACATTGCCAAGAAAGATCCCAAACTAGTAAGTGTAAGATGCTACCAGTAAAATATGTAGATCTTACTTTAAAATATGATTTTGCACATCTTCTTCCAATTCTAAACTAACTTTGTTTCCTGCCTCAGGTTCAGCCAGTGGCCCTGCAGCTTGCATTAGACAGGGCTCTCCATCCAGAAGTGCGCATGGTTGCTTGTATTGTGTTGTTTGAGACCAAGCCATCAGTGGCCCTCATGTCAAGTCTTGCTGGTGCTTTGAAGACTGAAACTAACATGCAGGTTGCAAGCTTCGCCTATTCCCACATCAAGTCCTTGACCAGAATCACTGCTCCCGATATGGCAGCCGTGTAAGTAAAGTTGTTTGTGTGTTTAATGTCTTCACATGATCATAAGCTGATGTTAAGCTGTTTTTTTATTTCAGTGCTGGTGCAGCTCATGTTGCTATCAAGCTTTTGAATCCCAAGCTGGACAGGCTTAGTTTCCATTTCAGCAGAGCCCTCAAGATTGACATCTACCATAGTAAGCCTTGAAAACCAATCCATTTAAAAAGTATATCTCTTTATAAGAGAGTATTATTTGGGATATCTACCCATTAATGGTATTCTTACTTCTGTTTCTGTGCAGGTCCTTATATGGCTGGAGCTGCTGGTAGTGCCTATGTGATCAATGATGCTGCCACCATCCTGCCCAGAGCTGTTGTGGCTAAAGCACGTGCTTACTTGGCTGGAGCTGCTGCTGATGTTCTTGAGGTGGACTGCCCGACATTATTTTCACCAATTCTATCATTGAAATCTAATTTATTGTTTTACAATCATGTGAAGACTTTACTTCATTCTTTCACAGATTGGTGTGAGAACTGAAGGAATCCAGGAAGCTCTTCTGAAATCTCCTGCGGCAGATCAAAGTGTTGACCGTATCACAAAGATTAAGCGAACCCTGAGAGCAGTAAGTTATTTGTACTTAATAATTTTAAGACATAAGACATTAAGTCAATAAACCCATTACTTCTGTTTACTCCTTCAGCTCATAAATTGGAAGGCTCTGCCAACCAGTCAGCCACTGGCTTCAGCCTACATCAAACTGTTTGGACAGGAGGTGGCTTTTGCCAGAATTGACAGGACCATCATTGAACATGCAATTTCGGTACTGTTCATGTATAATCTTATATTAACATTACTCTAAGGTCAATCTCATCCTAATTTATTACTTCAGATATTAGATTCTTTAATTCTTTTTAGATTTATTTTGTGTCTTTTCATTAACACTGTCCCCAGCTTGCAAATGGACCCAAACCACGTGAACTATTGAAAGTGGCTCTTAAAGCATTGCAGGAAGGAATTGCCTTGCAGCATGCCAAACCCCTGCTTATAGCTGAAGTGCGTAGAATCTGGCCAACAGCGGTTGGTTTGCCCATGGAGCTCAGTATGTACTCTTCTGCAGTTGCTACTGCATCCATCAATGGTGAGATTATTTTCTCTTATTTATTTTCCTTGGAAATAAGGAGGTGACTTCTAATACATTGTTATGTTCATCCTTCTAGTTCAGGCCACCATTACACCTCCCCTCCCTGAGCAGATTGAGACCATGACTCTTGAGCAGCTGAAAAAGACTGATGTTCAGCTCCAAGCTGAGGCTAGACCAAGGTACACTTGGATACAAATTTATTAAATTCAGAATGCAACAATGATTTTAAAAAACATAACCTCTCTAATTCTTGTTTCAGTGTTGCTATACAGAAATTTGCTGTGATGGGAGTGAACACTGCCTTGATCCAAGCTGCTGTTATGGCCAAAGGAGAAATCCGTATAATTGCTCCTGGTAAAGTTGCTGCAAGAGCAGACATTCTCAAGGGTAACTACAAGGTGCAGGCTTTGCCTGTTGAAGTTCCTGAACCTGTTGCTGCTGTAAGGTAATGAAATCTCAGTTATGCCCACATAGGAACAATGAATGTTGAATGAAAGTCTTGAAAACTTTAACAAAAGTTGTCTCCAAAATGTTCTTATTTCGACAGCTTTGAGACTTTCGCTGTGGCCAGAAACATTGAAAATCCTACTGCTGAGAGAATTGTTCCATTAGTACCTGAGATGTCCCTGCAAAGCCATGTAAGCCACACATGTACAGTATACTGCATATAAAAATATGCTAAGCAATAAAGTCAAAGTGGTAAGACTTCTTTTGATGTTACCTATTCAATTTCTGTTTAAGTCCTCGGAGATCCTTGATACTGACATGTCAGCTGAGGCTACTGTGAGAGCTCCTGCTCCATTCCACAAAACTCTCTGTGCTCTCTGTACATTCATCGAAATAAAGGGATGCGTTGAGGTGCACTCTCACAATGCTGCTTTTATCAGAAATGCTCCTCTGTACTACATAATTGGACAACACTCAGCCCGTGCTGCAGTGTCAAGAGGTATACTTACAAAAGATATTACATTCATGAAAGGATTTTCAGGTAAAATGACAAGTAATGATCTGTTGTTTTGGCTGTAGCTGAAGGTCCTGCAGTTGAAAGACTGGAGTTTGAAGTCCAAGTTGGTCCTAGAGCTGCTGAGAGGCTTCTTAAGCAAATCAGTCTCATTGATGAGGAGACTCCAGAAGGAAAGGCTTTCCTGTTGAAACTGAAGGAAATCCTGGAGACTGAAGATAAAAATAGACCTGTCTCTTCTGAAAGCAGCAGCAGCCACAGCAGTCGTAGCAGCAGCAGCAGCAGCAGTTCAAGCTCCTCCATGTCTAGCTCTCGCATGACTAAGGTGAGGACATGGGTTCTGGCTTGATGGCTTGGTAGCTAACATTTTTATTATCAGTCTCTCTCATTCACATTCATTCTTATGGTTTTCAGACCGCCAATCTCATGGAACCCTTCAAGAAGTTCCACAAAGATCAGGTAATTACTAAGGAATGTTTTGTACTCATTACATTTCAAAGTGTATATAAAACATGATTGTATATCTCCATTTGGAGAGCCAGAGCTTCTTCCAGTTCTGTTAATATTATAAAAAAAAAAAAAATTCTTGCAGTACATGACACACCAAGGAAACTCAAAGAGAGTTAGCAGCGGAAGCTCTGCAAACAGCTTTGAGAATATCCAGAAACAGGTGATTTAAATAGTCTAAACTACTTTGGAATGTCCAGTTTCTTGAGTGAATTTTAAATGCTTGTTCATTCTTTCAGACTAAATATCTTGGGAACACCGTTTCACCTGTTGTTGCTATCATTGCCCAAGCTGTTAGAGTGGACCGTAAATTAGCGGGCTACCAGCTTGCTGCTTTCTTTGATAACCCAACTGCAAGAGTGCAGCTCATTGTTTCCTCCATTGCTGAGAACGACAACTGGAAGTTGTGTGCTGATGGTGTCCTGCTGAGCAAGCACAAAGTCACTGTAAGATCCAAGCTCATGTGGCTGAAATTCCCTCAAAAGTCAGAACTGTCAGATTCTTCACTTGACGTGTGCTGGTCTGAATTGTACATACATTTTCTTCTTCAGACCAAGGTTGCTTGGGGTGCAGAATGTCAACAGTATGCAATCACTACTAAAGCTGAGGCTGGAATCCTTGGGAAGCACCCTGCTGTCCGTCTAGAGTGGGAATTGGAAAGGCTTCCAAATATTGTCACCTCCTATGCCAAAAAGTAAGCACAATGATTAAGGACTACTATGTGGTAACTGCAAAAAATGTTATGTTTGATTTTTATCCCCTGCACATCTCTTTTTAAACAGGTTGTCTAAACACATACCTATGGCAGCTTTACAGACAGGCTTCAAGCTCGAAAGAGCCACAAACAGTGAGAAAGAGATCGACCTGACTGTTGCCTTGCCAACTCAGAGGTCCCTGAATGTCATTATTAGGATTCCAGAGGTAAGTGACGCAAAATATTTAAACTATAACTTTGTCACAGATAAAATAAGAAATAGTAAATACTGTAACCATTTTCTGCCACTCTAGATGACACTGTCAAGGATGGCTATTCCTCTACCTGTCAGTGTTCCTATCAATCAAGATGGAACTTATTCTATTCATAAAGATCAGGACATCCTGTTCAGAATCCAGAACTATATTTATGATTACACGACAGGTACAAATACAACACAACATTCTAAAATTTCCAATGAAATAATATTTTACACGCTTGATTTTGATATTATTTTTTAGCTCAGTGCAGCATGACGAAGGACACAATCACTACGTTCAACAACAGGAGGTACAAGAATGAAATTCCCATTTCCTGCTACCAAGTCTTGGCCCAGGATTGCACACCTGAGCTGAAATTTGTTGTTTTCTTGAAGAAAGACGCAGAGTCTGAAAAAAACCACCTTAACATTAAGCTTGCTGACATGTAAGTTTACTCTCTTGGGAACTGGTATCCACGTTATGTGAAGGTTTATTTACTCTGGGTATAATTTCATTACCACTCCACTGAGTTGATAACCTGTCTCTAACAGCAATGTCGACTTGTATGCTTTGGGCACCGATGCACGTGTTAAAATTAATCAAATGGAAGTGCCCATCAGCAGTCTTCCCTACCAGCATCCATCAGGTAGGTCCATGTGGTCACTTTGACTTTTTACACACATGTATAACACATGCTGAGAAAATTTTATTTAAAATGCTCTTCTAATTTAGGCTCCATCCAGATTAGGGAGAAGGCTGGTGGTTTGTCACTTTATGCTTCTAGTCACGGGCTTCAGGAAGTCCACTTTGCCAATGATCACTGGAAGGTGACTGCAAGTTAATGATCATTTCTCAGCTACTGTGTTACTGCAACAAAAACACATCATCCAGAGTTTGAGTAATTCCTGATATAATTTGTAATGTATAGATCCAAGTTGCAGACTGGATGAAGGGACAGACTTGTGGACTCTGTGGAAAGGCTGATGGAGAAATCAGACAGGAGTACACTACACCCAGTGGATACCTGACAGAGAGTTCAGTCAGCTTTGCCCACTCATGGGTGCTTCCCGCCGAAAGCTGCCGTGATGCCAGCCGTAAGATTTGTCTAATACTTTAATTACACAAAAAATCATGTTTTAAAGGAATTTAAAAGAAAAACAACAAAAACAAATGTCTTTTCTAACAGAATGCCGCATGAAACTTGAATCTGTGAAGTTGGAGAAGCAGGTTATTTTGAACGGACAGGCATCGAAATGCTACTCTGTTGAGCCTGTTTTGCGCTGTCTGCCAGGCTGTGCACCAATCAGAACCACTCCTGTCACTATTGGATACCACTGCCTGTCCACTGGTAAGTGACTTCATTTCTTGCTTGCATATTGATTTCACTCAAATGAGTCCAGTAGTTAATTCTCAACTTTTACATCTTGTGTTCTAGACTCCAACCTCAACATGTTTGATGGAGTCTATGGGAAGAGTGTAGACGTGAGAGAGACTACAGATGCTCATGTGGCCTGTCGCTGCACTGAACAGTGTGCTTAATTCTACATCTTGGCTCAGTGATACATTATACAACATTTTTGGAAGATGCTGTAAATTAACGCCTATGTTTCAATAAATCTGAAGAAGCATTCTCAAAATGTCTGTTCGCTATTTTTATTTTATTTTGCAATTGATGCACAATCACTTACTGTTGTCTACTTCTGCTGAAACCACCATACTGTACTAAGAGGAACACACACCAGTGGGGTTTTTAGTGACAGATTCTTATATTTTTAGTGTCATTAAAATGAAACAAGGGGGATACACAGCAAAATACTCTGAATGTTTTTTTCTAGAATTATGGCCCTAGTCTCAGAATTAGTACAATTTGGATCAGCCGTTTAGTTTGTCTGACCATTGTACAACACAATGCTGTGTAATCAATCAATCTGCATATCTATCCTACTTTTTGTCATTTAACTTAAGCACAAGTTTGACATTACCACCATCTTGGGTCTTAACCTTTTCAGCGGTGAGTTTAAAATATTCCAGCGGTCCCCCCAGAGTGAGTTTTTTTTAGGCGACCGTTATTTA
>JAUCMS010000049.1:8747537-8774583 GCA_032357445.1 Enteromius radiatus | reverse complement strand
TTTGAAAAACCCATTTTCAAGATTTAATCCAATCCGTTATCCAAAATCCTAGTGGATTACTTTTGAAAAACTGGGCCAAGAGCACTTTGCACTGACCATGAGCGCAAGAGGACAGGAGTGAATGTTGGCGTGATAAACACAGCAGTTGTCTTCGTTGGCGTTGTTCCAGTTTGCTGGACATTCATGCTCGAGGCAGAATCTTTTAGCCTCTGAGGCATTGCTGTGGGAGAAAGCGAAGCGTATCATGTAACCCGTGTCAGCTGAAGCCAAGGGTTATGTTGATCATTCAGTGCAGTAAAAAAGTGTTTTTGTACACACAATAAAGCACATCTGAGACGGCCGGCATTGTGCGGCGTGCTCACCTGAACTGGAAAATCTTGTTTTTAACGGCGTATTCATAAAAGAAATCCGAGGCAATGACAGAGTAGGTAACATTGAACTCCGCTCCGTCCGTGACCTTTTCTGGTGGACGTTGAACCCAAGCCATTTCTAAGCCTGTGAAAAGATAGCACAAGTGGGTGTGAAGCCTAAAAGTGAAATCTGTAATGATCTGCCAAGACAAATGTTTGTCTTCTTTAAGGAAATGCTGATGGTACACACTCTGTTTGAATCAACTTTCAAATAAACAACACTTACTGTAAACTTAAACTTCCTTTAAGTTGTCGGCTTGTACGTTTAAAGCCTCGTCTTCTGTGTTCACCAAAAATGTTGCCATGATTTATTTACCTTTAAATTAAAAAATTAACCATCCAGTCTAGGTTTGTTTTGAACTGAATCAACAGTTCACCAAAAAAAAAAAAAAATCCAATCTGTTTGTTGAATTGGACTGTATTTGTATTTAAATTTACAGGTCTTACTGGTTTAGATTGGCATGAGAGTAAAATAAATATGCTATCTAAACGAACTGTCCTTAAGGGAATTAGCAACAACAATGAAAGCTATTGAATGCAGCTAATTAGACAATTTTTTTCTAAAAAGCAGGCACTTACCGCCACAGCTAATCATGTTGTAATCGTTTGGTTCTACTATGGGCCAGCAGTCGTACTCGGTGTTGTCCAGGTCATGCCAGCCTTCAGTAGACAGAATCTGAAAACAGTTTTATTTTAAGGGTTATTCAGGACTGGTGTTTTTATCTAATATATGCTAATGGATGTTTACAAGTCTTGCTTCCTGAATCAACTTAAACTAAAATCGAGTAGATTACTTTTGACCTGTTATATTGCTGAATTTGATCTGTGTTTTAAAATAAAATAAAATAAAATAAAATACATTACAATAAAGTTATGTTAACTATTTAATTAAATTAAATTTAAAAATTGTAATTAAATTAAATTAAATTAAATTAAAATTAAAATTAAACTGAATTATTTGTTTTAAACAAGCGCTAATAACTACATACATCCTGGGATATAAATAATGAGGTATATAATATTATTTAATTGGTTTTAACAAGTGAGAATATGTATAATGTGCATGCCAAGGGGAAAATAAATATAGAGAATAAAATTACATTTGCTATTTACTATTATTTTAATTTCCCCACCATAAACATGCTAGGGAAATTAAAATAATAATTACATGGAGCAAATTAAAATAGCAATTTCATTCAAATAAATAAATTACTAAAAATAAATAAGCAATTAAATAATTATTTTAAAAAGTGTTAATGCGTACCATGTGCTTGAATAATAATAATAATAATAATAAAATAACATTTAAAAGCTATTTAATAATTATTCAATTATATAAATAGTGTAACATGCTGGGAAAAAATCTAATCAAATTATTCATTGATTTAAATGAGTGCTAATATGTACCACATTCTTAGATGGAACATAATATAAAAACATAACATACATATTTATTTATTTGGTTTAAATGTGCTAATATGTTCCGCATATATTCTGGTGATAGAATAGAATAGAATAGAATAGAATAGAATAGAATAGAATAGAATAGAATAGAATAGAACATGAAAATAAAAATAATTACTTAAAACAAGCTTTGCTGGAGGGAAAAGTAAATAAATAAATTGCATATATTGCAAATCAAGTGAATCTGTAGGTCTGTCGTTCACTGTCTTATTCTGACCACAGGTGTTTCTGACATAGACACAAAAGCCATGGGTGATAATGTCTGATCCAATCCATTCACTGACAGTTTTTTGGCAGTGAAGCTGATTACACCATCACTGTACAGCAGGGTATCTTAAAAAACAAAACACCATCGTCTTTTTAAACCCATCAAAGTGATCAAATAACTCCCCTGCATCATGAAAATATTGAGAAATCCCAAATAAAGTCCGAAAATCATACACTTACCACAAGAAAAAGGACAGCGCAGGTTTCCCACAGACCCATATTGTCTTGCTTGTCGATTTGGATGCACTGACTTGGAAAGAAGGGGCTGCCGCTTGTCCTCTATTTTGTCTTTCTTTCTTTCTTTGTGGCCTCAATAGCCTGGTAATTATTCAATCAGCCGGAGAGCTGGCGCTAATCATAAACACAGAGGCTTTCTGCCCCTTCACTCTCCCAAGGAGATCCAACTCACCTTCAGCCTCCACTTGTAGTTGGCACATACTCAAAAAATCAATAAAAAAATAACTTTTGAAATGCAGTCGAAAGAGATATTTGCGTGTAATCAGTGTAAACATCAGCTGCTGAGATGCAAATTAAATTCGCAATGGTCGGTTTTTTATTTCCATTTTTTATAAACTTAATTATAGTGCAGTGAATGATGTGTAAAGGATAACCGAAAGAAGAGGAATGTTTATGGATGAGCAGAAATAAAAGTTAGGATTAAATGCAGCATTGTTCAAAAGTCTGGGTCATTTTGTTTTATTATAATTCAACAAGAATGCAATACATTGATAAAAAGATATAAGGACCTTTTTTTTTTTGCACAAAGTTATGAAGCTGAATTTCAATATTGAATTGTTTCTGTTGCTTTAAACCAGTATATTATAATGATATAATGATGATAAGGATCGTGTGAAGACTGAAGTAATGATGCTGAAAATACAGCTTTGATGACAGGAAAATATTCACTATATTTAAATTGTAGCCTTTTTACAAAAAATTTTTACTTTATATTTTATCAAATAAATGCAGCTTTGATTAAACAGACTTACAGATATGTGTTTCAATAAATAAATCAATTCCAGTCTTTTAAACACACACACACACACACACACACACACACATATATATATATATATATATATATATACACACAGTAGTCAACATTTGAAGTGGATCAAAACCTTTCATCAAAGTTGTCCTAAAATTCAAACAATAACCATTCTTGTCTTAGGACAAATTTGAGAAACTTTATTGATCCACTTCAAATGTTGACTACTGTATATATACAGAGAGATAAAAATGTCTTGAATAACATTTCCAACTTTGTAAATTTTATAGGCTATAAAAACAAAGGTTTCACAATTTTTTTGGACTTCAAGAATGGACTTAAGGACTTCAGATTAACTTTATAGCTACTTTAATTAAAAAATTGGTAACTCTTTATATTCCATGGGAAAGTTTCCTGAGCAGCACTGAAGGCAAGCGTTCTGCGGAGGATTGTGCAAGCATGAACTATCAGTAAAGTTAAAAACGTATTTGGTTGCTTTTCATACATTTCAATAGACTACTTTTATTTTCCACAACATGCGCTAAAAGTATATTTTTGTAATGTCAATTAACCATAGTTTAACCATGGTATTTCTAGTAAAATTGTGATTAAATGATAAACTATGAATGATAATCGATTACCCAAAAAATATGTTTACTACACTTTTAGTAGTAAATCCATAATTATTTGCTTTGCGACAAGTGATACAGAATTTTGATTTCTGCGACATCATGACTGGAACAACAGCATAGAAACAATACCAGTCTGAGCCAGATACAGATTACATGCTTTTATATTATGTCTTTATAGCCAAAACAATTATTCATCTCTCAAATTTTTGTTATTTTTGATAGATTTTTATTTTTATTTTGCTTGAACAGAATAATTACTTGTTGCTGGAATCTTATCTCTTCGTGTCTGGGATACAGTGTAAAACAAAAGCCTCGGGATAGACCATTTGTACATTTCCTGTTTACATCAGCAAAGTGACAAGATCCCAGTGCAGTGTATCGTGATGAAATCAGCGCCGGAAGAATAAATCATCCTGTTTACACCAGTATACGTGACACTCTCGTCACCAGACATAAGGACCTGCAGGTGGCCACTGAGAACAATTTTGCCCAAGTATCAACAGGAAAAGCTGGTTTCCCAGGATATACAATCTGAAGTGCGGTTGTAGTTTCGTCATGCTGTAATTAACCTGTGTCGCAACTCCAGGTGCATGACTGGAGCTCAGGTGAGATGATCTGATGCAGCTTGTTGCGTAAGACAGGGAATGGCCTCTCTAGCCTTTTCAAAACCTGAAGAAAGGAAACCGGTTTATTCTAACATTTTTAACACATTTTAAATCGCACAGGCTATGTTATGGAAGGTGGGTTTTTCACCTCAGGAAATAAAGGAAGAAGTTACATTTTGAAACTGTCTCAACAGTGTTGAAAT
Source organism: Enteromius radiatus (assembly GCA_032357445.1). Taxonomy (NCBI): domain Eukaryota; kingdom Metazoa; phylum Chordata; class Actinopteri; order Cypriniformes; family Cyprinidae; genus Enteromius; species Enteromius radiatus. Next base: position 8,770,014 of record JAUCMS010000049.1, on the reverse strand, counting down.
TGAGTTTAATTTTATTTCCAGTTTCATTTTGGAACACAACAGTATTGTTTATAATAGATATCTCTGTTTAGCTTCAATTAATTTCTATTTCAGCTTTATCACTTAAACTTTTCATTTAAACTGATTTCCATTTAGTTTATCTAATAATTTATTTTAGTTCAGCTTTATTTTAATTAAATAAAGTATAAATTATAAGTATAAATTTTAGTTAAAATAGCACACTGCTCTGTGAAATATAGTCAACTTTGAGAAGAAAAAATATATACATACATATATAGATACATAGATGTAGGCTTCTGAAGTGAAGACTTCCAAAAAAATCACAAAAACATTTAACTTTTCTTAAATATTACTGTATTTTTGCCCAAGAACACAATAAAAATATATATACAGATGATTTCATTTACATTATACTTGCAGTTAACATGACAAATTAATTTATTTCATATTTTAGAGAATATATAGACACATTTTGTATAATTTAAATGGTGTAATATACTCAATAATGGGAATATTTTACACATGAAACCACAAAAACAAATTTGCATTACTGATATGTATTTACATGGGCACTCAATCATCTATTACATAATCACAATTCTAATATTTATATCTAATATTCAACTATACAATAAAAAAACATAAAGACTATGAAATGCATATGAAATCTCTCAAATGCTTACATTAATATGTACATCTAGTCTACACTTGATACTACATACATCCATTTTTAGATGAAAACAGTCAAAGACTCATTTTAAACAGTACAGTATACTTAGAAAATAAGTAAAAGATTCACACAGATTTTACGCCAGAAATTAAATCTTGTAAATGGTCAAAAGCTGAATTAATGAGGTAAAATGAAACTTTACAAGTGCATGGCTGTGGGAGATGTGGTGTTGTGGTAGTACACATGCCCAGACATGCTTCACGTAGGCATTAATGTGGGCAGCTATCACTAAAAATGGATGCATTGCTTTATACTGTCGTTAAACTCCTTTTGAGTTTTGCTCAAATGTTTCATCTCTGAGAGCAGACCGCAGGAGAACTCAGAAGCAATGGCACATCAGGGTGATGAAACTGGTCTTCACAGAGTCAAAAAAATGAGTCCAGCCCACCTTCAAGACTTCAGCATCTCCTGTGTGGAGACCTTGCTGTCCTCTGCTGTATTCTCTTTCAGGCTGCTAGATGTCTCCCGACCAGAGCCGCGTTGAATGTTGGCCTTGGACGACCTCTGCCGCCTCGTCCCGATGCGAACGCAACGCATCAGGTTCTTGATAGTCATCCACATTTCATTGTCTCTGTAGGAGTAGATGATCGGGTTCATGACGGAGTTGAGGACGGCGAGGAGCAGCAGCCAGCGTTTGAATTTCAGGATGTTGCATTCTTCGCACTTTAGTCCGTCCAGGAGCAGAACCACAAGACCAGGAGTCCAACAGATCACAAACGCTCCTGAAGAGATGAACGAATATTTGGGTTTAATTGTTTTTAATGATAAATATTTGGAGATATATACTACATACACATTATAGCACACAAGTTTAACTTAAGTTCTTGTATTTACAAATAAAAATACAAACTGGAATAAAATTAAAAATTTGCTTTATATACTTTTTATGTTAGAAGTATATTAAAATAGATATAAAAATATAAAAACCTATAAAATATATAATTTCTAAAACTAGAGTATAAAGAGACAAAATTATATATAGCTAATTAAATCAAAATTTTGTTTTGAAATTACTAATTTTGGCAGCACTAATATATATATATAGACACACACTTAAGATATTTTTTTTTCCTTTTCATATTACAAATAGTGCTGGGCAACGATTAATCACATCCAAAATAATGTTTTTTTGTGCAGTGTATATTTGTTTTGTATGTATAAATACACACACATACATGTATATATTAAAGGAAAATGTTGTTTATATATTACAAATGTTTATATATAAAATATCATTTTATGATATGAATATAAAACATTTTCAATTTATTAATGACTAATTATTTAGTGCCCAGCACAAATTAAAATACACATAAAATCCTGAAAAATTTAAACATTTCATTACATGTTATTGTTAAACTGACATATTGTATATAATTAAGCTTAGATTTAATTTTCTGTTTGAAAAGTACTATTATAAAAAGGTTAAAACGTTCATATACATATGCATTTTTGTGTTTATTTAATCATGTTTGTGTGTATATATAAATACATACATTATGTTATATATTATTGAAAGTTTAACTTTACTAGCCTTAGTTAGTTTTTTAAAGTAAGAATTAGTTTTTTTAAGGAAATGAAATCAGAGAAAGTTGCCATTGGTTCACAGTAGCAAGCAGGTTCCACAATTTGTCTAAAAAAACAAACAAAAAAAAACCACTGCTGCACCTCAAAAGGTTAACCTTTCACACATATACCGTAGCATTTTGCACTGCTGTAGATGCTGCATTGATTTTTGTTTGTTTTAACCACACTTAGAGAATGCATTTCTGCCCCAACATGTTCAATAACCCTTTTATTTGGAGCATCGATAGCAACACAGCAACAAAGCTGCTTTTAGTCTCAGTTCCCCTTAATTCTTTCAAGTTCGTATGAAATCCTGCCTGCACCGCAAAACAAGCTTGGACAAACAGGACGGATCTCAGGTGAAGAACAAGTACCGGCACGTTTTTCAAGATTAGAAAACACTCATAAGGACTAAAATGAACAAAGGAGATGGTTGTTTTCAGATGCCGGAGCTTCTTCTGAAAGAGCCACACGAAACCCACCTCCCGTTTCACCATTAAAAATCAAATTTTCTTAAGTGCTTTTTAAAATATCAAAAAGGTTTCAAGGAAGCTAGGATATTTCTGTAAAACATGACTGATTAAAGGTTTTGTTTTGAAAGGTTATAAGTGTGATAAATGTGTCTATTTGGCACCAGAAATGCTTACTAGAGAAGGACATGTTGAGGTTATGACTAAACCTCATTAAATGGGGGTTCCTCTGTGGTTTCTACTAAGTTCGCCACTTAAGTGAACACTCTTTCCCTTTAATTGTATTAAACAGTTGCGGAGAATGACAGAGCGCCATGTTTTCTGCAGATGTGTGCAGTGTTGTAATATATGCATTTATAACATGCATAACGAACAGCAGTGGTGAGAGGGTTGGGTACTGCAGGGCCACAGAGCCTCAAAGGGGCCACAACTATTTTAAAAGAAGACCTTGAAAGTTTTTACATTTTAGATTGTGTAATGTACCATATAATGGCAGCACTGCTACAGATGGAACAAACGAATTCGTTGAAAAAATATATAGCTACATATATAGCTACAGAGAGTTATCAAAGTTACGCTGAGAAACCAAAAATTCAAAACTAGTTGTGTTTGCTGGCAAAGATTGCAAAATGTTCAAAAGTTAAGTTCCAACAAAGTTTTCAGAGGAACGTTTGCAAGTGAACATAAAGTTTCCTGTGGGAGCGAAGTTTTGAGAGCGAGAGCAAAGCCTTTAAGAAACGCAAAAGTTTGTGAGTGATGCAAAAACTTTCTTGGGAAATGCAAATGTTTAGTCTAAGTGCAAAGATTTTTTGGGAATGCAAAGGTTTTGCAACCAAACAAAGGTAATTGGGATACAAAGGTTTTGTGAGTTAACGCAACTATTTTTTTGAAAATGCAAAGGTTTTGAGTGAATGAAACAATGGTTTTGTGAGGGAATGCAAAGTTTGAGTGTAAAGTTTATTAGGCAATGGAAAGGTTTTGCAAGTGAACATAAAGTTCCTTGTGGGAACAAAGTTTTGTGAAAGCAGGTACTGTTTCACTGTTATGGATTTTTAACAAAGAATTTATTAAAAGAGGAGTTATCGCAACAAATTAATGTAACATTTACCTCCAAACACGCCACAAGGCAACAAAGAAAGAATGCAGTGTGCTTCTAAAACACAGACGTCTGCTTTTATCTGCAGTTCGTTCAAGAAATAACTGATGAGTACTGGGCTGTGAATCTTCACGTATCTTCATTATACTGTACAAAGTCTCCCAGACACATTCTCGTTATCTTCAAAAACAATCCCTCCTGAAAACAAAGTGATCTCATCTGGCCAAAACGAGATTTTTCACATATGTGAGCTATTGACACGCATCTAGTATGAGCTTCATGCTCTTTTTCTGCAAGGCCACAGGCCACTCGTGCTGGTGGTTTGATTCAGATGCCAGGCAGTGTAAAGAGCGACCTTGTGCAAGATAATTATACAGGCCTGGAGGAAACCTGTTGTGCAGGGAACAGGCGACTCCTCCACTTTAGCCCTATTTGCAACTCGAAGCAGCAAGAGATACTCCAAAAAACTGGTATAAAACCAGCTTTTCTTCTCTGCGACTTGCATTGGTGTGACATAATTACTTAATTTCACCAAAAAGACCTGGTTAGACTGGTATGAACCAGTTTTCGTGATGGTGAGCGCCGGTTTGGTGCATGTCTTTGGTTCGGTGCTTACTTTTTTGGTCCAGATCTATTAATCTAAACTTTTCCTATAAAAAGCCTATTTGCATTTTTTTTAATTAATTACAGTGTAGTCAAAAATGCAATACAAAAATATCAGAAATGATGTTTGCAAACAAATTTCGGGAGGATCATGCACAGGTAATTAATCACCGGTGGCTTCTCATCACCCTTCCCACCCAAGCCCCCTTCCGTAGGCATCTCGTTTTTAGCATCCCTCCTCCACCCCTACTCCACCATTCGGGTGGAGCATTCGGGGGTCGGGCCAGGCAGGAAGTCGTTTTGCTCCTCGTGCCCAGTAGAGTTAATAACCCAGGGCTCAGGAGTCTGCCGAGCTCTGTGCCCTCTCGTCGGACAGCACGCCAAACACACTTTGCATTTTATTAATTCCCAGTAAGTACGAACTTGTGAAATTGTTGTTCTAATAATAAAAGATTCTTCATGAAAGAAATCTTAAAAAGAAAACCATAAGAAGTCACAATTTTGTATTATTATTGTTAAGATAATATACATAAATATTTCTCTGCCTATTAATATTTGGGAAAAAACTCCACCAACCAGATATTTTACGGTTTTATATAATATGCAATATTTTAAGTCTAAGATATTTTGGGTTTTTCTTAAAATATCAGATAATGTTAATTCAGGTTATAAAATGTCATGTGGTGCAACTAGATAGGTTTTATTTATTAATTAATTTCTGATATTTTAAAATATGATTTCACTTAAAAATTACATAAACAACTTTTTGAAAATAATCATGAAGTGTACACTTACACGGTCTGAGAAAAGTATATTATGTCTTTTTTTTCTTAAATATAGTTACACCACATGACACGTTTTCAAAAAAAAAAAAAAAAGGTATTTTCCTTAAAATTTAAAAAAATGTTTTCTTCCCGTTGTTTTTGGCGGCCTGTTTTAATCTAAGTTTTAGTCTAGTCTTTGTGTGAAGCAGTCATTTTAGTATTTTTTTGTTTGTTTTAGTCAAGTTGATTTTCTTTTTAGTCTAGTCTTAAGTTTCAGTCAACTAAGGGCCGGTTTCCCAGATAGGAATTAGATTAAGCCAGGACTAGACCTTTTAGGACATTTAAGAATTTTTAGAAACATGTCTTACAAAAATGCATTATCTGTGAGCATTTTAAGATCACACAATGGCAATGATGTATTTTAAGATATCTCAGTGCAAACCTTTTCCAGTTTAGACAGCTCTTAACATTTATTTTAATCTAGGACTAGTCTTAAACCCTGTTCGGTAAACTGGCCCTAAAAGTCTGAGCATTTTAGTCTTATTTTAATCAGAATTATCCATGACTAGTTTAGTCTAGTTATAGTCTCTTAAAACTAATGACATTTAGTCTAGTTTTAGTCAATGAGTATTACACTCTTATTCATCATTGGCCTCTTCGTGGACAAAACATCTGGTAGATTGTTTGAACACGCAATTCATAATAACAGACAAAGAAAAACAAAAGGCAAAAGAAATCCAACCTTTGAGCTTCTGATAGCAATCAGCTAATGCAAGGGTGGGAGGTTTCGCATTTTGTGTTTCTTTGTTAACTCTTGCAATCTCGTTGTATGTCAACTCTTCAGTTTCTCATCTACATCTTCAAAAAAAAAAAAAAAAAAGTATATGTAGTAGATGCCTGCCCGTAGTTAACAGGATATGAGATCACATCCTTCGAATCTAAATATTTGTCATGTCTGCAATAAATCTGCAGAAATATTTACCCACCCTGTCCCATATCACCCACACTTGAGAGCGGGTTACAAGTTTGGCAAGAAACATTCGAGACCCCATTGTGAGCCCAATTAACATATTCAGTGGCCTGGGAGTGTTTATTATGCTTACAGACTAAAGGCGTGGACTTTGGACAGCTCATCAGAGCTATGGAGGATTGTGGGAAAACTATAAACCAACATATCCTGTAATTGCCATTGAACTTTGAGTGACTGAGGAGTGATGATACAGTCTGATACATATCACAGTCTGGAATGCATGTGGTGGTTCAATGTGCAGCATTTGTGCAATGAATTCACTTCCTATTTTGTCAGGCTGCTTTATAGTAATCTAGTATTATTATAGTAAGAGACAGCTCACACACAAAAAAAAAAACAAGGAACGAAAATTCAGTAATAATTTACTCAACAGTATGTCACCATGATGAACCACAAGGAATATTACCCAACTGCTCAAATTTAATTAGTTAATTTTTTTTCAGGGTGTTGTTTTTTCAGTGTTGTAGTGAAGGTCTTCAGAAACAAGGTGTCTTTCATTATTTAATCTGAGCAAATACTGCTACTATACCACAGCTGACATGTTTACATCCTTCAAGAAGCTTCCTAGAAGAAACCTGAATCAAATGTCACTGTTTCAGTTCGGTATTTAGTGATGCGCCATAGTATCTGAAACTGAAAAGGTCTGAAACTGCCAAAACATTCATTGTTTTTGGCCATTTCGGTCTAGTATTATCCACTACAGAAATTTCAGTTCATAAATAAAACAACAGGTGTAACAGGAATTGCCAAAAACTATGGATTTTTGGTTTAGGCTGAAAAAGTTGTGGTGGGCCGAAACCAAAAAACAAGTATTGGTGGTTGCCAACATTTCAGTGTATTACTACAAAGTATTATCCATTGTGGTCTTCTGTGGACCCGAGAAGATATTTGATGAACCCAGTGGGGTCCAAAACCAGTTTCTAGTGATCCTAAATACCTTGATTGGCTGGATCAGGTGTGTTTGAATAGGTTTGGAGCAAAACTGTGCAAAGCTGTGGCTCTCCAGGAATTAAGTTTGAGATCAATGGGCTAGACACTATATTGAATGTGATTCTAAATTGAGGCTGTGAGAGAAAGACTACAGTCTTTACAATGGCACATATTGTATAAAGGCCCTATATTTTCACAGTTTTTATGGTATTATATTAAATATGTTGCTATCCTGACTCCATTGACTTTCAAAATATCCCCTTTTTGTTACAAAGAATGAAATTGACACATGTCTGGATCGACATTTACACTTTTGGGGGTGAACCAGTCCAGTTTTGCAAGACCAGAACAAAAGAAACATCTGCAGAACTTACCAAGTACGGTCATCACCGTTTTGATGAGCTTGACCGGCGTCCTCTTTCGATTTATAGATCCAGAAGTGTGCGCATTCAGGACAACAGTCTTCTTCATCACATAGATGTAAATCCTCAAGTAAACGCCCACCATGATGAGGAAGAGCACCAGGTTGGACACAGACCAGAAGATCAGGTAGCTCCGACTGAAGATGGGTGCCAGTTTGGAGCACAGGTCCAGACTGCAGATACAGTTCCAGCCCAAACTAGGAACAGCCCCCATGAATATCGATATACCCCACACAAGGGCAATCAGCAGGGTCACCCGACGTTTGGTGAGGTTACTGTGAACCTTCCAGTTCATAATGGAGATGTAGCGCTCGAGGGCGATCACCAGGAGGTTGGTAAGGGATGCGGAGAGACTGGCATCCAGCAAACCTTGCCGAAAGAAGTAGGCTTGGACAGTGAGTTCGCGAGATATTTTCCCTGTATTGAACATGAGATACACGTAAGCGATCCCGGCGAGAAAGTCTGAGGCGGCAAGGTTGGCGAGGAGATAGTAGAAGGGGTAGTGAAACCTCGCGTTTGTCACCACCGCCGAAATGATCATGGCGTTGGCCACTAGGATGAAGCAACAGCAGATGGATCCAACAACCTGAACCGGGATAAGCTGCGTTTGTTCCCAGTCATCTGAGGAGGTTATGTTGCTGTTGTTGTAGAAAAAGGCCATGGGCTGATCATAGTAGCAAACGTTAGACCTGGCCATCTTTCAACAAATGAACACTATGAATGGAAAGAAAAACAACATATAAGTGCACTGTATGTTGTATACTACAAAGCTTTAATTATTTCAGTTTGTTTTTCATATGAGTCATTTATGTGAAAACCCAGAATTCATAAAGACTAAAAAGCCCCCATAGATGACAAAACTGCAATAAACTAAACAAAGAATCCAAAACACAAATATGCAAATGTATATAATTAATCATGTACAGACTGACTTTCTAAATATAATACAAATAAATGTTGTAAAAATCGCACTATTAGATTTGACCACAAGTATACAGTGAATTATTTTTATTTTTTAAATCTATTAGAATAAAATTATGTATTCTGTTTTAAAGGATAACATTTTTAAGCCTTATGTATTTGTACTATAGCAACGTTTTTTTATGTTATAAACATTTAACCGTTTATCTCGGGTTTTATTTCCCTTAATCACATTTTGTCTTCCCTTGTTGGTTTTGAACTGTGTAGTCTGCAATTTAGTCTGAGCCATAAAATGCTGTACAAATAGTTTTACACGAACGTTATAGCGCAGGACACTACCAAAACAAACCAAATCAGAGAAGATCTCACGTTATATCGAGATTGGGCGAGATTATCTCCTGTATAAAATTCGTAACGCGTAAAGCTCTCTTACCAGTGACAGACTCGTCAGGTTCTCAGTTCACTCTCCATTAGTGGTCCAAAGTATCGCACAAATCCGGCGTGACTCCACAAACACAAGGCGACTCTGACTCAAGTATCTGAAGAAGTTTGATCTTGAGCGTTTTAGGGAGGAGAGCGCTAGGGATAGACCGTCACCGTGGGCGTGGTAACCGCTTTCAAATGTTCATGAAGAGTAGATAAAACCTCACGTTATGGAAAAGAAATATAGATACATTTGCATTCCATCTTACCACAAGCCGAGGTACTCAATTGTTTACAGTATTTAAAGAAAAACACTTTACTTGGTTCAAGTCAGGTTGTGAGTAAATGACGTGTTTATCAGTGGCGTTTTCTTTGTCAGCGCCTATTTCGTAAAGTTACGCAATTTTACTCAGGTGTGTGAGGTAAAGGAGGATCCACAACATTGAACATGAACAAATATGGAGATTCGTTGAATAATACATTGAGATTTAGTCTATGAAGGCTCAGTATCTTGAACTTTTAATATTTAAACAGTCACAATGAACATAAGAAAATATGCATTGACTTATGGGTATGAAAATTGACCAATATATGAGATACTGTACAAACCATATAAAGAGATTTGTTATTTAGGTACAATTGCCCTGCATGTATTCATTATTGTTGAGCATATATGTAAACCTATGATGTTCTGAAAAGAAAGAAAAGTAGCTAATTATATTCCAAGTACAATAAAATAAAAATAAATCAGTTTTGGGGCAGGTCAAGGTAAAATCAGAGATTTCAGGATTGAGTTTCATTTCTTATTGAAACAAGAAGTGAAGCAGTCATTCTAAATACCAAGCACTTCTGATTAAATTGGTTTTTGAGGTCAAGAAAGCCCCTTTTGGGAAATTCTCTCTTTTAACAACCCCTAAAAACAAGTCACCAAGTTTCTAGAGTGCATTTCAGCTTGATTTGAATAACAAAGCAACCCAAAAAAAAAGAAAAGCGCACACACAAAGGACCCCTTGTGGTTTGCAGATACAAAATACTTTTATTATCTTCCATTCCCTCACCCAAGGTCTTTCTCCCAGTGAGCAAGTGCTTACTAAGCAGTCACGTAGTAACTTGTCTGCCTTCCGTTAATTGTGGGATGATGATAATGAGCAGTGATTCACATTGTAAAGTATGATCCACCAAGACAAAAATCGTCTGAGTGAACAGTGCATTTGCAGAATGCCAGTGTTGCACATACTGTATGCATTACAGTCATTCCTTACACACTTCACATATTTGAATCACAGCATTAAGAAACTTTATCTCTGAAATATTTCTAAACACCTTTGAGGTAACATGCCAAAGGGCCGATACAAAAATCTAAACAAATATGTCATTTGAAGCAATTCTGTAATTTAAAACGAGCAGACAATTCACATAAATAATATTATAAAACATATTTCCTCTTCTTTCCGACATTAAATAGGGATAATTTTACAGATTGCACAAAATGCATTCAAAATCATCTGCGGTTGTCATTTGACCTACAAAATGCTTCATTTTTTGCTCTTGATTGCATTGGAGGGCACTTTGGCAGATATGATTTGGCATTTATCCGTCTGCTAATGTAGGTCTTACCGGTTCCTAATGAAATTGGCATGTTCACAGAAAGAACTCGTTTCCTGTGTAGTACATGAACCATGTACATGGAGCGGTAAACATGTTCACATAAACTTTCCCTTATTAAGCTGCAAATCCATTGCAGTTTTCAGTAGATTCAACACTGAATCAGTCACAGTGGTCAACTGATGAGAATGATGGTGTCGTCTCTGGGAATCCTGCAGAAAGAGCACAAATTAAGTATACTAAGAGTTGGCATTTTGTGCCTAGAAGAGTTTCTATTGTCGCTGAACCAACTTACAAGACCATTTTGAGTTTTGATGGTTTTTCAGTCTTTATATAAATGTGTTTAGTTGCAGTTTCCAAAGGAAGTGAAGCTAAAGTCAATGTTTGGGTCCTGAAAACTTAGCAAGATAGTTTCATCGCAAATTAGGTAAATTCCTTAAAATCGAACTGTCCCTGTAAGTCTTTTTGTTAAGAAAAAAGTTCTATATTCTTTATATAGATAGATAGACAGATAGAGACAGACAAACAGATAGACAAAGGCAGAGACAGACAGACAAAGACAGAAACAGAGACAAACAGACAGACAAAGACAAACAGACAGATAGAGAGACAGACAGACAACGACAAACAGACAGATAGAGAGACAGACAGATAGATAGACAGAGACAGACAAATAGACACAGACAGACAGACATAGAGACAGACAGACAAAGACAAACAGACAGATAGAGAGACAGACAGATAGACAGACAGAGACAGACAGACAGATAGACCAACACAAACAGTTAGTCAGAAAGAAAGAAATGATTTAGATTGAATTAGATTTTAATTAGAATTGTTTCTGAGCAATTCAATAGAACAATTCTGAAAATGTATAACAAACCAGGGTGATAACACATATATACTGAATCACTCATACAGTCCAGGAATATCAAGTTTCTCTTTCTGCCAGATGAAAAGATAATAAAATATAATTCTGCTGCACTTGTTGAGCAGAAACACCAGTTGATCTAATCTGAAGATTCCGGTAAAACCCAATTTAATCCCACAGTACTGTAATATTCATGCTGAAATCCAGTCAGCGCAGCATAAGTGGCTTTTAACCTCATATTTAGCGCAGCATCAAATTATAGCCGGGCTTTCCATCGTATCTGACACTCAAGCAAACAATGAGTCCTCCATTCAGAGTTCAGTTTCATGTTTTGCAACCCAAAACTGCTAGAAACATACAAGACAAAAAGCTCTGGCAGTATTCCCCAGAGGACAAAAAAATTAAGACGCTCAGAACAATAACAGGCATCATTACGGGGGCAACTTTTTCTTTTCTAAACTCTCGTTTGTTTATCGTTCCTGCAAGGCAAGGGGAAGCCTTCTCGATTTTTTTTTCTCCCCACAGAGAACATTTCTCTGTAATCAGCACTTGGCTGGGTGTGTCCGTCTTTCTCTCCTACCACTAATTCCATTTCTCATGCCATAGTGGGCTGACCTCAGCTCTGGAGGAAACACTGCTGCCCCGCAGTTGATGTCTACGATTATATACTCTACCTTTTGCAGCAACACAGCATAACTGAAGGGTGGACGGTCTCAGCTTCACCACACTCTGTGCCGACCCCCTCCTGCCCCTGGAGGGGGAAACCCTCCTTTTGCCCCATCAGAAACCGCTGGAGCTCTGTCATGGGGAAGCCTGTCGTTTGGTAACCCTAGACAAAAAGGAGAAGTTGATACGAAGCGCTAAAAACAAGTACAGTAGTAGAGGTTTTTATTTGTTTAGTTTTGTTCATCCTGCAAGGAAAGTTCTTCTAGAAATTATAATATTCCACCGTTTACTCACTGACTTAGTTTATTGTTATTATTTTTTTAATTAATTCTTTAGAAAAAAGAAAAAGAAACAAAAAATAAAACAACAACAAAAGCAAAATCCCCCCCCCAAAAAAAAAAAACAAAACAAAAAACAAAACAAAAACAAATCTGAACACGCCTCCACCCACAAAAACAGAGGAAAAAAAAAGAAAAATAAACAAAACAAAAGCAAAACAAAAAGCTGAACAATACAAAAATTATCCCTATATATATATATTGCAATTATTGTTAATATTATTATTAGTAGTAGTAGTAGTAGTAGAAGTTAGTTAGTTAGTTGGGCCTAAGTAATAAAATAAAATGGGTTTGCAAAGATATCCATAAGGGTGCCAGTTGTCATTTTTATGTGAAACTAACCTATGAAGATATACATAATATATAAAAATACTACACATATTTACATTTCTCATTGTTTAATATACAGGAGGCCTTATACAGTAGGTAAGCCACTTTTTGTTTTTGCTAAAGATAATAACATGAGTTTGGAAAGGCATGAGTAAATGATGACAGTCTCTAATGACTAATCTTTTAGGATATTAATTAAAATATATTTTTCCCCAAGCATAGACACTTATTTGCTCTATTATTATTATTATTATTATTATTATTATATTACTACTACTAAGGCCCCTTTCTTCAAACCCTAAATTCAATAATAATTTGATAATAGATAATAGTAGACGTATTATATTACTGTTGCTCTTTTTTTCTGGTTTTATTTATTTTTTGTTAATTACATTTTTTTACTTTGATAGAGGAAGGAGGCTAGAATATAATAGACTGATGGGGTCTATGAGTTTGAGCTGTTTGCAAGCTGATTCAAACTCACACCCATGTAAGCATTGCAATCTGTGTTAGAACATGTATGCTAGCCACTAAACCATGAAGAAACGCAAGAAACTAGTAACAGGTGGTTACGCTGATAGTACCTTGATGGTTTCGTAAGCATCTGTGATGAGGGCAATGAAGAGGCTGAGCACCATGTAGATAAAGAGCGAGATGAACGAGTAGAGATAAGCTCGGCTGAACAGCCACACCATTGTGTTCTTTTGCTCAAACTCTGCAAACGTGGGAAACATGTCGTCTCCGTTGACCAGAGAGAAGAGACACTCTGCCACACGACTCAGACCTTCAAACTGACCCACAGAACATCAGTGAGCGCATGAGATCAGCGTGAAGTACTGACAGCTGGCTTTATAAAAATACAGTTATTCATTAAAAATACTTATATCATTTTGTGTGTCTGTATAGAAATATGATTACAGATTGATATACACACATACACACAGTCAAGCCCAAAATTATTCATACCCCTGGCTAATTCGGACTTAAAGTTACTTTTATTCAACCAGCAAGTTTTTGTTTTCTTGATTAGAAATGACACAGGTGTCTCCAAGAAGATACTAAGACGATGTACAAGAGGCATCATTGTGAAGAAAAAAAAAAAAAAAAAAAGATTACTCATCTTTTATTTACATTTGAACAAAAAGCGGTATGTCCAAAATTATTCATACCCTTCTCAATAATCAATAGAAAAGCCTTTATTGGCTATTACAGCAATTAAATGCTTCCTATAATTGCTGAGCGGCTTTTTGCATGTCTCCACTGGTATTTTTGCCCATTCATCTTTAGCGATGAGCTCCAGCTCTTTCAGGTTGGAGGGTCTCCTTGCCACCACCCTGATCTTTAGCTCCCTCCACAGATTCTTAATTGGATTTAAGTCAGGACCACTGCAAAACGTTAATGTTTTTTTCTGCTAACCATTTCTTCACCACTTTTGATGTGCGTTTTGGGTTGTTGTCGTGCTGAAATGTCCACTGGTGCCCAAGACCACTGAGAATTTTGATGTATTGCTCCTTTTCCATGGTGCTGTGTACTGTAATTAGGTTCCCACCAGTTGAAAAACACATCCAAGACATTAGGTTCCCCCCACCATGTTTGACAGTGGGGATGGTGTTCTTAGGGTTGAAGGCTTTTTTTACACCAAATGAAGGCTACATCACTTTGGCCAAACAGTTAAATTTATGTTTAATCTGACCATAAAACAGAAGACCAGAAGTCTTCTTTGTCATTTGCAAAGGCCAAGCAGGCTTTTGCGTGCCTTATCTGGGGAAGTGGCATCCTCCTTGGTCTGCGTCTGTGGAACCCGTGGAGCAGTGTGCAGTGTCTGTTGGACTGTCTGACTTGAGATGTTGCCACCACCAGAGCTCAGATTAATCAGGATGGCCTTGGTGGTGATCCTTGGATTCTTCTTTTATCTCTGTCACTATCCTCCCGGCCAGCACAGGTGTCACTTTTGGCATTCAACCACATCCTTTGAGATTTTTCACAGTGCAAAACATCTTGTTTTTTTTTTTTTTAAATAATACTTCGCACTGTAGCCACTGGAACTTCAAAACATTTAGATATGGTCTTATAGCTGACTTGTGAGCAGCCACAATGCGCAGCCGCAGGTCCTCAGAGAGCTGCTTTGCCTTAGCCTTGACTGTCCACAAACCAAGGGCAGAGAGCTTGTGTTTTTCACCTGTTGAGTTGATTAAAACAGCTGTTCCCATTGAATCAGGGTCATTAGGATGCATTAGAACAGGACTATTTGGAATGTTATAGAACTTTAGATTTTTACATAGACAGTTTGCAAAGGGTATGAATAATTTTGGACATGCCAATTTTTTTTTTCAATGTAAATAAAAGATGAGTAATAACTCATAACATCCACAATGATGCCTCTTGTACATCGTCTTATTATCTTATGGGAGAAAAATTTGCCTGGGGTATGAATAATTTCAGGCTTGACTGTACATGTGTATATATATATATATATCATATTTATCATAATTATCCTAAAAACCAAAGCCAAAAATATTTTCTTGTCTAAGTGCAAATTTTCTGAACTTTTTTGAACACTTCAAACTAATATATATATATATATATATATATATATATATAAACTATGCATATAATATATATAATAGTATATTTCTCTACTCTATTCTGTTCTATCTGGTCAGTAGATGGCTTCTTAAACAATAAAGTCAGCATATACTGCCATCTACTGTGCATAAGAAAGACTACAACATTAAATTAAAACAAGGAAGTGTTACAGCACTTCCATATCTCATTATTATACAATGCAAACCACTAACATTTAGTATGTTGGTTTATTTATTTTGACAACTTTATTTACCTTCTCATGGTAGGGTCCCAGAACGATCCACCCACAGAAGGTGTAGCCGAGGTAGATCATTCCTGCGCAGCAGCAGAAGCGCAAGACTTTCGGTAAGGCTGCTCGCATAGTGAGAATAAGCACCTGCGTCATCATCAAAATATTTGATCAATTTTAATAAATGATTAGTCTTTAAGCAGTCAGAACTGTTATTTGACTAATGGACAATAAAATGGACAATTTACATTCATGTTCTTAATGTGGTTTTGTGCATTTGGACTTACATTGTATTTTTCAAAGTATCCCAGATACCTTATGACACCCACCCAGACCATTAGAGTCGATGTTCCCAGGAAGATGCTGCAGACATCATAGTTAGTCAAGCTCTGTGAGGACAAAGAACATTATTACTGTTTTGATTGTAGGCCAAACTTGGACTTTCATGCGAGTGCATGGAAGTAAACATTACATAAAATTACAAAGAACACAGGAACAAAGTCTAAGGCTGAGGATACAGTGGGCAACTTTTTTTGAGCAATGACGCTTGTGCACTTTTCAATTGAGAATGGGTAACAAATTTCTATCTGGATAATTTAGATCAGTCTTGGGTCCTGTGTCTGACCTGGTTGACCGTTTACAGCAACATTTCCTAAAGTTGCTCTGTGTATCATCAGCCTAAGAGTGTGTGTCTGTGAGAGAGTTGTGTAACATCACGAAAAACTACAGAATCTGTGCAGTTGTTTAAAAGAACATGAACTATGAACGTTAAAAACTAAAATTCAATAATTTAATACTAATTTAAATTAAATGCAAATTAATAATTATTAATAAAACATTTTATTTCATTAATATTCAAATAATTAATTTAATTTAATTTAGTTATTAAGAATTAATATACATTTAATTCAAATGATGTCACCGTTCAAAAATAATTAAAATAAATAAAAACACTAATATAGTCAATACATTATTTAATTATATAATTTCTGATTCCTAAACTAAAAAATTTAGTAATTATCCACCCAAATTTAGATTATTTAAATTACTTTTTGTAAACAGAAATGTAAACAAAACAAAAACATTAACATAATAAATACATAACACTTTTTAAAATTACATTTCTAAAGTGTATTTAACTTTTGACATAATTTAACACATATTCTACCTGCAAATGTAAATTATAGTATCAAAAAAAGCTAAATTACAAATAAAAACACTAATATAATAAAAAACATAACAATAAAATATTTTTTAAATCTATAAAATGTTTCCAACTATCTTTCCAAAGTCAAATCTGATTATTTTAATAAAAATTAAGCACAATTTTAAGTGTATTTGCTTACCTTACCAAAAATAAGGACAAATTTAGAAATTAAATAAACATGCTAATATCTCGCCCTAAATATAAAATGATATCCATTAAAATTAAGCTTGATTTTTCTAAAAAAAAAAAGAAGGTAATGATCAAAAATATACATTCAATGAATTATAGTTATCTAATACTAATATTACACAATCAAAATCATCTGACTTTTAATTAAATTGATAAATAAAGTATATTTTCCTTCCACAAGTACTTCACAATAATTAATAAACAAAATGTGTAAAATTTATGCATGTACATATATATATATATATATATATATATATATATATATAGTAACAAAGTGTTTAATATAAGCTACTGATATGTGTTATATTTATTACATTTGGGAGTAATATGTAAATATTTTATTCTCAATATAACGGTGATTTTAATATATACATATTTGTGGGAGGGATTTCTCTCATTTCCCCATCTTGTTACAATCAGCATTTTTTTTTTAATTTAGGGAACTGAAAGTTGTTTTAGATTGTGTAATCATCTAATGCATCAGCAAAAATGTTGCACCTTAGCCTGTATTTCCATTTTTAGTATCGATCCAATGATGGCCAAAACATCGCTGATGATCACCAAGATGTACCACCCATTCAAGAACTCCCTCTGATCATCTTCACACACCTTCTGATTATAATTCTCAAGACAGAAGCTAGAAAACCGCTGCAGAGAGAGGAAGTGACACGTGAAGGAAACACTGACAGGCCACAACACTATCAGAATGGCATGAGTTCACACTGAGTCACTATGAAAGAACATCAAAAATAAGCAGACCTGAAGTAACCTCACGGCGAGTATAATAGAACGAGTGCAGAGCATCGCAGAGATCAGACACATTACAATAACAAAGCCATCAAAGATCAGGAGGTAGTGAGTGCTTTTCTGAGCTGAAAAAGAAAACAAACCATCTATATTTCACAAGCCTTCATCATAACATTAAAAGCTTATTAGTATTAATCATTGACCACAGGCATTCATTGTGGTTGATTTTTCACATACCAGTTCCTGAAATCCTCCAGTTTTTGCACACACTACTAACAGCGTCGAAATTAAGGGTCAATTTCACCTTCCCGCTGTGACAACTGTTATCAAAGAGAATCTGGAAAAAAAATAATAAAAATTATTCATTCAGTAATACAAGCTAAAATGGATGCAAATGGATTAATATCCCCAAAAACGTGCTTTACCTTTACAAAAAATGAGTAACAGTCTGGGAGCTCGTGAGAACGAACAGTTTGCAAATTGATTCCTTTGAGCACGAAAGTGACCTCAACATCGACAAGCCTGTATTTCAAACAAAACATTGATAGAATTATGCGGACATTAATAGTCTACATGTTTTGGTTATACATAGCTTAAGTTAACAAACCTATAAAAATCCAGCTCAAAAAATGAAGCGTTGTTCATTCTCCATGTTTTAGTGGACACTGGATCAAGACTCAAGCAAACTGGAAGACAAAAACGTTTAGGCAGTATGATACGATTAGTATTTAGCACTGTCAAAATAAATGTTTACATAATACATGCACAGTATGTGTACTGTGTTTATTTATTATGCATAAACATACAGTATATATTTAGAAAAAAAAAAAATATATATATATATAAAATTTGTATTATATAAAAATATATTTCATAAATAAACATTGTGTTTTTTGTTATAAATGTATAAATATATACATGCATGGGTGTGTATACATAATAAACGTACACAGTACACACACATATATAACGTAAACAAATAAATTTATTTTGGATCCAATTAATCGCGATTAACTGCACTATTAATATTAAAACATGTAACCTGTTTCCAGCTCAGAATCAATATCGTAAGTTTCCTCAGACGGTTCAACACTGCCTTTCTTGTAGCTCTTCTTACAGATGATCAAGGGCAGAAACTTTTCCTTTTCTTCAGCGTAACCAACAGGACCTACAGACAGGTTTCCTAATTGGGAATACTGTTGAACAGATAGATTAAATATTATATTAACTTTATTTATTTATTTTTTTTATGTAATATTTAACTTTCTATTTCCTCAAAGAAAAGAGTAGCACTTTTTATAAATGTTCATCATAATTGCATCACTTTACGAAAGTCGTTTTGCTTTAACGTGATAATACATCCACACCACTAGGTGTCAGTATAAGACCAACAAAATGGCCTGTAACATAATTAATGCTAGTAAAGTGATGTAAGAGGACAAGGTTGTGAAGAACAAAAAGCAAGATAAATTAAAAACAAATACAAACCTGATCTATAACATAGTGTAAACTATCATAAACACCCTGTTTGGTGTAGACCGCAATACTATAGTCATCCTCATCCACACCACTGTAGCCTTTCAGAAACAAACTTTTAAAGGCCATGAGGTTCTCCTCCTTGTAGGACACCACAAGCTGGTTATTCAGTCCGAACAGTATGAGCTTTGAAGAAAACAAAATACAAAAAAACGTGATGTTTTTAGGTGTTATGGCTTTATGTGTACTGTAGCTTTAAGATAATTCAATTATATTAATCATATAATGACACATTTTTCAAAAAGTCAGAAAGGGTTTACATATAAAGCTGAATTGTGTGGTTTATGCCCCACTAGTCACCAAACAAAAGGTCTATAATAGTAACACTGTCCAAACAGGTTTCCTGGCCACTCCCCCTTCCTTTCATTGGTCAAACAAGCCCCGCCCCCACCACCGAGTGGTTAAGCCACTGTTGCTGTGCTAAGCTTGTTGGGATTCTCAAACAAACAGAGAAATGTTTTGATAACACCACAGAGACACTTTTTTTTAACAGGAAATCACACTTACTTGTAGCAGTCTTTGCATATTAAGCTGGGCTACAAGCATTTGTAAAAGAAACAAACACCACAGTTGCATACTTAAGCTTTAAGCAAACAGACAACCCAATAAATACCTGGAGTGTTATCATGAATATTTTCAAAATTTGAACTGCTAATTTCCATGGTAACTGTCGCCGGGTTTTATACTTCTCACAAGGGCTCATGAAGTAAAACCTCAAGTCATCTCTCAGTATTTCCTCTGTCATGGGATCACTGGCCATGGAGACGCTGTATCAAAATATACACTATATGATTCAAGATTGAAGACTGAATGAGTACAACAAAAATATGAAATAGATGGTTAGTAGGTTAAGGAAAAAGTAATTAACATGTGCTCAGCATACTGGGGGGGAAAAAATACAAGATAGTTTTGGTTTGTTTAATTATTAATTTATTTATTTTCATTCATTGCATGAGGTTTTATTTTGTGCTTTTAATTACTTCAATATTATGTTAAATGAAAAAAAACAGGAATAATTTGTTTAATAAACGCTATTATTATTAGAACTTCTTAACAATAATCTAAATTGTTGTTGTTGTAGTTAGATATAATTAATTAACATTGGCTCTCCAATAATAACAATAATATATAATCAAATATAATTAATAATAAAAAAAATGCTGTTGTTGTGTATTATTAAATAAATACTGAATATTCAATAATTAAATGCATAAGGAACAATAATATAAAACAAACATTAATGCATGTATAGTAAATTATCTTCTTGTTAAGTATATAGACTTCTTATTGAGATGTGTACCAATGCATAAACTTAAGTCTTTTATATCCTCATGAATATCACGGCTGGGGTTTTGAGGGGTACAGAGACGGTCTCTGCATTTGATAAATAAATAGTTTAATCTCGTTATTATACACCATTACTCTATTCTCATTTGACAATGTTCAGTGCTTTGCTACAGTCTGTTTTGCTAAAAGCGCTATATAAATAAAAGTGATTGATTAATTGATTGAATACAGTCTGATAAGAGTGCATCTGATACGTTGCAAAAATATGTTTGAGCACAAACAGACGATAAATCAACTTAGAGTGACACACCCATGTGACTAGAGTTCTGTTTAAAGATGAGGAAGATGGAGGGGGTCAATGAACAAAAAAGGAAAGGGAGAGATAATTAACTGCTCAGTAAGCGTTTCTTAAACTTTAACCGAGCCTTTATGAATAATAGTAGAAACTTTGTTGCAAAAACTGCATGTCTCTTTAAGAAAAACAAAACACTACCAAAGGTACAAGTCCAAGGCTGTGCTTGTCTGCTCAACAGCACTGACAGTGTTACTCGCTGTTTTTGTTGAATTCATGAGGAAAGCACGTTTACACGTTTTAATACCCTCTATGCAGAGCCAAAGCAATTTAATTATGTTGTGCATTTTTAGACCTAAATTACAAAAAAGTGCGACTTCAAATTCTAACTGTTTATTTGTCAAGCAAAATAATTTAACATAAAGAATTAAAAGCCTTACCTTGACAAGTCAACTCTGGCGCCCTGGCAGTATCTGTCTGACATTTCCATGTTAGCTGTTATTCAAGACAAAACGCGTTTCCAGCCGCAAGCGTTCATTGATCGCTAAATTACTAAATAACCTCGCGTGTGATGTCACGGACTTGAACACGTTTAACAGCGCCCGTGGACCAATCAGGAGCGAGGAGGATTCCCGATGGGCGTGACCTCACTGTAAGACGAAACAGAACGCTCTTTCAGATGCTCACTGAGTTGTGAAACGTCACAGGAACTGCAGAGTCTCAATATAAACACAAGCAGACCGCATGCTATTTTAATACAGAAAGTATGTTTTTAATGAATGGAGTAAATAAGGTAAGGTGAAATGTGTCCTTTTTGATAATGCTTCCAAGCTGGAGCAATTTTTCTTAAGTGACACACAAGGTTTTTGAACAGCACTTCTGAGGAAAAATCTCACTCACAGTCGATGAGGACTTTCAGAAAAATGTTTTATTCTACATGCCTCCCTCTTAAAGATCCCACCATGTTGATATACAGAAACAGCTGTATCAAGCAAGTTAATAATAATAGTAAGCATAATGCAAATACATGTAAACAAAACAAGAAAACCAAACAATATAATACATTAATAATGCAAACCTGAGTGTGAATGAATGACCCTAATTGGAATATATATATATATATCCTAATTGGAATATATATATATATATATATATATATATATATATATAATTCATGTGTGTATAGGTTAGATAAAACTTAAAAACAACAACAACAAAAACCCAACAGCAACTGGCCAGCAGGTGTCAGTAAAATGTCCATAAACACTGATATTATCTGGACAAACAAGGCCCTGCAACTTTCAGTTAAGTGCCAAAAGTGTATATTATATTTCAGAGAAAACTAAAAAAAAAAAAAAATATATATATATATATATATATAAAAAATTTTTTTTAAAAACCTCTGACAACAAAGATACTCCCTGCACACACAAAACTGACTTGGTCCGCATTGGTGAGAACGCCCACAAAACGTCATCATCTGATTATGCCTTGGGGTGGGGGCATACCATTCAAATGTGTGAGGTGCTTGATCTTTACTTTTTTTATGGTTAAAGGTGCTATGCGATGTTGCAGGATTTTAGCGTGAT
This sequence comes from Enteromius radiatus, assembly GCA_032357445.1. Taxonomy (NCBI): domain Eukaryota; kingdom Metazoa; phylum Chordata; class Actinopteri; order Cypriniformes; family Cyprinidae; genus Enteromius; species Enteromius radiatus. The sequence goes on along the minus strand of JAUCMS010000049.1, from coordinate 8,747,587 downwards.
TTCATTTTTATCTCAAACCGTATGCATAACCCCTTGATCGTCTTGCTGTC
>JAUCMS010000049.1:8698840-8716208 GCA_032357445.1 Enteromius radiatus | reverse complement strand
AATAGAATCCATTATATGGGGGAAAATCCTGGAATGTTTTCGTCAAAAACATTAATTTCTTTTCGACTGAAGAAAGACATGGACATCTTAGATGACATGGGGGTGAGTAGATTATCAGCAAAAGTTTTTTGAAAAGTGAACTTCTCCTTTAATGTATACAAATATGAAGTGCAAGTAAAGGACACCAACAAGTATAATAAAGTATAATAAAGTCTTTAATTTAAAATACATATTGAAAATATCATTGTGCATTACATACAGTAAAAGCAGACTTAAATACTCATGAAATTAAATATCAGTGAGAAAAAGTGGCCGTCATCCTTGTTCAAATTCGACAAGAGCTGAGGCAAGAGTGCAAAGCACATTTCAACTACCCACAGAGAGATATGTAACACGAGTCAATGAATTTGAAAGGAAAATTAATATGCCACATTTAAGTTCAAATTCCTTGAAACAGGAACAAATAGCATCTTTTATTAAAAAGGTTGCTAATATCAAATGCTGACGCTTGCTATCATAGCCGTCAGCTAGAGTCAGTTCATTTGTAAACAGTATAAATAAACTCCTCTGAAAGCACTGTGGTGCTACAGTGTGAAGGAAACCATAGTAAACAATCAAAAAACTAACAGTTACTGTATGTTAACATCACAGAAGGATATACAGTAAGTATGTAACTGTGCAAATCCTCATTTTTCATAGTCTGTTTCGTTAGGTAACTTGGATTATGTCTAGTTAAGTCAACTTGAATATAAAATACTTCTAAAAAAGCTATTTATATATATATATATATATATATATATATATATATATATGCTGTTATACAGTATCAATCAGTCTTTGGCGGTATGAATGGCATTCCATTCAATAAAACCAAAGTCAAACCTTACTTTTTCTTTGATAGAAATTTTTCTGATTCTTTTAAAGCCAACAAAAATATATATTGAGAGCCCATTTTACTTCCGTAATTTGATGTAAACAGGACATTTCAACAGAAAAGAGATCATGAAAACTGCCATGGAGTATCTTGAGTCAATTTTGATTTCATGTTGACTTTAAAGATATGAAACTGAATAATTCTGAACTGAGATTTTATATGCACACAATAATAATAATAATAATAATAAAATTCTCTCAAACACTCAAAAAAAATTCTCAAAAATGTCACACAGTAAAAAAATAAAATCATTCTGATCATTCAATAAATAGGTAATGACTTGAACCCTGTGCTTTTTCTCCCATTGGTTGATGGACTATAACTCGTCTTTTGGGTTAATATGCAGGCCGTGTTCCCACATGTGCTGACTATCAAGAGCTTGAATCACCTCATCAGCTTGAAGCCTCTCCTGCAATTAGATTTAAAACACATTAAATGCAATTAATTACTGTACTTGATTATCTTCATGGATACTTTTACTCTCTACTTCAATACATTTTTGAACGACTATTTGTGGAGTGCAATTATACATTACATTTTGCATGGCACCAGTAGGGCTGTCAAAATGACTAAAGAGCTACATTAAAATTTTGTATTTAAAGGTGCAAAAATGATGTTGGATGTTTCATGCCTGGTGGTCGATCTTCTCTGTTTTTCATATTCCACCAGTGAAACCAGTGTGTGCAGGTTCTGTTAGAATAGCAGTAGCACATATTTCAGCCCACTTAACATAATGGGAGCCATATCAGATTCAAAAGAGTGTGTCTTGCTGGCACATCTGTAACCAGGACAGCATGTTTCTGTGGTGTAGCAAGAGCCACAGTTTCCAGAGTAATGTCTGCATACTACCACAGGATAAACCACATCTCTCAGGAGTAACTGTCGACATAAGCGGAAGCAGTCTAAAAGGGATGTGACCTACACTGTATCCAAAACAAAACCACAGCTCCGCAGCTCATAGCACAATTAAGCGTGCACCTAGACTCGTCAGGAGCTCCACAGAGTCTGATGAGCCCAATTTCACTCTCTTACTCACCTCCGTGGGAGTTATGGTAGTCTCGTGGAATATATTTTAGCGTTCATTGATCAAGGCCCACACAGGAACCCAACAACCAATCATAGTTTTTTTTTTTTTCATTTCAGTGTCACATTTTTGAAAATGTTGCCATAATATTTTATTTTGTAGCGCACAGACTTTATAATAATTATGGGGAAGTTGTTGTTATTGTGTTGCATCAGCAAGGGTGGAATTAATGCGGGGGAGTTCAGGAAAACCCGGAAGTGAGAGATAGTTTAGTTCGGCTGGAGGCGCGTCTGTAAACAGTTGCTCTTTGTTCTAATTAAAACAAAGGATACACAGTCTTTTGTCTGTCTTTTACCCGCCGTTAAAGTATAATCAGTCATAGCGTAATATTTTATACTTGGAAAATTGTTGCAATCTATCATCAATTTAGTAATTAAGTAATCATCCAAACAGCAGGTGGCACTGTCTAAAAAAAGAGCGTCTGAGCGTGCAGGTCTGAGTGCAGTTGGGTCTCCGGGTCTGCCGCTTCATGCTACTCTGTGTATCAGGGGTGTAACGGTACGCAAACATGATGGTTCAGTAACTACCTTGGTTTTTTTGATGGCATGGTTTTGGTACAGTAAGAAAATGAAACAAAATGGTCTCTTTTAAATCTTTTGAACGAATGAACAAATTGCTATTTCTTTAAATAAATTAAGCCTAACATTTTTTTCTAAACTAGGGAGTCCTTTTACATTACTGTATAAAATGACAAATAACAAAAAAGCTCAAACTTAAATTGATTTACTATTTATTTTTAAATATCACAATGCAATATTGTATGCAAATGTCCCCTACTGTTACACCTTTATTAAAAATATACTAATTGTAGGCGCTTTGTCATAATTCAATCTAAAAAACAGTTAAATGTCTTAAAATTAAACATTTTGAATTAGTTCTACGAAAAACATTATTTCAAAAGCAAACCAAATCAAATTTAAAAATTCGAGGGGGTACGTATCAAAAAAACCCCAACAACAAACAAAACTTGGTTCTTTAGAACTGCAGAATATCTTACTTCCTACTTTTAAGCTGACTGCTACTACCTTTTTTTTTTAAACAGAAGGTCAAGTACTGTTTATTTTTCAAATCATGATATGACCCCTGTAACAGTGTATGTATGTCATACCAGATAAAGCACAGGTATTCATTCATTTAAAGTGGTCAGGGTTCACTGAGATGTGTGTAGAAGTACTCCAGGTCAAAGGCCTTGCGCTTAGTGTATATAAACACAATGGGCACCATTTTAGTATATTGTGAGAACAGGAAGTGGTTTGGTTTACCTACTTTACTGGTGGGTATAACACTTCTGTATAGCTGGCCATATGGGGCTCAAGACTTACAATGGAAAATTCAACTTCCTCTAAAAGTTTTCCAACTAGATATAATTTTGGTGACGCATTATTGTAATATCACTGGCGTTACGTAAACCTAAACAAATGTGGTCTCTAAGACAGACAAACACATTTCCTCACCAGCTCCCTGTAGAGGGGGTCTAACGTGAACCAGAGAGCCACAGCACACCGCTGCCCCCTAGTGACCGCTCGCACACCGTGTGGATTCTCACCGCCAGACGAGAACCCTACCATCCGCCCACATCTGGGCTTCACTGAGGCCTGCCACAGAAAAACAGAGCACTTATGACAAACTACCTGAGATGACACATGAGCAAAACACAGTCATTTTTCCTTACAGTGACAGTTTTGGCGTCCATTTCTGTAAAGATGAATTCTCCGCCGTCAAAGTCACCGTTCAGATACAGAAGGGCACTAAATAACCAAAAAAAGTGATAGAATTAATATGAACTGATACCTAACCAGTCTCGCATTTAGTTTAAAGTACAGCCATTTTGAATACTGAAGAGGGTTTTAAAGCAGTTTAAACACTAGACTTCTTACCTGTAGTCTCTGTAGGTGTAAGCAGGCGGTTCTTTCCAGCACTCATTCGCTTCTGGGTCCAGAAGACAGTTGTCAGCATGTATTGGGTGACTAAGGTCGTTTCTGTGGTCCTGCTGACCTGATAAAATGCATAAAACAATATTAAAATAAGAAAAATATGTGAGTGCATATATATATAAGTTTATAAATAATTAAATAAATATAAAGTATTTATTAAGGGCTTATCAGAGATATCAAATCTCATCTTTTATTTACATTTGAACAAAAAAATGGCATGTCCAAAATTATTCATACCCTTTGCAAACTCTCACAGTCTATGGGAAAATCTAAAGTTCTTACATAAGTAATCAAAATGTGGTTTAATCTGATGTGGTAGAAACTGAGAGCTCAGGTGACGTACCAGATATGGCAGTCCTACACACTAGATGCGTGTATGAGAAATGCAGAGTAGAGTTTAGCATGAAGTATGACTCAATTATCCGCCTGGCCTTCTCACTGACATCATAAAAGAGGCGAGCACTTTTTAAAGGAACACGTCCCTCGTAGCCATACTGTAAAGATAAATTATGAATAATTATTATTATTTGTTTTTTAATTTTGCTTTTTTTTGCTTTTATTGTGATAGGACAGTGTAGAAGAGACAGGAGTGTAATCCTCAAGCTTTCTGCATCAACAAATAATTAATCATTTATATTACAATATTCATTATTGTTTAATTATTCACAACTTTGTCCAGTCAAAAAGTGCAGTATCTTGAGAAAAAAAAAAGAAAGAAAGAAAAAACAAATCAATGGAAAATTTACATTTGCATTTCAAATGCAAATACAAAAAATACTGATAAGGAATGTTAACCCAATTTTACACAATATTTGTGTGTGCTACAAATTTAATGCAGTTAGCTTAACAAAATCCTAACACTTTGCTGTAACATTGGATTTATGTGTCACAATATTTGTGAACACAATACTATCAGTCAGCGTTAAAACCTTACCTTCAGCGTTTTCAATACTGTCGCCCCTTCAAATTTCTCATTTGGTGTATGAGGAGACATTTTCCCCTTGTAGCCATCACCAGCTGCAGTGACAGTCTGTGACAAGGAAATGAAGATATAACAACCCGATCAGTCAAATTACTTAACTGTATAGCATATCTGACAGAAAATTAGAAACAAAAATACTATATAACATGAACTGATTAGTTTTATACTCTGAGAATGGCATAACAGAAGTCAGGCTCTCACGTGTGCCAGATGTTTAAGCTCAGAGCACTCGTCCTCACTGATGACATCATCAAAAAGCACCCTCTGACTTCCATTCAAGGTTATAGAGTTTTGTACAAGTTGTACATTCTCATACAGCAATGGACCTCCTATACACACATACACACGTACACAGATTTACATTTAATAAACAATACTGAGTGGTAAAACATTTAAATATTAATGGAAAAATATGTAATGTGATGAACCAGTATATTGTTTCTGCTGTGTTCAGTATACAATATGATGCGGCATTGTATGAAAAAGTGCTTTATGAAACAAATAATGACAGGATTTTAATATTCGGGTGGATTACAAATGTAATTTTTACATGTTTGGGTCCCTCTTGTGTTATGATTTATGTCTATGGTTTTGTATCTTGTGTATTATAATATTTTAGGTGATTTAAGAGTCAGAAACACATTATCACCTTCTCGCAGCTCATGTAATAAAGACATTGTGGCATTTCTTTTTGCTGATATTGGCACATAATCCATCCAGCCATCGGTACCAGAAGGAATCCTAGGAAGAGATACATTCAAGACATAAACTCAGAACTATTTATGAATTATTATTATTATAACTTATTATATTAAAGAAAATGCCTACCTGTTAGCATCTTCTCTACCGCCTGAACTGCTCCAGTAGTTCTGGGGAGAAACAGAAGCGTACATTAAAAACTCTAGTTATGAAGAGCTATGTTTTTTCGATATTTGGCCTTGTTTGATGATCCCGCCACAAGGAGGCGATGTAGGTTGGTTGTTTAATCTCAAATCTTACAGGAGCACCTGTTCCCTGTCACAGCTGTTAGAAGACTGAAACATAACGTTTATGTTTTGACTCACTCCCAGTGTCTACATGGTAAGTTTAAACTATTTTATGATATTTGATTCCTCATATATATATATATATATATATATATATATACACACACAAAGCAAACGCAAAATGAATGCAAACATAGATATATCATCTAAAGCAATCACAAGAAGTTTCAAAACAAGAAAACAAACATCTTTTAACATAACATCATAAAAGTCCTCATCAGCAGTAATAGTAAATTATCAGTCATTCTTGCAAAGCATTAAAATCTGATTGGAGCATATTTTACTATGAGTTAAGTACAGAAGAGTGCAGAAGAACTTAAGGTTAACTTAAAACAAAAGAGGACCCAATATTGAGCCCTGTGGTATACCTCTTTCTTGAATAAATCAATCAGATTATGTAAATAAGAGTTATTTAGAGAAAAACAAAACAACTTCATACATTTTATCTTGGCTTATTTTGTGAACTTACCCCTTCAATGTAGGGCACTCCAAGATTACTGCTGCCAATGAGGAGCAGGTCTAACTCCTGTTTGTGCCGCCTTAGATACTGTTCAGCTTCCTGAGGTATAGAAAACAGTGAGATTATATTTCCTACATGTCATAGGTTATAGTTTTTTTTTGGCCTCCTAAAACATATTGTCTATGACCCGATAAAAGAAAGTGACCTTGTGACGTAGTATATAAATCCTGTTCCACAACCTGTGCAGTTTCTCTTGGCTTTCTCTAAGACTTTTTATTAGTGGTCTCTGGCACTCATTTAAAGCAAATTATTATAACTGGAGCAAAGTCTGCTGCTTCTAAGTGTGGTTGAGACCACATGAAATGGCAGACTTGGTGCCCTTTTGGGGAAAGATTTACATTGGTAGCATGTGCGGCTCGAATGCAAACAGCAAATTGTTTCAGGGAGCTTTGTGGTGTTTCGGTGAAACTTTTTTACTCAGCTCCCTGTTTGAGAAGACTATGCTGTCAGCACAGTATCTCAGCGGTGGGTTAACAAGCTCCCAGAGGAACAAGAAATTGGGCAATCAGATGTGGCAGAAAGCCAGATAGATGGAAACACTCTGCAATGGTGTGGAAAAGAATGTACTTGGTTGTTATGAGCTAAGAACTGAAGGATCTTGCAGTGAAAGATGTATTCAAGCCCTCTGGCTCTTGACTTACCAACATCATGTGGCTTTTACAGTGCTAATAGCTTCCAGGCTTTCCAACTAAAGACTCTTTGGACTGGTTCAGTGCGTGCAGTCACTACTGTACATCTCAAAAATCAAACCCCAGTAAACACTTTATTATTCCAGTGTGTTTATGCAAGCTGGCATCCTGTCAAATTCTGCACTTACAAGACTACTATAGGGATTTCGTAATGGATATGGACTGGGAATATCTGGATCTGTCAAAACGTTGCAAGTGGTGACCCAAGAACTATCAACATTATGAATTTAAACTTGCTCAGTGAGGACTGTACTCTAGCAACAGTTACGTTGCTTTAAAGATTAGCTTCAACTGAGGGGAAAATTTGTAAATTGGGTCCATCTCAAGAGGCTTCGAGATTAAGAACAACAAATTGAGACCTTGAGAACAATAAATGTCTCTATAAACAGCTGGTCAATGGCTCGTATCAAGGCCGTTTTCACTATTATGACTGTCAAATGACATCTGGTTCAATGAAATAAGAATGTCTGAGATAAAAAAAAAGAAGGAAAAACTTTAATTGAAATAAAAACTTATGCTCTGGAAACTAGCTTATCTAAAACAAAAAATGAATCACTATATTTATATACTGTACAGTATACTGTATAAATATACATACACACACACACACACTTATTCACAACTGCAAGTCGCACAATTTTCTGAAAATGACATACCTCTTTTTTGTTTCTTTTTTTATATAATATTTTTTTACATGGTTGATTTAGAAATTCTGTACAAGTATTACTCATTCATGAATATACTCTTAAGCACCACATGTGATTTTACAACCTCAACAAACCTTGGCCTACCATTAAAAGGTCAAATTATCTGATATTTTCAGACCCCTATTAACCTTTACATGATCATGAAAGTCAGCAGGGTTCCTGTCTATGACTTCATTTCTTATTTTACATTTTCAGCATCTTGCACTGCCAAGTCTCACCTTACGAGGCTGGCCATCATGTCCCAGCACCTCCCTGTAATACTCTACATTCTCTGTCATGAACTCTTCACCTTCGTGGAACAACAGGTAGGTCAACGCGCACTCCAATGCCTCTTCATTCCTCCCGGCTAAACACACAGAGAAAGAAAAATGGCTATTCAGTGTTGATGAAGCCACCAGGGCTGTTTCTTGGCTCATCTTGGGAAATTATTCATCCTGTGAGGCTGTCTGATTTTTTGGAGTCATCTTTTCCCACAGTCACGTTTATTTCCTTTTGGAGACCCACATGCTCGGAAACATTCGCATTCCAGGCCAGTGACCACAATGGAACAAACACCACAGGGGCGAGCGAGTGGAAACACACGGCTTTGAGACTACAGAGACAGCACTCGCACACACACCTGAATGACTTGACATTTTATGAACAATAAGCAATACTGCTAAAATTTCTCATATCATATCTTTTCTCGGGTTAGAAGAAAAAGTTCAGCTTTGACATTTCCAAGAAGAAATCTATCAAATCTGAAATATTTATCAGTCTCCCCCTCTCTTTTAGAGTGAGTAATTTCATGATACATGAGGTTTGGTCATTTTAAACTTATTTTCAAGGTGTTTTTAATCTGATTATAATTACCGTTGACATTTTCTTTCCAATAGTGGCTAATTCTACATTTTGAGTGATGCAAGTCAGTTGTGTTGTAGCCAATATCTTCTATCCAAGATCCAAGAAGAGTTGGGGTCATATACAAGATCAAACCCAAAGACTTTTACTCCAAGACTATGGAGGAAAGCTAGTTTTGAAATGTATGGAGGATTACCTTGGAAATAGGCAAATTGCAGGTAGTCGTAATGCAGTGGTAGGTAGTTTTCCACGGGTGACAGGCGACCGGGGCGCGTAGCCAAGTCTCGAACACACTCGTGCTGACAGTGGAGAACCTGTGTGTAATGATCTGGAAGACAAAGTTCAACATGATTTAGATGAGGGGTCTCAAGTTCAAAATGGCTTGGGGCCACTAGCCAGTTTCTTATTCTCCATCTTGAACCAGTTATTAGAAAAAGTTACAACACAAACAGATGTTTGGATTTGAGCTAGGCCTATATATTATTACGTTCATAAAAACAAAGATTCAAAAATAGGCGTTTTGCAGTGAGACTATATTTGGTTTCAGTGAATAGTTCTTCTCATTGTGAAGAACATTTGATACTCATATAAAGAAACTTCATATAAAGAAATGAAGGTTCTTTATTAGGGACTTTCGGATTGGAAATTTCATAATTCCTAGGGCTATAAGATCTAGGAACAGGTTTAGTTCTAGAAACTCTAATTGGGAGAACTAAATTAGCTCCTTCAGTACTTTAGAGTAGGGTCTAACATAGCTATAAATGAACTACCGTTAATATAAGTGAATGTTGATTGGCCGAACACATATGAAACATAGCATTTTTAAAAAGCTGAGTAAAAAAGTAAATATAAATGGCATTTGGCAATCTGTTGTCTGCAGTGTTGTCTTTTTTCTTAGCCTCAATGAAATGCACTGCACGTTGTCATGAGAGATTTCATCAGATTTTAATTTGCATAAATTGTATGTTTACATTCCATATCTGTTATCAAGAATACGCTGCAAATAAAAACATCACTGTCGACTGCATAAGAGATCCTTCTGCTGTGCCAAAAAAAAAAAATGCCTGCAGGCTAGTTCCTAGAACCAAGGTTTTAGAATGACGCAGTGTGAAGCTTGGTTTTTCAGAGAACCTTTCCATTAAGAGTTCTTAAGAAAACTTGTTTTCTCTTATTGCGAAGACAATAATAATTTAATAAACTAAACTGACTTTAAATGAATGTTATATTAACTCCAAGTTGCCAAAAATAATCAGGTTTTGGCTGTTTGCTCTGCGCCGATCTTTTGTTGTATGACATTAAAGTACTGCATGAGTTGGAACCAATGGTTCTTGGAACCAATTCCTTTCTACAAAAGTTTATATGTTCTTTAGATTTTTTAAATGTTCTCTGACTAAGAGAATGCTTCTAAGAACTAAGAAAGTTATTTAAGGAACCCAAAGTAGTTCTTCCATGGCATTGCTGCAGACCTTTTGGAGCCTTTAGTTTACGGAGTATACTGCACTGTGGAAAAACAGAAACAAGGCATCTCGGCAGGACAGAATGAGTTAATAACACATTAAGAATGCTTGATGCAGTTAAAAATGTGATCCATGTCTTTTCTCATGAGTGCATGGAGTGAGATCATCTAACTGGGTTCAAATCAAAGACGTGCAACCAGAGGTGCTGGTGTATTTCATGTGGACAAGTTTGAAGATTAAATTAGAGAGCTGAGAAGACTAAAGGGTTTCATGATGTGGTGGATGGGTAGTAGGCAGAATGATCCCACATGAAAGTGCAAACAGATTTGCAAATTAAAAAGACAAGAGCTGCTATCAAAAGAGGATTTAACGGGCGTGTTATGGGAAGGAGACGCTATTTGTTGAATTTGTTCTGTGTTACTCTATTCAAGTATTCACAAAGGCACAAAACTAGCTCTTGACTTCTTTTGTAAATATAACAATGAACCTAGAAACCATGAAAATCATAAAGATGACCAACCCATCTGCTTTAAAAGACCTTTTGTTAATACAGCAGAAAACAAGTCCATAATTGTAGCAGAGATTCATGTTGTTGCATACCGAAAAGTGTCCAGTCCCACAATCCCTAAACAGTGTCTCCATTCTAAAGAAAAAACATACATGCTCTCAGATCCTTTAATGTGCACAAACACCCCCGCTGGACGGAAAATATCAGTGACATCATCCTGAATACTTTCCAGGGATTCCTTGCTGAACTCTGAAACATGCCTTCATGCAAAAAAAACCCTGAAGCTAACGTCAAAAACACTGACGACTCCCGTGAAGAACAAGTCCACTCACGACAGGCCAGTTCTTCACATTTAAGCCATAAACAGACGGCAATCATGGAACAGTCTTTCACATCCTTTGTTAATCAGTAAGATGCAATCAGCAATAGCTAAGAAGCATTAGGGCAGCTCAATGCAATGCATTGCTTTGGAAGCCAAATGTTAGGGGAATGTTATGGCATAAGTGTTAGTGACTCCCTGTTTGACTTTTATAGACTTTCACATGGTTAAGATGTCAGTTAGTTATATTAGCTTAATTTAGTGCCTATTATGCAACTATTACGGCAATTTTATTGAAATGTGACAGAATTGAAAGCAGTTAAACACTGTTATGCAGCATTGTGAGATCTGTATCAACAACTATGAATATGATTAATGGAAATGTGATAAATGAAATACTCTACGATTGGTGTCTTTTATTTTTTTCTTTCCCACCAAAAGTATTAATTATGGTACAAAATGACTACAGCAGTCAACATTTGAAATGGATCAATAAAGTTTGTCAAAGCTGCCTTAAGACAAGAATGTACATTGTTTTGGTTTTTAGGACATCTTTGAAGGTTTTGATCCACCTCAAATGTTGACTACTGTATTTAAAGCTGAAATGTCAGACTTTCTGCAAGCATTTTTTTTTTTTCTGTAGGAACCATGATACATTTATTTTCAGGATTGTTTAAAGAAAAGAATCCTTCCTGCATCCTTCCTGGGAAAAAAAAGAAGTTAATTTAGTAAAAAGCTATATATTACTGTTCCCCAACTTTTGAAAGATGTGTGCTTTTGAATAATATGCCACTAGAATCTGTGAGAATGATACAAAATGATCACCCCGTTTGGGTTTATTTTAAGAAATTGACCAGCTGATTAAATAATAGGGCTTATTATATATTGTTATACTATCATGACCTGCCTGTAGAGACACAACAATAATAGATTGAACTTAGGTCAAACATTTTAGTCTCTTGCCTACTCAGAAATGACTTACACAGAGGTCATAGAACGGAAAGATCTCCATTTCTGGAAACACAAATAGTTCAGAAACATGATAGCCATAATAGAAAGTCCCGAAGAGAACCACTTGAGAATGGAAAATTCCCAGACCCTTCTCAAGACCACGGATGATAGCTTTAACACATTAGGAGGAAGCAGAAAAGCTCTGAGTACAAAAGCATCTGTACCTGAGATTAGCTCGTAGAGGTTGTATTTGTACAAGACATGTTTCTGTTCCTCAAAGTACTGCGGCCCTTCACAGAGGGCCCGACACTCCACATCAGCCCGGTAATACTTATTCAGAGCCTCTTCCAAGAGCGTCACAGACTCTTCATAGTTGCCTTTGTCGTAGAGCTTCACCCCAGCAAAGAAAGCTTTCTGTAAATAGAAAAAGACACACTTAATGATGCTGAACCTATAGGGTGTTTATCAAGGTTCAAGAAGCATTAATGGCATAATCGGGGTCTGCAGTCACTTACCTGGTGTGGGCGGGATTCCCTGTCAATAAAGTCTTCCTCTTTTACACCTTTCTGGGCTTTGTACTGCTCCAGGTCATCTCCCATCTCCACATGCTCAGGGTTGGCCTGGAAATACGTATGAGCAGCAGATGCAGCTTTGTCCAGTTGGCCGAGCTTTTTTTTTTTTAAAGAGAAACATAAAAACATTTAAAAATTAACTTTGAAGGAGTTTTACAGCCCAAATATTGAGAAATTGCATTGCAAGTATGTCAAATAGAGTTGTAATTTCAAGATCAAGTTAAATAAATGCAATTGTATGTAAGAAAATTAGCAGATCATGTGCATAATACCATCTTTAGACTGATCATTATCAGATTTAACAGACATTATCGGAATAAAAAATTGAACATAGCATAGCCAATTTGGACAAGCATGGAAATTCATTCTGGTCTGAACTGGTCTTTTCAGCTGGGAAATTTCTTTTGACCTCTAAAAGGGATTACCAATTTAAATAAATAAACCAGAGACTGTTTAAATCAGTGGATTCTGCTTTATCAGTGGAGGAAAGAATGTCAAAACAAGTTCACGGAAGCCGTCAGCTGTTATTTTTTGGCCTTTATGAATTGCAGACCTCAATCTGTTTAGCAGATCTTGGATTGGCATCGGTTTCTTTAATCCTGACTAGGAACAACATATTGTATAAAAAGAATTCTGTTTTATGTTTATACGAAAAGCTTGCGTATTGCAACAATGATGACAAAGTTGATGATCTTCTGAAGTTTACAACCACAAAACACACCAGAAGGCTATCAGCATCAAGACTTCCAAGTCCAAATTGATTACGAATTTATTACAACCAAGTACCAAAGCTAGTTTTCAACAACACTTCCTTAAATACACAAACTTACAGCAAACAAATTCCATGCGGAACATTAAATTGTGCTTCATCATTCTTTTTGAAGCAGTTAAGACAGGACATTTGGCTGAGATACAACTATTGTAATCTGAGGGTGCAAGAAATCTAAATATTGAGAAAATTGCCTTTAAAATTGTCCAAATGAAGTCCTTAGCAATGCATAATACCCTCTGAAACCTATATTTTAAAGGGAGAAGGACAATGTTATGGAGCTTCTGATGTCTCCGGATACAACCATAAATGGACCACTGCACAGTGGAAAAGAAGATCCTGAATCATCCCCCTTTTGCGACTCGGCCAAGGTTTGGTCTTTTGTGTTAGGGAATGAGGCAGGGAGGCTGGAGGCTTAAGAGGATATGCTTGGTTACCTCTAAAAGGCCAAAGAGCAAACTGGCGTCGACTGCATTCCTATGTCTTCTTTCTATGACCCCCTCGTCCACACACCCACACAGCATTGTGTCCCAGCTGCAAATGGATCGCAAACACCCTGACTGGATATACAGTAGGGGGTATTTTTGTATCCCGTCCTAATGCTGACCTGTTTGATTTTCTTTTAATGCAGGTCAGAGTCCAGGAGCTGAAGCCAATACGCGACTTGGCCCCTCAAATCCGACTGTTATGTTCAGTCACCTGGCGTGTTTATCACATGCGCTACAGTAGCGTATCAAAAAAATCCTCATGCCCTGACAAATCCTGTACTCGTCAAAGAACAGTGACAAAAGAGTTCACAAGGGGTGACTGGAAAACGGCCCAGCTAGACACAAAAGCTCAAACGCAGCTGGGATTTAGTCCGGCTGGGTGGATTGTCTGCTTAAATTCACGCATATCTCATGCAGCCATTTTCTCAATTTTATTGACCAAAAACACAACATTTTGAAGACATCAAAACTGCCAAATTTAGTGGCATTTATGTGTGTTTGATGTTTCTGTATAAAACCGTTGCCTCAGAAATCTTTGTAATGTTTGTCTCTGCTGTAAATGTTTATGACCCTCATATATTGCACAATTATGACTTATTAAGTCACTAATATGAGTTTATATCACGCAATTATGACTTTTTAAGTTTATATCACGGAATTCAGAATTTTGAACTCGCTATTATAAATTTATATAAGACAATTCTGACTCTTTAACTCGCTATTATGAGCTGATATCACACAATTCTGACTTTATCACTTGCAATTGCAAGTTTATATCTCACAATTAATAAGCAAGCCACAGTAACATATGGTAATAACTAAGCAAACCTCAGTTATGATTCAAGGCCTTTTATTGTAGACTTTGGCTTAATTAGCATGACTGAATATAATATCGAAACAAAGACCTGAGTCACTGACCATGCTGCCAGTGAGTCCTGTGAAGACACATTTTATTACTTCAACAGATGGTTTTACAGCTGTGATGCTCATTTCACACACACTTACACACTAATCCACAGTGCTAGCTTTACCAGATATTTTCAGCAAACCCATTACATCAAAAATTTAGTATGCGTAAAAATGATTTTCCCTTCATTTTACATCAAACGGATACACCCCCACAGACAGAGCGCGCACCACTTTGAAAAAAGTCTAACGACATCAACTAGTATTTTGTTTCTAATAGCATAAACAGCCCTCAAGCTAACATTTGGACCTTTTGGGTAAATATTTTCCAGAGAGAGCACCTGTGGCCCTCGTAACTGCTCTTTAATGTACACCACCAGTTTTTTTCCCCCTGCATCTCCAGCCAGAGTTTACAAACCATTTACTCACTGGCTGTAAACAAGAAAAAACATTCCCTTTGATGTGGGATAAAGTCATAGCCAAGACCGGCCCCGTTTATGCTTTTTTTTTTCTTTTCTTTAGTTAAAGAAGGCAAAGAATGTCAACAACATGTTGATGAGACTGTATATGCTTTCATGTTCTGACAAAACCATGTTGTTTGGTAGACAAACTACAAACACTCAGACCTTCAAACTATGTTTTAGGTGTTAACAAGGAAAGAAAACATCTATTAATGTGCTTTTCTTGGATTAAGTAAACTACACTAAAAATCTATTACATTTATTTATCCATATAAAAGACACATTCATCAAGTGCTTGTATCAATAATACATATAATAGCTTAATCTTGTCCATCACATAGCAAACAAAGACTTACTATTTAATGTGTAATCTAAGGATAAGCTAATATTTAAGATATAATCAAATGGAATTAATCCAGTGAGGTGTATATTGACTGGAGCAGTGATATTGACTTCAAGCTGAAAACTGCCCTGGTTTCACTCAACACTAAGCAATAAAGAAACCACAAGAATCTGTGCAAATGCACTAAACTCCCAATATTAAATCCAGTGTGTTTACAAGTGGAGTTACTTTATATACAGTAGCTGTGTCTGGTTTTTACACTTCACTTCCGAACATTTCCAATTTAGTACATTTACCCAGCAAAATTAACCTAGTAATGATAATACGTAATATAGTGGGAGTTACGTCAAACAAGTCCAGCTTTACAAACCAAACCCTGAAATGTAAACATTTGTTTAAAACAAGTAAAGCTATTTTAAACGGTATGTTTTCCCCAGTTAACCATAATGCAAACTCTGAAGAATCTTATGAACACAGTAGGAAGAACTACTTGTAGTCTTCAGTTTACAGTTTGGATGAAACTCTCTGCTAAGTCAATAAATGTACAATTCTGTTTCATATTTAGTAGGCCGATTTATAATTATACATTATGAAATGTACAAAATCCTCTTTTCAAATCCTGTATTTTCAGATTAAATGATGAACTGAGCAATTGTATGCTACAGTCACCAACAGACCGTATTCTTTTCCACTAACAAGTCTTGACTAATCCACTTCATCCATCAAAACACAACCTATGTGTTTCAAGTATCCTATGTTGACCTGTCTTTCTTCATGGCAGTTAAAGCTCAAAGTCAAGCGGCTGTGGGGCACGTACAACACGTGCTGCGGAAAACAGCCTGGGCTTGTGGGAATCCTGTGGATGATGTCATCTGTCTGGGGCGTGGCCTCTTCACACTTCCATTGGTACCTACACACTAGCCCTTTTCTCTGTGCTCGGGCCACGCCCACTCAAGACATGTTGGTTTAATAAGGTAATGTCTGAGGAATGTCTTTAAAGCAGGATAAAACAGACAGCCTCTTTCATTAGTGCAAAGACATGGGTCAGCTGGAAAAAGTAAAAATAGGTCTACAATAATCCAGCTACTGTATGCTACCACTGTATAGAAGTCTGTGTACGTGGGGTTTGCTTTTCAAATGGTTTCTCTGACCATTCCTTGATTAGATGAGGCGTTCGACTGTAGTTGATTCGTTTGTGCATAATTAGGTTGGATATCAAAAGAGTAGAAGTTAGATTAAAGGTCAGGACTGAAATGTTAACATTTCTGTTTGGTAAACAATAACTAAGAGGAAACCCTCAGACAATAACAGACTGCCATAAAAGCCATAAGTAAAAAGCACATCGCAACATGTTTCAGAAGCATTCATTAGCCTCGTTCAGACTGTCGAAAACAGATTATATTTAGAAAACCTAGGCTCATTGGAAATACGTGCCTCTTCATACATTTCTGCAAAACATTTCTGATCGATCCTGCTCCTGGCGATCGACTGTCTGGCAAAGTTCAGCTCCAACTCTAATCAAACACACCTGAAGCAACTAATTAACGTCTTCAGGATCGCTTGAAAATTAAATCAGGTGTGTTAGATTAGAGTTGGCGCGGAACTTTGTAGGACAGTAAGGTACATAATTACGGTGTTACAGAAAGGCACCGTCTTTGGCGTAGGATACGTATACGCGTCGTATACACAAACAGATCACTTCCGGCGTTTGCGTGCTTTGGCGTAGGATACGTATACACGTCGTATACACAAACAGATCACTTCCGGCGTTTGCGTGCTTTGGCGTAGGATACGTATACACGTCGTATACAGATCACTTCCTGCGTTCGCGCACTTTGGCGTAGGATACGCAAACGCC
>JAUCMS010000049.1:8675472-8686031 GCA_032357445.1 Enteromius radiatus | reverse complement strand
AGGACATGAAATAACAGATTCTAGCACTTCTTTTGTGCTAAAATGGTGTGAGAAAAAGCATTCAACTTGATGTGAAAGCCTCTGTGGTTATGTTACAAAGTGTGGAAATTCACAGAAATGGTCTTCGAAGTAGGAAATACTGCCTGCAAGGTCACAAAAAAAGAGGTCACAAAAAACTCGTACAATACCTTTCCAGCAGCATCCAGGAATGAAAGTAGATCATGTTAACTACAAGATGCATCTAGGCCTGCAACCAAAGCAGGAAATGGAATACTAATTACCTTCAGGTGTTTTTGCTGCGGGTTGTGATATGTCTTGCAGAAAACAAGTTATAGAGAAATTCAAATCCATGTTTGAGCAAATAGATCCAATGGTTCCCATTGACGGGACAAGCACATACATCTCTAACATCATTTTTCTGAAAGAACTAATTAAAAAGAATGTCCTGCATTTGCACTGTTGTAAATATATAACCAGCTGGTTTGAGTATTAAGAGAATAAAGGTTGATGGTAGACTACCTAAACTCCAAAAACCAAAGCAGTCTTGTAATTTCATACGCACACTCCAGCTCTTTAATCGATGCCACATGCCAAATAACTCAATCAGCGGACACACTTGAGGCACATGTAACCCATGAACCTCCTGCAGGGTTCATATGTGTTCCTCTAGGCCTAGACTATACTATCAGCTAGCCATCGGCTCTAATGCCCACAGAACAGAGCTAATTTTATCAATGCAGATATAATCAGAGCAACAACGCAGAGCTCCCAACTACTCATTAAGATCTTTATTTGTATCACCGTTGGCTTAGTAAGGTTATCGTTGGATCAGAACAGGATACACAAAATATTCACGGATATCAAGCCAATAACCAGGTTCTTTGTGGAGCAGTAAGACTTTATGAACAGTGTACACACCTTTAAATGCCAATTGATTGTGCTCTGGAAGACTGTTCCAGATGGTTTTGACCCATAGTAAACCCCCACAATTACAAACAGCTGCAGTTGTCTCAGACACATGTGCCAATGTATTGCCCACGATAATGACATGGAAACCACAAAGACCAATGCGATTTAAATTTACCCTGCTTGATATAATAATCAAGTAAACATTTGCAAATGAAAAACAGATTCATAAACAATGCTTTCTGCTCTGAATTTTGCACCACGCTTCACATCTGTGTCATCAATCATCGTAATCATTAGGGAAAAGAATCTGACATGGTATCAGTGATTTGCTTTGAAATCGAAGATTAACTCATTATTCTCTCTAAATGCTTAAATGAAAACAAATGACTCAATGAAGTGAGTGGATGACCCATCTTAAAAGACACATTCCAGGTTCAAAACATGTTCGACAGCAGCTGCAACCACAACTGTACAGTAATTCTGACTAAAGATCGTGTTTACAGTGCCCTAAACACACAGCAAGAATTTTGGCTGTCCCAGACACGAACGTAAAACAATCATGATGATTTCTGGGATCATGGCTCCTAATCGTGTGTCGTATAGCGTGAGAGGTTCAAAGACGGCCATTTTCACAATCTCGCGACTAAAGACTATGATACAGCATGATCACTGCACATAGTTTTCATTGCTACGAATCGCGTATACTGATCAACCAATAAAAATGTGTCATGAAATCATCGCAACATAGCCTAAAACGTAAAACTGCTTACCTCAATGCTCTCATGCTTGCACCTCCATTTTTTCAGCACATGTAACAACAATAACTGTTGAAGTGTGATTATGCATTTTATGTTTACCACTAGCACCTGATGATGTTTTATTCTTCTATAGTAACATGTGTTGTATCGCATGAGTCATCATCGTACAAAATGCACACATATCGTAGCCAGGTTTTTTGATTAATGATGCACATGCAGTGATCTTATAGGATTGCTAAAATCGTACAGTGTGTTTTGGGCTTAATGCATTTACACAACTAATGTTCAGAGGTCTACAGCTGGATGAGCATTGTGTTGATGTTTTGATGAAGTGCCTGCTGTTTCTACTGCCAAGTAGACATGATATGTTCTGACAATACTGTGCCTTGCCAAAAAAGTCTCTATTGTGTATATTCTGTGTATGAAGATTTTACATCGAAAAGCACTCAATAGTAGCCAAGTGAAATCAAAACACACAAACAAGAAAGCTTTCCATTGGTTTATTGCAAACAAGTCAAGTTCCAACAAGTAACTTCCACAGAAGTTGCAAAAAAACAAATGAGCAATTGTGGTTGGGAGGTGTGACCCCCAAACTGAGAAATTATTGGTGGAAATTCTTGGAAATTTCAGTTGGGAAACATGTTCATGTCAGAGCTGAGGAAAGCAATGATTAAAGAGATGTTGATCACACTCATGACAAGAACGTACAAGAAAATGAACAACATGAAAATACCAAATGGACTTTTCCAAATTGAAGCCTGGAAAAGTAAATGACACAAGAATTGAGTCTTTAGGGCAGTTCATAAAGTAACACAGGGCAGGACCTGAGCTTCCGCAGTTCACAAATGACACTTACTTCAGTTTCCACAGTTTAGTGGTGGACGTCACAGGGTCTGTGAATGGAAGCCCTGTTTCTTCGACTACTGAAACAGCAGGCTAGAATGTGGCTTCCAGCAATTATACACATGAGTCACATCCTGCAGGAGCCTGAGTCTTCACATCATCCTGACTATTAGCCGACTTCATCATCTCAGCAGACATGCTGAGACTACACACTGTCTGTGTTTAAAGTTGGTCTACCACAAGTGTAGGAACGTGTACTTTCAGTTGCTAAATAATACCAAACCCCCAATGATTTTCGCATGTACTCTGCATGCTTACACTTCACCAAGACAACAAAAAAAAACTAGACAGGTTCTGTAAAATAATATTTGCCTATAAAAACACAGTTGTGCTCATAAATGAACATGCCCCTTGCAGAACATAAAAATATACCAACTTTTTCTTTCCATAAAAAGGTCAAATTATCTGATATTTTATATTTTATTAGAGGCTGCCTGACCTTTGCGTACAGTCATGAAGGACAGCAGGTGTCCTCTTCATGACATCATTTCCCATTTATGTTTTTCCCCATCACCAATAAATAGAAAGTTATGCTTCTCCTAACATGCACCACTAACATGAAATGTAGATACAATGAAACAACAATCAGCTGTGTGGTCGCTCAAACGTCCAACTTTCCAGGAAAGCACTCCGACACGTTCCAGCACTGGAGAGACTAGTGGGGTTTATATTTATGTAGCGAACCTGAGACCTCCTCAGCTTTTAGTCAAATCCCCGAAGATTACATACATGAAAAAGTGAAAGTGCAGGGCAAAGTGATTAGAAAGCCAATGATCTCTCCAGTGTAACCATTCACCAACAATGGAGCAGTGTACTTTACACCACTCCCCATACAAGTGACCTTCAGAAGAGGTCTGACTGAAATCAGGCCTCCCCATTGGGCCATGTAACGATCCTAAGTTCATACTGAGCAGTTGTCTTAAACTTAAGCAGTAAAATGGAAGAAAGTACATTTCAACCAAGAGAAGAACTTCAAACAAACCATTCCCAGTCACTGCATAAGTAAATAACAAAAAGTGTCAATAAAACAACCAATGAAAGATCTCATCATCCGGCAAAAAACTGGGCAGTGACTTGATAGTTTGACTGACTATGACTGATCGTTTTTCCATGTTCACATGTGCTTCTGACATCCAACTCTCCTTCCAATAGTGCTCTACATCCCTATATGACAGCACACTAGCATGTCGCTCAGGTACTTGTTGACACCAATGTGAGCAGTGATTTACTATAGAGGTGTCCTGTTACAGACAGATGCAGACATGTAGTGGAGTTTCTTCTCGGTCATAGCAGGGTTCTGGAAAATAAAGCCAATCTATGCTTGTCAGTTATGACAATTCTTTCTTAAGCAATCTCCAAAATGGCAGCTGACGTAATTCAGAGGAGTAGAATTGATGTCACATGGACTGTTTCTTTGACATTTCAGTTATATTGCTCTTTATGGAGGGTCAGCTAGCTCTCAGATTTTATCAGAAATATAAATTTAAAAAAGTATTCTCGCAAATCTGAAGCTGATCCACTGATGTCACATGGGCTGTTTTACCAATGTTTTTACTACGTTTCTGGATCTGGGATAATTTCACTTGTATTGCTAGCAGATATCTCTCAGATTTCATCACAAATATCTTAATTTGTGTTCTGAAGATGAACAAAGGTCTTATGGGTTTGGAACGACATGAGGGTTAGTAATTATTGACAGAATTTACATTTTGGGGTGAACTAACCCTTAAATCCCCATCTAATGTCAGAGAGTAAACTTGCATGTTCACTTGGCTCAGCATCAGCGAAAATCGCGTGGGTATTAACACAAAACACAGGCCTAAAAACATCTCGAAAAACGCTGGCTATTAGCATGTGCAATAATTGACCCAGTAAATAAGAAGCTTCATAATGAGGACTTTATTTTAATTTATTCAGTCTGCCAGATACTACATGCAAGGTTAAGAGGGATAAAACTGGACATGGTCTCAAGATAACCAAAGCAGAAAATATTTCCTCTTCACTGACACACATGCGCCAAAGGCAGCGCTATTGTTTTGATGAAGTTTGCGGTAAAGGCTGCAAACAAAACACTTGCTCTAAATATGAATAAACACACCATAACAGAAACAAAGACCACAGTGGAGCCCTCTTAAGTTTCAAGACCACATTTTTACCACGCTATGCTCTCAGAAAACCAGCTGTCTTCACATTTTTGATAAACATTTATAATACTAAACACTGTTCTTCATAGACTCTATAGAAGGAAGCCATAATTTAATTCAAAATAAGTGCGAGAGAAGCCAAGAACGATAGAGCAAGATTGTTCCAGACTGCAGACAGCTGTTTGTCAGAGCATCCCGTTTTCCACTCTTTCTCAGGCTTTGCCAAAATTCCCCCAAGAGTCTTTTTATTCATTAATTTGCCCAATAGCTCTAGGTCTTTCCTGTTGACCCCGCAGGACTACTAAAAACCAAGACTAGCCAGGCTATTCTGTCTTTATGGAGTTGTGTTATATCTGACGCAGTTTTACGAAGGCCTAAATCAAAGAGGATCCACCGATAAAGTGGAATATGCGACATAAATCAAGATTTAACAAGAAGCGACTTGTATTGTATATCAGTGAACTCGAGCTGCTATCTAAACCAAAGACCTGTTGTTTATCTCCACTCTCTGTCAAGTACAAAATTCTGGCTTGAGATCTGGAAAACAAAGCCCCCCGTGAGATACGCATCTGCTCGATGAAATAGCTTGTGGAGTTTCTTGGAGGCACACGCAATTCAGTGGTCGTGTTTTCTTCATCGTAATCCCAGACTGGGTCAGTTATTGTGCAACGAAATAGGAATAGGAATAAGGCAATGTGCCCACAACATTCCTGCTGTGCTGTTATCCTCTTAGAGTCGGTCATGCAGAAAATGTTTGGCAGAAGAAGTGCCATGCAGTCTGGCTGAGCGTGTTGATGGGCATGAACCGAACCCCGGCTGGGGAAACCCGACACACACACTCTTTTCAAAAGATGCAGGTGCACTTACTTTTGTATTCAATTGCTTGCACAGCTAGAATGATGAGATTTTGGTAATCTTTTAGCGTATTAAAACATATACGGTGGGTTTCATTATAAACTATGACTGGATATCACGGTATATTCAATTCTGCAGAGTTGATGAGGAAGAAAATATGCTAACGGTGGAAAGAATGTGATACAATGCTGGCATGGTGCAATTCACAGGGTTTTTCTGTGATGTTATCTGTTCTTGCATTGACTGTATTACAATAGATTTGGGTTGGGCTTTTTGAGGTTCTGAAAAGAATGAAATATAATAACAGTGGTAACAGCAGGGATACTACATTTCTGAGTATCAAATTAAGAGACACAATAAATGATTTAGGGGAAAAGAATGTTACTTGAGAAATAAAGTCTTTTTCAAATAAGAGTTAGATATACAGTAGCTCAATATCAAGATTAAATAAGAATATTATATAATTATTATATATACACTTGTATAAAAATTATATAAATATTTATTTACATAACGTGTATGTATGCTCATTATGTATGCGCACACAAGCAAGAATATTTAAAGACAAATACGATTATATTTTAAATATATTTAAATGATATGAATATAAATATACACGTAAACAAAAAGACTTTTATTTTGGATGCAGTTAATCGTGATTAATCATTTGACAGCACAAAAAAAAAAAACAATTATAATATAAAACTTTGAAGCAGAATGATGGCATTAAAAAGTAATAGTTTTAAATGATTTTTTTCTCAATGATTAATTATTTTTTAATTATAACTTAAAACTTTGTATGAATATCATGCCATATTTCAAGAGTTCACGCTTCCCTTATAAAATTTAGCGTTTTTGGCGTGCTGTCAGGGGAGCGAGCCCGGGAGTACGGCGAACCCCGAACCCTAGAGAAATGAACGCTAGAGTGGGCAGAGGTCCGAGGGTCGGCTTGGTCCCAGACTGCTGCCCCGGAAGACGTGAATTAGAATAAGGTGGAGAAGGGGAGGAGGAGGGATGCTAAAGCGAGATGCGGAAGGGGTGGAAGGCTATAGCTTATATATGTACGGGAAAAGACGTGATTGGGTGGGAATGAGTGGGAATGATTAGCAGATTAGCTACCAGCTGTGCGGGATTTATTACGTAACGCGTTCCTCATGAAATGCATTGTTTGCAAAACGTCCACTTTAATTTAAATTTAAATGATAAATTCTTTTAATTTGAAATATTATAATTTAAAATTTGTAGTAATATTATGGCATAAAATAACAACAAAAACAACAACAACTCTGTAGCAACATGGTACCACAAAATAATTACAATAATAATAACAATAATATGTTATTGTTGATTTAATAATGTTATACAGTTGATTTTTTTCCCAATAGTTTTCAGTCGTACAATTAAAAAAAAAGAGCTGTTTGAGCCTGAATCGGACTACACACCTCATGCTATATTTTTTGTACATCTCAGCACAATTCAACAGCAAGGTTGAAAGAAAATTGGGCTTTTGCAACACACCAAATTCAATTCAGACTTCAAACTCACATTCCTAACTGTAAAATATGACATTGCACAAAGACACGTGGAGCAGAAAACCATTTCCCTGTCTGTCTGTCCCAGTTCACAATTAAAGTCAACCCTCAGTTGCTTTACACGTGACCGATCTCTCCACAATACAAAAACAGGCATTTATGCTAATCTTTGATCCTTCTCTGATTGGTCGTTTTGATGCGAAAGGAACTAACCAATGACAGAGCAACAGGGGGTACGACCACTGGCACAAAACTCACCCTTTCATTACCCCACACAAGCTGCTGCCTTTCCTTTCAGAACAGCAAACACACTTTAAGAGGAAAACAAAATATTTGCCTAGATAAATGCTGATTGACCGAGGAACACAAACATGCAGACTTGTCAATGAAGTAACAGTTGGCGCCTGTGGCCCCTTGGTCCAGGCCGAAAAAAGCCTCATTATGCCAGGAATATGATGGGAAAGAGGGCCATGTGGTTAACACATCAAAGAGCAGTGGAATGTTATATATTTTCACAAATATCACCCCATATATACACACATAGACATCTCTTTATGACATTGAGCGAGCAGGAGCGCTGACAGGAATGTGTCTGATCTCTCGCCCTGGTCATCAGTAGAACTGTGCCGACTTCACAAAGTTTTAAACTACTGCTTTTCTCTCTTTCAATCGCTTTCTGTTCCTGGGCAAAGGCACGAGTCTGATTTGGCTCACAAAGTCCGCTGCTCTCAGGATGTCACGCTCTGTTCCCAGCTGTCTGGACTGCTGTCCAAGCACTGTTTTTAACATCTCAATCATTTTAGGATTTCAAGTTGAAGACTGTTACGACATACAAACACTCTCCAGAAGAGTCGTCTGTAAGGGCCTACGAATATTCAGTCAGTTTTCAACTGAAAAGGTACTTATACCCTTAAGCCATCTAAGATGTGTTTGTTTCTTCATGTGATCAGATTTGGAGAAATTTACTTTCACTTGCTCACCTTTGAAGTGAATGGGTGCCGTCAGAATGAGAGTTCGAACAGCCGATGAAAACATCACAGTAATGCACAAGTAATCCAGACCACTCCAATCCATAAATTAACATCATGTAAATCCAAAAGCTGCATGTCTGTATGTATTTTTACTAGCGAACAAGTCATCTCGTCTGAATCAGGAGAGAAACATGCGCAGATCAAAATCATTTATGAGCAAAATCATTTCTAAACAATTATGTTGGTTTATTTTCATATTATAGGACAATAAGGTAAGAAGGCAACTGGAGTTATTATGGATTTTATACTATTTTTAGTAACATTTAAAGTTTATTTATTTTTCTAATGAATATTCAAGTCAAGTGGATTACTTGTGGATTATGTTTTATCAGCTGTTTACGATTATGTTGGGGGAGGACTTAAATACATGCGAAGGTATGAGACGTGCAGACACAAACTTTCTAGAGTTTTCCTCTGCTACAGTAGCTCTCAGAATAGCGTAAAATTTATTTACGAGGGCGACTGACAGAAAACAAAAAGCTGCGTGTCAAAAGTTGGTGAGCTGCCAACACAGACAACTGGCCGATTTAGACCGGTTTCATTTGAACATACATAACACGCTGATTCGAATCTTCAAAAAATGAACGCGCCGAATGACCTGAACGTTAACCAACAATGTTCGATTTGAAAAACTATTTGATTCAAACGTTCGATTTGACATTCAACGTGTTTCATTCGAACGCACAACAACACTGTTCAGCTCGAAAAGATATACTGATGCTCAGAAATGTGAAATTCACATAGGCACCTCACTGAACCTTGCTCTGTCACGGCTATAAAACTTGTACTCACTTTTCTGTAGGCAAGCTGCAGGTAGTTATAGGGAATCCTTCTATTGAAATCTTGAATGACATCCTCGCTAATTTTATGCATGGACTGTGCTCCAATGTTTCCCTCAATGCACTGATTTAAGCAATGCCCTCTATAGAGGATCACTTCAAAGACCTTATCAGTCAGAAAACTGTCAAAGCGATGCTGGTCACTGCATTTCAGCCTGCATCTGATTCTGGTCTGGCGCACTTCAGAAAAACTCCTGAGCGCGCTCTCCATGTACCGCACCACATTGCCATAATCTCCTTTATAGAAAGCCTCTACTCCGTTATCATAAAGCAAGTCGACCGGTTCCAGCCTGGCCGATGACAGCAGAAGTGCCTGAAGGATACATGTCAAAAAGCCGTAGATTTTGGAGTTCACATCCATCTTCTGAAACTGCTGCGCAACGGCGCGCAGAATAATGCGCTCTGATAGCGAACACAGTCCTGGTGGGTCTAGAGGAAACAGGCTAATGAAAGTGAAGGCTTAACTACCGTTGTAAGCTTCAAGCTAGTTTCGTTGTCACTCATAATGAATGACCGATTACTGGGGACATTTCAGCAATGACCCCCGTCCCTCCCATCCATTATGTGCTGACTCCTCCCCTACAGCCCACACATGAAGGAAATAACAATTGTTTAACATGACAACCCTCAGCTGTCTGACGTTTTAATTATTTATTGAACAACAGCATATTAGTGCTTCCGGAAGTTAGAACTTAAAGCAGTAGGCTACTTTAAACAAAAAAAGTATTGTCTCTATTACTGAAAAAACTGATTCACAGACACAGAACTTTCTAGTGAGCTCCTCACAAAGCCCTCGAAAGCAAACGCCTCCCTCTAGAGGACAGAAATCATACTGCAACTCTCCTGAAAATCCACAATGTTCAATGCTAAATATTATACGACAGGTAAATGAGTATAAAGGATAACACAGGTGAACCTTCCGCTATTTTTGCTAATAATTTGTTTTAGTCTGTTTTAAGCACTGAAAATGTTAAGAAAACAACCGTTTCAGAATTTCGGATAGACTTAATTGCCGCCTCAAAAACAAACCAAGGAAGCTCGACCTCAAGCGCTCCCTTCAGCGAGGCCTATATGTGGATTGTTTACAGCCGGGTTAAGATCACCCTACACACACCCTACAAACTCGTGAAAACAGATTTGAGATCATCGATCAAGCTTTGGGCTTCCGGTTTTCTGCATGAAAGCGAAAAATCGTTTCAGAAATAGGTTGTTTGCACATGACGTCATTAATGTGGCGTGAAATGATTTTTCTCCATAGGAATCAGTAGCAGAAGTGCAAAATTCCTGTGTTTTCCGATGTTTATGAATGTTCAAATTGGTCAAACCGAGAAGACACAAGGAGCTTTTATTGTGTGGGAAACTGTGTTGTTCATAAGAAGGGAAAAATGAAGAAATTTACTGAAAAACACAGGACAAAGTGACTTGTTAACTGGTGTCTGGGGCCGGGAGGAGCTGAGCCGAATAATACTTGTCTGTAAAAATTATTCATATAAGAAGTAATAATATATTACAATATTAATACAGATAGATAATCCAGTGCTGCCGACTCTTAAGTATTCAGTGTAAGACAGTCAGAATACACTAAATG
>JAUCMS010000049.1:8661053-8671134 GCA_032357445.1 Enteromius radiatus | reverse complement strand
AATAATAATAATAATAATAATAAAAATCCTAACAATTACAATAGGGTTTCAGTGCTACGCACTCGAACCCCTAATGAAATCAAAGAAGTCATATATATATATAAATATATATATGGACGATTCTATAATTGCAATTACGTTTGGTGTCTGTAGTCATTATTTTTTCAGCTTTTTTCCCTCCAAATGGTTATTGTTTTTATTATTTTAATTTATCTATTACTATTCCTTATTAAGTGTTAAATGAATTATAAGATGTTACAGTCCATAACAATACAATTATTAATTTAAAGTGTCTTAAATAGCCCAAAATCATAATTTCTTCCTAAATATACACAGTACACACACACACACACACATATATATTATGTAAACAAAAACGTTTATTTTGGATGTGATAAATGACAATTAATTTTAATTATACCAAACTTCTGACCGCCAGTGTAATTTATAAAGAAGTTACAATGCAGGGTAGTTTTTTTTTTTTTTTAAGAATCCGATTTTAACTTTATTTTTGTTATGTGAAGGTTGAATTACAATAACCTGGAAAAGTTTTTTTTTTTTTTTTTAAATATTTGTTTTTAAATTTGTTGTTAAATGTGTATTTTTGCTTTGGTAACACTTGACAACAAGGTTCATTAGTTGAACTAAGAATGAACAATACTTATACAGCATTTATTAATCTTAATTTCAGCATTTACTAATGCATTATTAAAATCACAAGTTTTGTTTGTTAACATTAGTTAATGCACTGTGAGCTAACATGAACGAAGAATGAACAAATGTATTTTTATTAACATTAACAAAAACAAATAAAGGGTATAATAAATATGGTGTTCATTGTTCGTTCATGCTAATTAATACATTAACTAATGTTAACAAATGACACCTTATTGTAAAGTGTTACATATGTTTCAAACATATGGAAAGTACTGCTTTGTGTTCAAACTCATGTAAAACTTGTTTGTTTGACATTAGGAGACATGAGTTTAAAGAAACAGAAACAACTAAACATGCCAGAAACTCCAGTGTGAAGTACTGTATGATTTGGCTCTTGCACAAAAATGTATTCCAATACTTAAGATGATGACTGTACAAACACACTTCTCCATTTCATCACAGGAGTCATGTATCGCTGTAATAATGTGATCTGTTGAAAACTATCTCCTCAATAGACTACATGATTTGAAATCCCAGTCACGTAAACTTTAAAAAGTTCTTAAAACAAAATAATAGAGCAAAAGGACAGAATCTAGAGTGCCATCTTGTGGTTCTCCCGTATACTGTATACTTGAACCAGTTCTTCCAAAAAAGAACATTTTATAATTTACTAACCTTCCACTTGTTCCAAACCTGTAACCACAGAAAAAAAAACTGTTTTGAAGAATAGAACAGTTGACGACAGAGACTGACTTTCATAGCAATTATGTATTTAATTAATTAATTATTAATGGTACAGTATAAAATCAATGGCTACCATCGGTTTGCTTACCAACATTTTTTAAAATATATTTTCCGTGCTCTCTCATTAAAACGTAGAATAACTATAGTAGATATTTTATTATAAGTTACATTTTATTTTCTGCCACCACAAATACTCAAACTTTAAGAATCCATTAAAATCCAGTCTAAAATGATAAATAACAAAAATGTCAATGTATTTCATATATATAGTTAGAATAATATATTTCTTTTATTTCCATTGCATAAATTAAGTTGCATAAAATATTATTAAAATAAATAAAAAATATATAAAATATACATATTCAATTTATTAAATTGCATAAAATAATAAAATAAATAACAAATATATAAAATATGCATATTCAATTTATTACATTAATGTATCATAATAATTATATATTATTACAGACATTTATTTAATATTTGCTTTTACATCATGTTCAATTAGACCTTCCTATCAAACAGGACAATTAGGCAATTTTACCCCAGTCCTCTCAATGGCAAAAAGCATCCCAGTTTACATAAATTCACCACATTATCACAATAATATTTCTTACTAAAGATATTATAAAGTGTAGCCGGCTAAACCAAACATCAGTTACGCTTTCATGTCATAAGTCCCAGCATGTGCTCGAAGACCGCCGCTCTCAAACCTGTCAGATATCATTCCACAGCCTGAGGCCCAACGACACATAACTATGGGAATATATGTGGCTTTCTCTCTTTTTAAATCACATGCATAACACTATTCAATGAGTGAATATGAGGGCTTGTGTGAAGGACTTGCACTATATACTACTTTACTAGCAAGCTACACTTGTAGGCCCTAGTATAGAAATTACAGATGAACAGCCCCACGGATTTGACACTTTTTGGGTAAACTCAACCAAAAAATATCATATAGTTACCTCTGTATAATTAAGAAACGTCGACAGAATACACACTGCAGCTTTAAGTGGGACTCGAGTTTGCAAAAAGCAAAATAACCAACAGGTTGGACTTATCTATCTCCAAGTAGCCTGATCGGTATTTTTTTATTCAACAGAATACGTTTTTACACGCATATCCAACCTGTTTGAGTTTAATTAGCACTGACTCGACACACCCTCATGTGACCACCTGTACCGGTTTTTCCTGAAGATGTGCCGCAGGCTCATCGGCCCAAAAAGGGTAAATGACGAGAAATAAAGCAAAGCCTATAGAGCTGCATTCACACCTGCGTCGACACACCTAAACCGCGCTGCCACTTTACACTCACCGAGGAGAACGTGTCGAGGGGAACGCTTTAAAACCGTCTGGAGGGTGTCAGAGTTGAGTATTGGGTGTGTAAATAGCCATGTTTCGACACGAGACGAGCGCTCGGGCCGTTCCTCTCAGGTAAGCAACTGTCATTATCACTGAGCGGAGCAGTTGGCGTAACTGACAGACACTAATATGTCATTGAACGGGGTATACGATAAAGAAATGACAACTTACAGATGAATACACCGCATAGGTGTTCATGTATGGCGCATTTTTGGGGTCCTTCGTGTGTTTTTACACGCTGTAAACACCTCTCACGTGGATTAACAGCGGTAGTTGTGTTGCTTCTCACGGTGCGTTGCATTTTTAAGATGGCGTGACAGTTCAACTTTTAAAAACGCTCGCTGACGTCTTGTTTTTAATCACTTTTCAAATATCTCAGAATTATATCAGAATCCTTAAACCACAAGGAAGAAAAATAGTTTTCACGCTATGATTTTAAATAATTTCTAGTCCAGGTTTGTTAAAAAAAAAACAAAAAAACTCAAAGACATCCGTAGCCTACTTTTTCCCCCTAAAACGGTTTTTGTTATAGTAGACTAATACTATATTTTTAATAGGCTATTACAAATACATTTATTTAGCTAGCGACAGTTCAGATAGGTATAGTTATATTAAAATCGAAAGTATTTGAATAGTCTATATGCAATTATAGCAGTATTTACCAGAAAGTGTTTTACTGTGTTTGTTGGATTTTCAATGCAATTAATCTATTTTTAAAAGTTGCCCCAACTATTCCATAGCCTATTACGTAATGAATAAAAAGCCTATATGATTATTTTACACGAAATTATTGCACACTGCAAGAAATGCAATGTTGGTCTAAAGATCAAGCTATTAGATTCTATTAATATGGATGCAATTTCAGAAGTATGCTTCTGTTTCATTTCAGATGTTGCATAAAACCTGGACTTTCTGAGCTGCAGTGCACATTGCTAGGAATCTTGGCTGAGATGAACAGCAGGATTTCAGTCATTGTTTCTAGTAGTGGGCGCTGCGGATATTCAGCTTGTGGCTACGGCGCGCCTTGAGCCAAATTCAAAGTCCCGAGAAGAAAACGGTGTAATACAGTAAACGCATGGCCCACATAATGTACAAGAAATCTTTTTGTTTGGCGCTGGATGGCGGCAGAGCGCAAGAAAAGCGAGGCAGCGGCAGCAGCACATGTGAGGATCGGCATCGTTTACACTCGCAAGTAACCGTGAAAATCTTTGGCATGTAGGTGAACCTGCCCAGGAGAGGCGGCTGCTGGCATTCACACTTCCTCATTCATTTGTAATTGAGGGCTTTATGCAGAAAATAACCACAGCAGAATTAGCATTTTGTCATTTAGAGCCATGCATTTGAACGTAATCACTGTTGTCTTGGGTTGGAATGTGTTTTATAGGATTGTTAAGGGACAAAGATTACTATGATAAAAACTATAAAAATATTGAAGCTGTGAATGTAAGGTCATTACTTTTCATTATGTGTTTTTCATAAAGGTTTTGATTTATTGACAGAAGGGATTTATTAACAGTGAATAACAAATAAGTAGCTAGGCTACTTAAAACCATTATTTCAATAAAAATATTTATTGCTCATAACTTGAGCAAGGAGGTCTGTCAGGGTTGCCTCTGATATCATTTCCTGTTCTATCACATGACAATAAAATGAAAGTGAAAAAACAAACAAACTCTGCCTTATATATATATATATTTTTTTTTTTTTTAAATGAAGGTGCTTATATACCTTGGAAGAATTTTATCTTTTAAATGTTTGTAAATGATCATAGGTTAGTTACTCACTACTTTGAATTTACCCATTGTTTTATGAATATATAATTACATGATGATAATAAAACCAATAATTAATACAGTCCCAAACCTGCTAGGTCCAGCTAAATGACTAATTTAGGCACAATTTCTAACATGGTGGTTATGTTTTTTTTTTATTTATTATTATTGTTATTTTAATTATAACATTTAATTTAATTAAAATTGTATTAATTCATTATAGGTAGTTTATTTAATGTTTTCTGTATGATATAAACAATTGCTAAAACGTAAGAAATCAAACAAATAATATTTTATTTGTATTTAGACAAGTTCCATTATGGTTACAGGTTGGATTTATGGTCAAATTAACAAACAAAGAACAGATAAATGCAAAACAAAAGCAAAGCAATGAATAAATAAAGTTTTGTTTAGTTATTTTATCACACTTTTTACTGATCCTTTTAAATAATATGTATATGTGTGTGTGTGTGTATATATATATATATATATATATTTCATTCCTTAAATAAAGGAAGAAAAAAAGCCAGTTATTTAAATCTGATACAATGGATTACAAACATACCCTTTAAAAGTCATTTATTTGGTATTTACAGTTGGCCAGTGGAAGCTATGAGAATGTGCAAGATACAAACACCTTCGCTGGTCACAAAACGTTTCCAGCAGCAGCTGATTGTAAAACAAACTGGCATGGACATCATCTTCGTACGCTGAATGAAAAAAAAAAAAGTCTCTGTCGCTCTGTCACACATACACATATGACCACATATCGGGAGCTAAAAGTTCAGTTTGTTTCCAGCCTCGAGCAAAACATTTGTAAACCAGTTGTTTGTCCCTCAAAAAAAAAAAAAAAAAAGAAAAAAAATCACACGACCGTCAGATATTGACAGTTTTACAGCAATACTTAGTTAAAATCCCTGAATGTTGAATGACATTTGGCACAAAACCCACCCAGCCAATTAGTATCAGAATTGCAATGTACAATAATGTTTTTAAATACTACAGCGCACCGTGATATGCGCGAGATTGACACAGCACTGAAAGAGAGAGATATATATGCACATTCATCACTAAAACACACAAGTAAAGTTATTCGAAACTGATTCGGTAATACAACTTCACAAGAAAATGGTCTTAAATCACCTTTTAAGCATAGCAGCATGGCAACAGAAGATATTTTCCCTACATGGTTATTGGACGCATTTCAGGCCATGCCTTTCACTGGAATGCACCGACACTAGCATGTTGTCATTCTCGAGAGCAAAAGATGGGAGCGTTCAGCGCTAGCGATCGAACACTGGTCTTATAGAGGCACTAATGCGATACAAAAAGTAGCTGCTGTCTTTAGTTGTATCTGTACAGGATGCTACATGTAGCCCGCACAATCGTATTCCCATTCCCATTCCCAGAAGCCAAGCGCAAAGTAATCCCTTTAAAACGCATTTTGACAGGAATACAGAATGTAAGCGATGACTGATCAGTAAGGAAAAAATGCCCTTATAGAGAGACAAGCCTGTGGCACTTTCCATGAAAAGGGTGCAAAATTAGTCTTTAAGGCAAAAAAAAAAAAAAGTATTTAATAAATTATTTTATAGCTAATATTAAAAACATCACATGATTATATATCATCACACAAAAGGATCATAATACTGTTACATTTATTTTAATTACTAAAATAAAAACTGTTGTTTTTTTGTGTCACAAACTGTGCTTTAACTGAATTATTAATTAATTTATGAAAAATTACATTAAAAATAACTATACAAAATTAAGCAAAATTAATTTAAACAAAACACTGTTTGTCCATGGCTTTTCAAATGTTATTTATATAGATCTGCTTAAAAAAAAACCCAAAGCTATAAAACAAACAAAAAGACCACCAATGCAAAAATAAGTTAAAAAAAAACTAAAAACTCAGAAAAAAACAAATGCAGTGAACAGAAAACAAACAAAAATCAAACAGCAATGCAAGAACAAAAAAAATGCCGAAAATAAAAAGCTAAGCAAAACAACTTTCCTAAAGATTGTAGTTATTTTTATTGATCATTTTTGCATAAAAAAAACAAACTTTTTTATGTCTAGTGTTTATTTTATACTCTCTGTAGAAAATAAACAATTGCTAAAAAATTTAAATTGGACAAATTAGGTTTTTCAATATTGATTTAAATAAAAAAAAATAAATAAATAAAAATAAAAAATCACTGATATTTGATATTTGTTTCAAGCTCCATTTTGTACTCTGTTCATAGAAAATGCCAGATAAACACCAAAGTTACTTGTTTGCTGCCTTCATCTGTTTGCTGGTCAATTTTGATGTCCCTGCTTAAAGTAAGCTTGCCACCAAATGCAAAGCACAGCAAATTCGAACACTGATATACGAGCATGAATTGCATATGATGCAGCGAGCGAGAAAACCGTTTACATCTGTGCCAACAGTAATGCTACTACATGCCTTAAATCTAGTATTTTTGATTTGTACTGAATTATAAAAAAAAAAAATATATATATATATATATATATATAAAAAAAAAAAATGACATGATTGTGGCCATATTTCAGATGAGATTCATATAGACCCCATAGAGTTCACATTCAGCCAGCATGCACTTGAACACTGGAGCATATCAGTAGGTCCTGAAGCATCCACGAAGAAGAAGAAGAGAGAATCGCTACGAACACTGCAGGGGAAGAGGGATATATCACAAAAACAAAGGCACCCGAAGGCTGAGCGTCCCGAACCCTAGCTGTACGCGAGCCTGCAGTGTGAGTAAAGAGTCTCTCATGAATGATATGAAGGCAAAATGAAGAAGCGCTGACAACCTCAACTCGATACCTGCTTCTTAAGACGTTGAGATATGTGATATTTTGCATCTCCAGAAATTGGATCGCTCCTGGTTTATGCTAACAGTCTCTTCAGCTCGATTGGGGAAAGGGTAAAACAATCAGCAATTCGAAACACCAACCGAAAAAATAAAATAAAATATATAATCTGAAAATAAATCAATAAATATATAGCACAAAAGTGCGCTGTATATAAATTCAAGCGCGGTTTCCATTAAATTAAAACAACCAAAAAGTCGAAAACCGCCGTATCCTGAACTCAACATGGAATCGAGACGAAGCTTCGTTATAGACGCCGAGAGAAAAGGGATATTGGAGAGAGCTGTGCAGTAGATCCCTTCCTGTCCAGTCATCCGCAATAAGACGAGAACATGAGAAGCAAACAGGAACCGTCCCTGTCGCCCAGTAGTCCGTAGCTCCAGGGTAAAAGACTCTTTCACAACACGAAGAGACAACGTTGGCTCATCTGATGAGATGAACCCGAGAGGGAAAAATAAAATAAAGTGTCAGTAGTAGCTTCTGCCAAAAGTCTCAAAGTATTTCTGAATCATTTCTCCTTCGCAAAATAAAGGGCCGAACGGACTCATGATTGGACAGCAGCGGAGGCTTATGGTCACTGTCTGTAGTAGGCACCTAAAAAAAGATAAGGAGATAGAGATAGCCATATTTAAAAAGTTCAAATTCAAATTTACAAGGTTACTCCACCCTAAAATGAATATTTTCACTTACTCTGATGTCGTTCCAAACTCATAATCTTCGTTCATCTTTGGAAGGATATTTTAGATTAAACCTTGTGACTGTCCCATTGACTGCCAAGTAAGAAAGACATCGTCTTTGTAAAGCGACCAGAATACTTTTTGTACGCAAAGAAAATAAAAATAACAACAATTTCGTCACTGTAACGTTACTGTAGCGCCATTTTGGAGAGTATCTTCTGGACACAAATAGCGCAAGTTATTCGTTGTCAGGCACAACACAAGAACTTTGTTTAAATCTATGCGTAAAGAGACGTAGAAATACGCATCCATCTGTCTCAGCTGACACAGAAGCCAAAATGGTGCTGAATTGTTGAATAAAGTCGTTAATTTGTATTTTCTTTGTATACAAAAGTATTCTCGTCACTTCATAACATCACAGTAGAACCACTGATGGCAGATTTCTGACGAGGTCTTTCATACTTTTCTGGACCTCGACAGTGTTCATAACTTGGCAGTCAATGGGAAAGTCACAAGCCTCCTGCTTTATATTCAAAATATTTTAAATTGCTTCTCCTTAAATGAGGACATAAATGCAGTAGGCTACATGAATAACATCTCCAGAAGTGCTCCAAAGATTACTTCAAGAGCATCTGACCTTTTCATTTGAGTAAATCTATCGTCATATCATGTACACACAGAACTGTAAAGGTATTCATGGCAAGCCATCAAAATAAAAGTTTGGTTTGGACATGGCAGCAGAAATATATTACTATTGATCAGTAGAATGTGCATAATAGGCTACTACAACAATTATTAAAACAGTATTTCTTCAGTGTTTTAATCTGTAATATAAAATCCCCTTTATTTTCCAGCAATAAAATGAAATCTTCATTAATTAAAAGACAAATGTTTTATGCTATTATAAGAATAAATAATAATGCACTAGTGTAAAGCTAGCATAACAGATGTGTAAACGGAAAACTATTTGAACTTTATTAAAACTAATTTGCACTGATTCGTTGTGTTTGAGATTGTCATTTTGTTAAGGAACCTGTATCAAACTGAAGGTATCAGTATCGAAATCATTTGAACGATACCCAGCTCTATGACTAAATGTTCATTTTTGGGTGAAGTAACCATTTAAAACCACATCTTTTTAGTGCAATGTGAACCTTTGTACGCCGCCTCTGGTCTTGAAGGAGGGCGAGGGGAGTAGGGGTCTGCATACACATAGCTCGGGTTTATGTTCTCATAGTGCTGTGTAGGAGGAGGCGGCCTGGAGAGAAGAACCAAGAGGAACATGAGGCTCCTGCAGGACTCCTGACAGTGTGAGTGTGTAAATGAGTGGAGACGTACCTGGCGGGTTTGTGGTTGCGTGCTCTCTGGTACTCCTCCTCTCTGATGCGCGGCTCCTCTCGTATCCGTGGTCGTACTACTTCTTCTTGCACTGGCTAACGTGACAGAAGTGAAGAGAGTGTGTCAGTAGATGAGGGTCAATGTCACCAACATAGAATAATGTGGGTTCCATTGTCTATTTCGACTTAAACGCAACTAATACATGACTTTCAAAGGCCACTACGTTACTTTGCATTACATTAATAGGTCAATTAAAATTTATCTGACACTGTAGCAATGTTCTTGCGATCATCATTAAAAAATCTAAATGACCTTTAATACATTATTATTAATATAACCATAAATTATTAAAACCATATTAATATTCATATAATAATAACCTTAAAATAAAATACATTTAAATAAATATTAAACATATTAAATATCTATAAACTTATTTAATGCATTATATATATATATATATATATATATATATATATAAAACATGCATTTATATAGAACTTAATAGAACTAATATTTAAATGTCTATTAGTATTTGTCTTTTTCTTATTAAAAATACATTTGCTAAAACAAACAAATGCTTTAAATAGAGTTAAATTACTCTAAACATTTTAAACATTAAACATATAGTTTAATGTTATATATAAA
>JAUCMS010000049.1:8624849-8639019 GCA_032357445.1 Enteromius radiatus | reverse complement strand
GGTTGGCCTATATGTGGTGGTGGGCCGGCTGGACCATAAAATGCCAGGGCCGATTTTTACTCCCAGTCCAGCTCTGGTTCAAATATGTACACTTTAAGTCCTAATATTTACCAAAATGGATCCTTTAGGTATAAACATGCACCTTTTGAAAAGGTACCACCCCAGTGGTAGCTTTTGTACCTTTATTTCTGCACTTGTTTTAGTGAAACAAGTTTTATTTAGTCCAAAACACAAATAAGGAATATGTATTGTTATTCTATTCTAATACTGCCTTTTTCAATTAATAAATGTATTAATTAGTTTAAATAAATTAATGTAATAAATGTATTAACAGCATATATTTGCATTAATAGCATAAATTAGCTGCATTAATGAACATTCAGTCTTTTATTTTAAGAGAGACATTGAAAGCTGGAAGACAATAACTTCTACAAGTACGCACAATAAAGAAAAAAACAACTCATCACAACGGATGCAGGCTTCCAATGAGCTTCACTGCAGAGTATGATAAGTGTCAAAAGGGAAGAGCTATTTCCAGAGTGTGGTTATTAAAAGCAGAATGCATCCATTTTAGCCAGACTGTCTTCAGTATCTGTGAGAGGTAAGTTTAACATTGCTACTTCATTTATTTGTATATTTTACACTGAGATGAAAATTCTGTCTAAATTCTGAAGTTTCCAAAAATGCACTCACTCTTATGTCAATCCAAACCTCCATGGCATCCTCTCTTCTGTGAATTTTTTATTTTGGAAACTTTTGTCCATGTCATTAAAGTCAATTGGGTCCAATGCTGTTTTGGAGCCAGTGGACAAAAATGGACATCATTTGCTCCACTGAGCCCAAAGTTATTTTGAACTCAATGGACAAATGGCCAAAGAAGGACGAAGGTCATCCACGTTTGGAACAACATGAGAGAGAGTAACCATTTATGGGCAAATCATCTCGTTAAAGCATAGTCATTTTAGCCAATTTATTTTCCTAAAATAAAAATAAAATTGACCAATTATACAGTGAAGAAGACTCTTATAATGACATATGCCTATACTTCTTCCCCAGTTTAAGAATATGTGGTTCACATTTGCTCTACTTCAACTTCTGCCTCAATTTGCCCTCAGTGCTCGTTGTCCCGATCGCTGCGTTTGTAACACTAGGGGTTTTGCAAAATGCACTGGGGACATCACCGACATTCCTCCTCTCAACTCAGCGTCAACCTTCCTACTCCTGCTAAACGACACAAACATAAGGATCCTCAAAAATGGAAGTTTTCAGTCGTTCCCTCTTCTGTTACGACTGATGATCACGCACAGCGCTCTAGACACCATCGAACCAGAAGCTTTCCGTGGTGCTCCACAGCTTCTGTCCATCAAACTCTCATCAAACGCGCTTTCCGTCTTTCCAGCCAAGGTGTTTCGTGAGCAGAGCAACTTGGAGCAGCTGCAGCTAGATGGTAACCAAATAGCTTCTGTTACTTTAGAACTCTTTGAGGCGATGGTCAACCTAACCGAACTAAATCTGAGCAAGAACCGCATCTCCCGGCTGGACGCTAATGTTTTCCGGGGTTTGACTAAGCTGAATTACTTAAACTTAGCTGAAAACCAGCTGAGGAACCTCCCGAGGACCCTCTTCCATAACCTTTTGCAACTCAAAACTTTGGTGCTCACATCCAACCAGTTGGAGACTATTGAAAGCGGTTCCTTTGATCATCTAAGCAACCTGTTGGTGCTAATGCTACAGAAGAACCAGATCCGACAGATTCCTCCACGTCTTTTCTGGCCCTTGCCATCCCTGCTCACCCTCTCAATGTCTGCCAACCAACTCCAGTATATTCCAGCTGAGACCTTCTACTACTTGCCCAACCTGACCAAGATCACCTTCTACAAGAACCCCTTGATATCCCTTCCATACCAGCTGATGGGACACATGCCGAGACTCCAAGAGCTGTACCTTTACGAAACCAATCTATCCACAGTCCCATGGAACCTGTTTGCAAACATGACCAACCTACGGACTCTCAATTTACACTTCAACAACAAGTTGACCTCCCTCCCAAAGAACCTCTTCTGTTGTCTGCCCAACCTGAAGAAACTGTCCCTGAAGACCAATAACCTTCATGAACTGGACCCGGAGATCTTCTCAAACTTGGTAAGCCTTCAAATTCTGATGCTTAATGGGAACAAGCTTGAGACTCTCCCATCGGCAATCTTTCACAACACCTCAAGACTAGAAATACTAGACCTGAACCACAACCATCTGAGCTATCTCCCAGGAGATGTTTTTGTTCACGCGAGGGCACTAAAAGACCTCTCTATAAGCGGCAACAAATGGAATTGCGATTGCAGCATTATGGGTATCGCAGAATGGATTCGTGAAAACCCAAAACTAATCAGCAATTTGGACAAAGGAATAACATGCTATGAACCGTACCGCTTAGAAAACCATCCACTGCAAACACTGACTCACGAGGAACTCCATTGTGGTGTTTTTCAGACCACTTTTATGGCTACAAGTGCCATTACCACTGTTGCTCCATCAACACCAACCCTGCAAGCATCTATGGCTACACGTACAACAGCAAGAAATACTGCGAATGCAACTACAACTGCAACTACTTTACCAACATCTGCTTCTATACATTCTCCTACAACTGATCATATTTATGTGCAACAAGCCAATGGTAACGACATTGATACAGCATTCTACGATACAATTGTGCTGGATAACGGACCAGAAATTGTGCACAACAATCATTACAATGGCTGGGTGTACCTGTGGACTGTCCCGTCAACGCATACTTACAGTGGATTCATGATGGCTCTGTACATTGTTCTCTTGGTCAGCGGTGTAGTTCTGATTGTGGCCAGCTTGTATGCCTTGTATCGGCTTAATAAGGTGATATGGGTGTTAGGAAAAGTCAGTATGGGAGACAATCCGAGATTAATTGCTAGAAGAGTGCAAAGCTTCAAAGTCAAACTCTAGAGAATGCTTCAGTTATTCTCTAGTGAACTGCTATGCGTTTTCACATTATATAGTGCATATTGTAATTTGTCTAATTCTACTCTTACATATTTATGAGGAATATTAAAGCCTGAGACCACTAATCAAAAGCATTTGTCTCACATTTTTCCTCATGAAAAAATTATGTTCAGCACAACTTATGTGACAAGCTTCAAAATGTGTGTAATCGTTGTAAGCATTCCTACAGCCTTTTACAATGAATCTTTTGTTTCTTTTCTCAATACACAAGTTTTCCTTCCTGCAGTTTACACATTCCAGTGCTTTACATTCACAAAACTGATACGGACACACCCTTGGTGGTTATTTGCAAAGTTTAAGACCAAATAAAATGTCTCTGTTCTTTTGAGAGTGGTTTGTTTGACATGTATGCCACCTGGTGGTTAGACATTATAGAGCAGAATGTTCACATGCTAACGTATTAAACTTAATAATAACCTAATAACTTAAATAACATGAGATGAATGTTTCTTCATTAGAATTACAAATAGCATGAGATAGCCTAATGTTTTTTTTTTTTTTACATTTTTATGTCACACCTCAGACTAACATATAAATAGGAATACATAAACATTTATATACAACATTTACTATACATTAGTAAATAAGCATAATGTTGGCCTTTAAATACGTGTGTGTGTGTGTAATTAGGCTATTATTTCAGGAAAAGCATTACTAAGTATTGTTGCTATTCTTTTTGCTGTCACTGGAGGCACAGAAATCATACGTTTCACTTCACCCAATGAAGAGACGTGGCTCAACTCAAGTTTACTATTTCAGCATAGTCTAGCTTACACGGCAAACATGTAGCAAGCACTGTTATCAAATCCTTACCACTCCCACATGACTAACAATACGCCTCAATGAACGAGTCCAACGCTGATGTTTGGTGTGAACCTGAAACTCAAAGAAAGTGTTAACTGGTAGGGTGTATGCCTGTCTGTGGGCGCGGTCCATCCGCCAATAAAGCGTGAAATCCTGAAGGTCTATTACAACATTAACAGGATGTTTCACATCTTTGAAACGTTTTCCAAAATGCTTCACATATAAATTAGAAATACGCTGTATTACAGCCTACGCAGTTTCGCGTAAAAAAAAGAAGTTCAGAGTCCCGGCTCATATAGATTATGGATCCCGTTTAACTTTGGATACTCTAAAAATACAGTTTAAAAACTAGGAAATATACTTTCTGCCTCACACACCTCATTCAAGGCCTAAACGTTCCCCTAACGTTCCCGTTTGGTTATGTTTTTGGGAACCAAATAAGAACGTCATAGGAACGTTCCCTGCAGGCTATTTTAGGTATTTTTGTTTTTACAACCTAACCTGCAGGTTGTTTTAGGTGTTATTTAGGAACGTTAGTTGTCATATAACTATGTAAACAATTAAAACTTTGCAGATGGTTCAGATTATTCTAACGGTTAAATATGTATTTTTTGAATCAGAAACAATTTTTGCAGAATTTCATGTCTGAAATAAGCTTATAATAAAGTGTAGACATGTAGTCAAATCGCATGTTTGTATGTTTCACCGCGAATACTCAGATCTGCACGCGCTCCCAGCACGCGCTTTTCTCCGTGTTCATTTAAAGATAAAAAAAATGTAAAAATTGCTAGCTGGGGAACCTTAAACTTGAACTGTTGTGCTGTCATAGCAGCAAGAAAACTGTGGTAATATGATAGGCATCAAATTCAAGAATAAACTTGAAAACTTGAGTCATGGAGAACAGATGAAAGACTTTGTTATGTCAATGGCATCCAGAGATTTGTGTGAACATGTTCAGGTATGATAACATCCCACTCTATCTGCCTGTCGACGCGACATTATATACAGCCGTTAGATGGGAAAAGTCTGTCACAAAAATGAAACATAGAGGGTCGCTCTGAATAAACATTTCCCACCACCCCAGGATGCCTAAAATGCTTTTCTCGAAGATTCGGATCTACGAGTTTAAGGACCTCATTCGGAACAAGAATGAACCGAAAACGTAAATGATTTTTACTCGTCTCTCTGCATTGACTGAAAATGGATTTATTTACTGAAGTGCTTATTTTAATTTCATAGACTGGACGTTCTGTTGAGCAGGAAAAAACAGAAAAACAATATCCGATGTGTTTTGATTAAGAAAAATACCGAACACTGTCTTTATCAGTAAGTTTTTTAATTGTTATGACTACAACGGTGAAATCATCCGTTTATGGGTATCTTATTTGATGTACAAGTAGTAAATTAAAAAAAAGGCCTGATAAAATGTTTTTACCATAGCTCATTCCTTTAGAGTGACAAAGTTTACATTTCCAGGTAGTCTTCATAAAATAATTAGAAAATATTTATAATATTGTATACGATTACATATCACCATGTAGTCATATACAATATTATAAATATTTTCTAATATTGTATTTTAGGTGCTATTTTATTTGATTTCCTCTATTTTTTCTTAAGACAAGACAAAGGGCCAAAGCTATCTGATCTGCTAGAAAACAGAGGTTAGTTCAACCACCAGTCAACTTTAATATAGGCCTATATGATGTATATATGTTTAATATTAATATATAAAAAATGTGTTCTTTTGCGAACAGACTACTTGGATGCCTTTCGTTCATTTCTCCAGTCTGAGTTTAGTGTGGAGAACATCGAATTTTGGCTTGCCTGCAGGGAATATAAGCAGATTACTTCATCTGGCAAACTGTCTAACAAAGCAGCAGATATCTACAAAGAGTTTCTCCATCCCATGGCTCAAAAAGAGGTCAGAATGCACGTTCATTAAAGCTTTAAATAGTTGTGCCTTTTTGTAAACAGTTACAGTAAATTGCAACACGGAGAAATTCCACTGCATCGTAGTAATGTTTGTTGGAGGGGGGTTGACTGTAGAGTAAGTAAACTAAAAAGTTTTTCCAAAAAAAAAAAAAAAAATAGTTCAAGTCGCAGATGAACTTAGATGACATTTTAAAAAGCATGAATAATGGCTCAAAAGAAAAACAAACCTGAAGTTTTGCATTTGCCATTTGCTTAACAAACTAAACATCATTGAAATGAAACTGTTAGTAATAAAATATACTTTACTTTTCATGGATGTAAATGTTACAATTTCACAGGTCAACGTTGACCATCAGACTCGTGAGAAGATCAAGAGATCTTTGGTGAAGCCTGACCGCACTTGTTTTGATGAAGCCGAGATGCATATATACAGACTGATGGAGAAAGACTCCTGCCCAAGGTTCCTCAAATCTGAGGCCTATCAGAACCTGAGGAACGCAGCCAGGAACCCTGTGTAGACC
Source organism: Enteromius radiatus (assembly GCA_032357445.1). Lineage (NCBI taxonomy): Eukaryota > Metazoa > Chordata > Actinopteri > Cypriniformes > Cyprinidae > Enteromius > Enteromius radiatus. The sequence continues at coordinate 8,632,726 of JAUCMS010000049.1, read as the reverse complement.
AGCCGATGACTACTAATTCACTGGAAAAATGTTGCTTAATGAGCCGGCGCACAGAAAGAGGACATGTGCACGTGGTTTGGAGGAAATGACAGAGGAGAACAGAAAGTATGTGGTGTGCAGAAGCTCGGCTTCAATGGTTTAAGTGATAAGATGAATGAAAAAAAATAAAAGTGTCACCGTTACAGGAAATGATCAAGAATGGAGAGACATTAAATGAACCGTTATGATAAATGGGTGACTTTTCTATAAATGTTGGTCTTGAAAGTAGATTTCTGTTAGATTGTTTCAGACACGTGTTTAAGTGTTGAGAAATTGTATTGTGGGACAAGATAAACTGTTCAAACTGAATTTTGGCATTTTTTTAAATAAATGTTATGCTCTTATATTTTATAAGAGACTACATAGGCCCAGTCACAGCATTCAAAGATTCACTTTACTTTAAACATATAAAAAATTACGCTTATTGGAAAGGTAACAGTGTTGACATTTACAGTTCAGTTTAACATACAAAAACATGAAACTACAAATTTAAAAATATTTTAATGCTGTTGTTTTCACAAATATTAAGGAACAAAATAAGAGAAAATTGCTATTGAATCCCCTACTAAAAATGAAGAAGAAAAAAAAACAAAAAACAATAAAAATAATAATAATAAATTGTGATAAAAAAAAAAGATATTAACAGAACAGACTAGATTTTGGATTTTGTACTTAAGATTATAAGATTATAAGATTAATTAATTAATTATTTATTATTATTATTATTATTTTTACCAAAAGAATTAGTTGGCAAATACAATGGCAAATATGAAGGTAACAGGGTTGACACTTAACCTAAAGTCAACCATATATACAGGAATTACTGGATAAAAAAAAAAGAAACGAACTTAATAGTTTATTAATAAAACAGGGAAAATACGACAGTGACAGGGCTGACACATAACCTTAAGTCAACTATATATGTACATAAATAAATTGCTACAATTTTTTAAAGAAAATTATTTGAAATTAATAGAATAGTTCATTAATAAAACAATGAAATTTTGACAGTAACAGGGTTGGCATAACTATCTATCCATCTGTTTATATATTCCTTGTGTTCCTGTAAATACAAAGGAATATTTAATTGATGGAATGTTTATTACTGAAGCAGAAAATACGATGGTAACAGGGTTGATGTAAAACCTTAATGTATTTCTCTATTCAAATCTAATTAGAAAATAGAGTTTAAATTGAAATCTCTATATATAAAATGTTTCTTGTTTACAGTGGATTTTTTTCTCTTTGGCAATTCAATATTAATTTAAAGAGGGAAAGAACGTTGTGCCATCTTTATGATTACAACACAAAATATACTGTGAGCTACAGATGAACTTTACTTAGAAAGTCTGTGGACAATGACTAATTATGAGCAGAAAAAAAAACTCTGGGAAGCCGTTTTCCACAGTTTGTGAGGAACTGTGTTTTGGTCACATGTCTGACCCGAGTTAATTGATGCAGAGACGAGCCTTAAGTGAGAGACATTGCCATATAATACAATAATAATCCATGTCAGCGCTTGACCCCACAACGACAATGACTTACTTCCCAGAGACTCATAGCTTAAAAAGGCAATTCAGAGCATCTAAGAACAACTATGTTTGATTAACCTAAAATTCCACCAACACAGTGAATGTCAACGGTCGTCTGATGCATGCTAGATCTCCCTCAGCGTATGTCCTTCTTGGGGAAGATAATTCTATAATAAAGACACCACTGTTTCAGGACAACTGGATATCAACAATATCTATCCACTTGAGATTGAAAAAAAATACCACGTTTATTGGATTAAAATGCTTTTTTTTACTGGATGCACAGTATTTGATTTTCATATAATAGCATCTAAGGATTTTTATTAGATGCTATTATAGTTTTTATTCACATATATACTAATTTATGGATACACATGCATGTTTTGGACACCATTTGCTGCTGAGGAACACAATGTAATGTACAACTAATTCAATCATACGTTATTAGATTTTTCCCATATACATTTGCTTCCTGTGTAAAGGCAACGCAAATGTTGTCTCTCAGAATTGAAGCTACTGTGAAATTATGTGGTTACATAGACATAAGGAAATGAATTTACAAAGGCGACCATTAAAAGTAAGCTCCCATCAGGCAACTGCACAGCGGATGTGCCTTTTATTGATGAGACGTTTCACCAATCTGCAAGTTACCGGGTTTCAGACTGCCGATGAACACGCTGAGCAATCTCTAACACAATCTGCCCATCATCTGCTGCCAAATACACAGTCACCATGGCAACTAAAAGGAAATGAGTAATGAGTAATGAGGCACTGACATTGCCAGAGGTACAAAATTGCTCAACTGCGCACAATGGAGAAACTGACAGTGTTACAGTAAGATAGAGCGCACCGGTCAGGTGACTGAAAGTGAACAAAAGTGTCAAAAGTGAACGCTTGACTGACTATAGCCATTTTTGGATAAGCATTAAGCAAAAGTCACTATGTCATGCGGTGTAGCACATAGTCATTTTTCCAAAATGAATGTTAAGCTTTATATAAAGTGGCCTTAACCATGTACTCACATTTAAATGAATCAATTGATACTTCGCAATTGTTGTTTACATGTGTTTCCATTGTACTTGTATTTTTAAAAATACCTAAAGTTAGATCTGTTATTAATTTAAGTAATTACATAATTACAATGTTGACCCATTCCTTACACCTTAGCCCACCTTTAAACCCCCGTACCACCAAACTTACCCCTAACTTTACCCATATCCCACCTCAAAAGCATGTGTTTTGCAATACAATGACCACAGTAAGTACATTGTAGTTAAGTGCACCTAAAATAAAGTGTGACCTTTACATTTTATGTATATTAAGTTCTGACTAACACAAACTTATTATTCTATTATTCTGTAACAAATATATAGTTTTTATACATAAACATCATGATGCTTATTATTGTTGTTGTCACGCCGTCACAAATCTGAATCAGCCATAACTGAACACTCACAAACTACTGTTCCTGGATCAGCCACCATCGCTGTTTTTTTTTAAGCATTTTTATATTATTCAGAGATAGGATTTCTTTCTTTTTTTTTGTGGAGCTGCATCACATGACATTTCATAACCCGAACTAATCTGACCTTCACAGACAGTCATGAGGGTCTACATGGGTCTATAATGCATGCTGGTTGCACCATATGACTTTTATCTGACAAACAAAAGTTTAATAAACATTAACAAGCAGTTTAGGTATTTATTTTTTACTTTTAAAACAAATATTAATTCATAAATACGAAGGTCTATGGTCCATGTTGGTTGCTCCACATGACATTTGTTTGACGAACAAAAGTGTAAGCAGTTTTTTTTTTTTTTTTAAATTGGTTAAACAAACATTTCTTGTCCTCAAGAAATATTTCTGGTGATACATTTCTTTGCGGAGTTTCATTATACGTTCTTTTGAACAGCATGTCAATTTCCTAAAAAGCAAAGCACCAGAACCTCACAGAACTTCAGCACTTGCCCTCTGACATCAGGCAGTAAAACTCTAGGTTCTAATCATAACTTTTATTTTCAGTGCAGGAAAAGCTAGTTACTTATTATCTTCATGTTTGCAAAAGGATTCCTTTGTGTACTTCTTTTATGCTAATAAAACAGAAAACAAAGAGAAATGAAACGGCCTAACCATCTCATTTGACTCTTATTTCCATCCATGCTCCATTACAGTTTGGCCCTGTTTACGTCTGTAGATTACTGAAAAACCCAAAACATGCAAAACTGTAATTTGCTTATCAGCTATTACATGTGTATTTACATCTCTAAAAATATGGAGAAACAGCCTATGCTTTTCGCACACGAGTGGCCAGGGAGGAAGGGGAGGGTTCACAGAGGGTTCCTCTTTTGTAGTCCCTGTTGGTGTCACGAGCCCTTAGCAACCGTCGCAGGGCATAAAAAGCAGAGCCGGATACGCAGAAGGGAAACCTGTAGAGCACCAAGTGCAGCATGATCACTAGCAGGAGCGCACGGCTGTGGATTCCTGGGCAATAAGCCCTTGCTCTACCATGCCTGGCCTAATCCCACAACCTCTCCCAACACATTTCAACATGGACAGAGACGACTGCAGGAGAAACAAGACCTTGTAAGTGTGATCTTCAGGCATTTGCACTCAACCATCAGCACAAGGGAATCAATTGTGAGTCCCAGCATGCTTTAGCATAGGTTTGCATGTGTGAAGCGTAAAATGCCGACAACCAAGCTGACTTTCTCTCCATAGAGGAAAGAACCTCATGTGCCGACTAAAGTGTATGTTCACCAGTTCATCTGCTCCCGAGAGGTAAGGAGAAAGCGACACACATATAAGGACACCAGGTCCAAAATAGTTCAAACAAGAGTTATTGCTTCTAATCCAGTTACGCTCAACTAATCAAACCCGTCTGATCTCAGCAGGCTAAGTTTAGAAGACACCCAACAATGGTCCCAGTCTTTGGAGCGACTCCTCGGTTCCAAATGTAAGTCTTTTTCGAAGCTATTTTTGGCATTGCATGGCTGAGGCCAGAGAAAACTAAAACATGAGTAAATTAAAGAGGTGCTGGTTTATATTTGCACTGTGTGTTTTGACGCGTACCCACACATTCGCTTCCCTCCAGATGGCCTGGCCACATTCCGCACCTTTCTGAAAACGGAGTTCAGCGACGAGAACATCGAATTCTGGCTAACGTGCGAGGACTACAAGAAGATAACGTCGTCCTATAAGATGAGCTCGAAGGCGAGGAAAATCTTCTATCAATTCGTCGAAGCAGAATCTCCGAAAGAGGTACAGGATGCACCACATAACACTCTGTCGCTATATAAATTAATGAGGCTAAGCTAGAAGTGTCTGTTGTATTGTAATACTTCATCATATTTAGATAATTTCAGACAGCTTCTATTCAATAACGCTAAATCATCCGACCATATATATATAACATATTAATTGAAAATAAGTATATTTGTAATGGATTTGCATGTAAAAACTATATACAGGAGTAATATTATTAAATTATTATAAATATATTCATATTGGCTTTATATGTCTACTAGGATGTCTATTTAGTAATACAAAATAATAAAATATTTAAAAATAATAATTCATTATAAGTACATTTGTATGGATTTGTATGTATACACAGTGGTAACATAACAAATATAATTAATTATAAGTCAGTCGTAAGTATATTTGCATTAGATTTGTATGCACATACAGAAGTAATATAATAATACAATGTGATAATTAAAAATAATTATTAATTATAAACATATTTATATTGACTTTTTATGTATATTTAGTAGTAATACAATATAAGATAATATATATTTTTTAATTTAATATGTAATAATTAGTTCTAGTATAATATAATAAATAGATTGCTGAAGTCTACAGCTGAGCTGAGTTTACAGCTGATTCATATTTAACTTGGACAAATAGGGGCCACTAACCGTCAGGGGCCCCCAGCAGAGTAGCCTGACACCTGGAAACAGGCCATGGCAGACCTAAATATATATATATATAGGAGTAATGTTAGATTATAAAATAAAATAAAAAATATTATCTAATACTGGCCTCATCTCAGCACAAGCTTTGGCTTTTGATCACTCAATGTCTCATATTTTCCTGCAATTATGACTTAGTTATTTGCATGCTTCTAAAGTAATTTCCCATTGTGCGGACACTGCCTATTATAATTTGTCATCTCCGGTGTAGACATACAGTAGTATCAATGGCTCTCATTTGCTTTGCAGATAAACATCGACTATCACACACGGGAGGAAATCAAGAGGAAAGTGAAGAGTCCGACGCGGCAGTGTTTCGATGATGCTCAGAAGATCGTTTACGGACTGATGGAACGCGACTCTTATCCAAGATTTCTACGGTCTGAGATGTACAAGGCCCTTCTTGAGTCCCTCACAGCGGACAATGCTCAAAGATGACTCTGTGGATATATCACACCAAAGCTAAAACTGGAACGGCCTGGTCTTGTGTGCAGGACCAGAGCCCCAAAGCTTGCGCCCCCACCATGTGGATCAGACCCCAAAAGACATCTGAGACTAGAAGGGGACAACATGGAGCAATCGTTGGGAACATGCCATTGATATCAAAGTCCAACATGTTACTGAAGCGCCATGAGTGCTTCATGGGTGCTTCCTGTGTAGATAAGGACCGGCTTCTTCAAGCCCTTCCGGTGGTTTGTGGGCACAACACTATTTTCTTTTCCTGGCACTTCCAGAGGATCTTTAAGAACTGGTTTACCATGTCCTACAATGACTTTAGTAATGAAAAGATACCTCAGCCTATTGGTTGAGTTGGTTTGGACACTTTTGTGAGAGGAACTTGACATATCCTATTTCGACATTGGTGCCTTATTGCCACACATATGTATAACATTAAAGAAAGTGTGACTTTATTACCTACTTGAGAGGTCAAGTTAAAAATAAGAAAATAAATAGAAATACATATAATATAAGAACAGTTGTAGCATGTGTGCCACACACAAAAACTGTAGGCATTACTTGTAATGTTATAAAGTTTAATTTAAATAATATTTTTTTTTATTTATTAGCCACAGCCACTGGTTGGATGTTGTTATTTTTGAGGACAATAAAATAAAGATTAGACACTGTTGAACTTTTGACTCTGTTTTCCTTTTTGTCTGTGGTTTGCTTCATATGTAACATTCAAAATGATTTCAGACTTTCCTATTCTAGCCGATAACCGATAAATGTCCGATGTTATTTCCCTAAAAAAAGTTCAAATACATTAAAACGTTAAACCTCCACTTTCCCTTTAGTTTTTTTGATATCTAAATCTTTTACAATATGGAAAAACATAATTCAGATAATACCCATAAATAAAACAATATAGTGTCAATATTGTGTATATCCAATTAAATGGCAGTTTTGTCTCTCAGGTTAATTTATCTTGTTTGAAGGATGTTGCTTTTACTGGAAAAAAATACCACAGCACTACTGATACTGAATATAAAACATCATTCAATGAGAACTTTCCAGCTATTGTCAACTCATTTGATTAATATAGGAATTATTCTTTTCTAAATCTTTGGCCGACAGGTCCCATGACTACATAGTGAAACAATTACCTTTGAAAAAGGAACAGATGAGTTTCAGTTCCCACAGAACAGGGAATTAAGAAAGAAAGACTTCATAAGCGCCAGAGAAGTGTGCATTGCAGCGGCTGCTGAAAAGTCATGAGATCTTGCAACTCGCACATTTCTGCTATTGCATGTCTAAAGTTGCTAACCTAGGTTATGATGCAAGTCTTCCTCTGTGAGACTTGCCATTTAGTAGACGCTTCACACTAATTTGCAGGGACTGTCCCGCTGGAGAAACTTCAATATGTTGGTCAAAGGCACATGGCTAACAAAGCAGAACTGTGACCAGAAAAAACAGCCATTTGTTTAATGGTTTCTCACATGGAACGCTGATGCCTAATTTAGTTTGTAATCAATTTTTTAAGCTTTAAATATAGAGCTGTTCACTCATGATGTCAATTTATAGCTAATCTGCTAAATCGCTATTCGCCAAGATTTTCCAGAGATTTTGGATATGCTAGAATCTGGTTCAATGATTCATTTCAAAAAAAGTAGTAGCTTGTTAGCCTATTAGCATCTTGTGTCTACAAAGCACATTACAGTTTTTTGTATAATTTATTTGTAGAACATAATATGAATGTCTGTTTTAGCAATGCTAATCAAAGACATAATTGAAACAAATGTTAGTTCTGGTTTTATTTGAAGTCAAGTCAAGTCAAGTCACTTTTATTTATATAGCGCTTTTAACAATACAGATTGTAGCAAAGCACTGAAC
>JAUCMS010000049.1:8587288-8601506 GCA_032357445.1 Enteromius radiatus | reverse complement strand
ATCAACTGCACGCCAATTTCATTGGCCTTTTGTATAAAGCTCATAGGCAATTGGTCTCTCTGGCGAGTTCCCATATGAAACGTCGAAGTGATTCGACTGAAAGGGTAAGTTTAGTTTGTCGTCTTAAATTTTCAAAACCTGCTCTTACTAATTCACTGTGATTTCCAACCAGGAATTCACTTCAGTTCTTATGAAATACATATGTGTGTATATAATGAGAAAATGAAAACCAAAACAGCTAATAAAAGTGCCACAATAATTCACACGATGCCAGTCCATCAATTAACATCTTGTTAAGAGACAAACTGTGCGTCAAATTGCTTAATAAGCTGTTTTAACTGTTGCTTTTGACCAAAATATGAGAACAAAATAAATAATTGCTCTTCCTCAAGTGAAAGTCTATGAAAAAGTGTTTTCCTCTCACATCAAAATCCACCAACATATTTTTTCAAACTGTTTTGGGCTTTTTTTTACTTGTAAACAGCTTGATCTATGCATGTTTTGCTCCTGCCTATTTCACTGGAGGAAGTATAGAGGACTCATTTAAAATAAAACCTTGTTTAAAGTAAAAACTAATGATGGACTTGTTTCTTAAAAACACACACAACTTTACTCCTAATGAGATGTTAATTGATGAACTGAAGTCATGTGGATTATTTGTGGATTGCTATGATGTTGCTTTTTTCCAGCTGTTTGAACTCTTATGCTGATGGCACCCATTCACTGCAGACGATCCATTGGTGAGTAAGTATTTTTACAATAAAATTTTAGTTATGTTATTACCCAGCAGGCACGCAACGTCATATGATGTTGATGTTTGGTTATATTTTGGTTGCGACGTCGGTGACCAAAATCCAACGTCAATTTGACGTCTAATTACAATGTTAAATGACGTCTAATACCAACATCAGTAGACGTTGATTTTTGGTTGGAAATGAAAATCGGGTCGACGTCAGAACGCAACGTCAGGTTGACGTCGGATCCCAACGTCCGTCTGCCATTGAATTTTGGAAATTTTCAAAATTTCTTTGTCACCATTTTAATGGTCAGTGTTTACTTTAGTTGGGCTCTTGACCCTTAGCTTTATAACTTCAATTTTTGTTTGTCTGTTGTAGCAATTATGACAGGCAGACATTTGCAAAGAGCTTGATGGTTGTGTTCAGCTATAACCATTACTTAAGCTGAATCATACAATAGTATAAACTTCCCTTATTGAATAAAACATTATATTATTCTACACTGAATCTGTATTTCCTATAAATTCTGTAAGGTTTTCTTATACAACGTTATTATTGAAAAAAAACAACATCTGGTCTTAGCTGTCATGACTCAGACATCAAGAATCAGCGTATGAATCTCAACAATGGTGATAAACAGTATATTCAAATGAAAGAAGTTACAAAGACAATTCTGCTAATAATTTATTCATGCTGCAATGCATGATGGGAGCCATGGATGAGTTTTGATTGGCTACGTCTTTTTTTTCTGATGGTCACCATAGTTGTGATTCTCACACTGATTCTTGAAAAGGCATTAAATCATTTTCATTTTTCTTTTCTCTGAAAACTGACAAAAAGCCAGATCTTACAACCTTCATAGGCATGGTAACACCCTAATAGAATTCTCAAGTTGTTCAAAGCACTGCATAATTAACATGTGGTAAATTTTACTCCTTGTTTATCTGCCTGTTATAACTGAATTACAAGAAAAAAAACTAAAGGTGAAGTTTTAAAGTTAAGTTTCAAGAGCCCAACTAAAGTAAACACTGACCACTAAAATGGTGACACAGAAACTGTGATTTTCGTCTTTGATGATTCTGCTTTTTAACATCAGGTGTCTTCAATAATGGTCAATCATCACTTAATTATCTCATTAACAGTAACCAAAATTCAATGTCAGACGGACGTTGGGATCCGACGTCAACCTGACGTTGCATTCTGATGTCGACCCGATTTTCATTTCCAACCAAAATTCAATGTCAGGCCGACGTTGGGGTCCAATGTCAATTTGACGTCATATTGACGTCTGGTGCCTGCTGGGTAATTACTCATGTCGTTCCAAACCGTAAGACTTTTGTTTATCTTTAGAACATGAATTAAGCTTTTTTGATTATATCCGAGAGCTTTCTGACACCACATTCAAGGCCCAGGAAGGTGAGATACTGACTTCTGTGTCAACAGCACTACACAAAGACCGACACATAAGAGAAGACTTGATGAATATGTTTGTTCTTTTTGTTTTCTTTACGCACCAAAAGCACTCTTGTAGCTTGGTAAAATTAAGATTGAATCAGTGACGTCACATGAACTATTTTAGTGAGTGTTTACTATCTTTCTTGGCCTTGAACATCAAGGGTCAGAAAGCTCTCAGATTTCATAAAAAAATATCTAAGAGTACCCCTGTAATGCCATTTTAAGGCTCCTAATATTGTTTTAGGGGTCTCCTACGATAGGCCAGAATGCCCCGTCTGCTGTGACTGATATACCGTGTACAGTGTGTCGGAAATGATAAGCCAATTGCCATAGTTCTGTATTCTGAGCGCTCAATGGCAATATAAGCATCTATGATTTATCATACTTACAGGTTGTGATTCAGTGCAGCCACTGCATCTTTCAGTGGCAAGCGGTTTGTGATTCCCATGCTGATCTGCCCAAGATTACAGAAGCAGCCATCAGTAAAATGTGTTTGTGGGCGGGGTCAAGTTGTTTGCGGCCAGCCAACGTAAAACATTACACAAATGTCACAGAAGTGGGATTCAAATGACTAACGGTATAGGTTGTTTTGAGTCGTTTCTTTATTTTGGGAAACGATAACTTTATGTATCGCGCACTTTCATGTTCACAACTTTGCTGAACGTTTACATTCACATACAGCTACATTACACACTGCATTAAAGACATTGTTAGAAATGGCATAATAGGGGCACTTTAAAGCTCTTACGGGACTGGATTGAGAAGAAACCGAGTAATTAATGACAAACCTTTCATTTGACAAACTATCCCTTTAATTCTAAATTTCTTCAAATTTGTACCAATGAAGAAACAACTAATCTACATCTTGGATGGCCCCAGGGTGAGTAAAGTCTTTTATTTTTGGGTGAACTTCTGCATAATGATAGCCTAAATATTAACGATGACTAAATATTTTGCACATCTAAAATGTTACTCATAATGTTGCACATATTAAAATGCCACATAAGACAAAAAGCCCAGAAACCACTGTTTTAGACCATGATCATTAATTATAAGTTATCTTCTCAGTGAACACAAAACCTACAGGCTCTTACGGTTTCAAGTGCACTCTCTCTTCACATTTGCCCTTTTCCCTTTTCACATCTAGTGATTATCAAGGGTCCGCGTGTAACCCACATGTCACGGTAATGGGAAGACCCTCCTTAGCTCAAAACCGCTGGAAATGCAATTCCCCACCCACACCGAGAGCAGAAGCCCCTCGCCCACGCTCACTTCAGCGCGGTGTCATCGGAATATACCCCGCTGATTTAATATCTGTTTGCTGCATGCATTTGCGGGCAGCCATGTAATCAAGCAAGAAGCCACTGCTGCGGCTGCCCTCATAAATCACCGTCCCTGGCGGACAATCATGCTTGGCTATATGGAGGCAGGCAGTAGTCAAGCCACTGATTACACTCACTGCCTTATTAAAACCGTTCCCGACGACGGAAAGGCGCGCGTCTTTTTATTTATCGTCCTGGTGTCATTTGCGGACGTTCTATCTCGCGCTCTTAAATGATTTGGCGCGGTGATGGAATGACACCTCAATTGAGTTCAGAGGAGGAGAGGGTGTCGTTTCGATAATCTCTCGAGTATCGCCTCACTGAACTGGCCGCGATTCCTCCCTCCTGTCAAAGCCAACTAACGTCTCCTCGCGACGAAGGTACAACAGACTCGTCTTGGCAATAAGCTGTGGCATTTTGTTAGAGAAGGTTACTGCACTTTGTCACATAAGGGCTTGTCTCAAAGGCTGCATCTTGCACTTTCAGGTGGGCTTTAGATTTTTACACTAGACGCCAGGGCCATAGCTGATGGGGTGAAGGATGGGTGCAATTCCGGGCAGAGATTGAAGAACTGAATCCATTAAGTTATATTATTATTTGAGATATTTTAGTCATTTAAATGCCATTTCCAGTTTTATAACAAAAAAAAAAAAAACAATTTTAGTACAATCCAATACTAATTCAATGTTTTTTTTTATTTGATACAAAGCGTTTACTTTGCTATTTTTACTAGCAAAACATTTAAACTATAGCCTATAGCTAGTGTATGTTTTTGGCTCTGCTCTAAACATCTTTTCCTTTATTTAATTATATATTTTTTGAAGATAGTAGGCCACAGAATAAAAAAAAAATGAAAAAGGTTATTGTGACTTACAATTCAGACTTTTTTTTCATCAGAATTGCGAGATATAAACTCACAATTACGAGTTATAAAGTCTGAACTGTGTGATGTAAACTTGTAATTCCAAGAATTGTGACTTTATAACTCACAATTGTGTGAGATAAAGTCACAATTCTGACTTTTTTTTCTTATAAAGTTCAAAAGTGAGCGTGGGAAATGTGGTATTTCAAAGATTATTATTATTATTTTACATTTATTCCAAATTTCCATTTGGATGGGAGTTAAATCCCATATCTAAAATTAAAAACAAGGTAGAATTCCAGTAGGATCCAGTACTAATTTAATGTATTTTGAAAAAAAAGTCCACAAAATGCAACAACAACAACAATAATAATAATAATAGTTATTATTATCATCAGTGTTCACAGTTTTCCGTAACATTTTGTATTTGTATGCCAGCTATTAATCCTTGGAATTAAATTTTTATTACACGTGACATTTTTAATTCACAAAAACAAACAAACACACTTTACTATAATTTTTTGTTTCAGAGCAGAGTAAAAATGCTTCTTTAATGACAATATTTCATGACTTTCTAGGCCTTCCCATATTTATCATGTTCCACTGCAGTAATCTGTACTATCAATCAGACCATTAAAGAACAAAAATGAAAGAGAAACAGACCATAATACAAATGACATCCAGATATCTTCAAATATCTCACACCATAGTAAATCAAGCCATGTCAACAATACCAAGTGAGTAGAGTCATGCGCAGGTCAGGAAAAAGACAGCATGGTTCACAGATTCTCACTATTCTCATTACTTATTTTTATTTATTTGCCTTAATGCACAAACACAAATTATTACAGTACATCGCATCAACAGTTCATCTGCAAATAAAACAAACTTTTGACGTTTGATTTATTTGCTTCTGCCACATGAAAACAACGTAAGAGAACAGAAGCAAATGATAAAAGGACTCCTAAGAACAGCAATATTGCATTTTTAATTGAGAAAATGACTCAAGTGGAATTTGAATTAAATATATATATATATATATATATATATATATATACAATGCATGGCCATGGCAGTGTGTTTTAATAGTACTGTACTGAGGGGGCTTCTCATCTGTATTCAGGAGGGACGGTTTGCCCTTGGTGGCATTTGTTGAAAGGGCACACACTAGTGATCCCGGTTGTTCAAGGTCTCAGAAGGGATTTCACAGCTTCTTGAGCGCAGTAATCCACTGGTGTCCATTCAAGATGGCAAATGAAATACACCCCAAAGAGGGGCTGGGGGAAATAGATATCTCCACCCGAGTGTGGCGCCGCTATAATTGGACAGTTCCAGGTGTGAAAAAAGTGCGAATCATATTTTGATTGGGAGGAAAAAGCAATATGTCATGGAGGCTTCGCTGCTTTTCAAAGGTACAAGGGCTGGTTCTGCTGTGTATCAAGAGTTCCACATGAACAAATAAAAAACCAAAACTGCAGTTGATGGAGTACAAAACATTCAGGGTCTGCTTCTGAAAGGAATACTTCACTCCCAAAAAACTGAAAGTTTGCTGAAAATGTTTTTTTCTTTATCGGAAGGTAGCATAACATCACTTGCTCACATTGCTCACAATAGATTCTTTGAAATGAATGGGTGCCGTCAGGTTGAAAGTCTAAACAGTGGATAAAAACAACAAAGTACATCCAAACAACTCCATTAAATCAACTAATGTCTTGTTTTTAGGAAGCAAATCCATCAATAAAGCATTTTAACTTCAAACCATTGCTTCTGGCCAAAATGCGAATCCCTAAACCATAATAAAACTTCCGCATATTTGTAAAATGTAAGTATATTTTGTCACAAAATGCAGTTTAGTTTTCATTATCATGGACTTTTAGTTGGTTTGTTTAATTTCCTGTTGTTCCTTTGTCTTCCTGTCCTTTGTTCTAGTTTCCCGCTCTAAGTACACAATGGCAATTAATTTGATTCTCACCAAGTGCATTATCTGCTTAAGCTAAAGTCACTCCGTTCATTGCCTGTTGTCGTTTGATTTTAAGTGCAAATTATTACATTGCCTTAGATACCCTGTGTTCACTCCTTAATTACAGAAACCTTTGCTTTAGAACATATCAACCTGTTTTCATGTCCAGATTTTCAGATTGTGTCAATATTGCATTCATTATGGTTAATATTGTGTAAGGTCATGCAAAAATATAAGGGTCTTATGAACTGATTTGTTTATTGAATCAAAAAACATGTTGATTTTTGTTGTTAGTTTAACCTATTACCACTGACCAAGAAAAGCTATTTTAAGCTATCCAAGATATTCCAAAGAAATCATAAGGGGGATGAATTTTTGTGATAGTTAATAAGGCAGCAAAGTAGGAGTTAAAATCCATAGTTAATGATTTGTTAATGGCGAGAATTGAGAAAAATACAAATGCAAACCTTTAAAGCAAAGATTGGAAGCTATAACTTGCATTGCAACTTGTAAAATGTATTTTACCAGAAGCCTACCTATATTGATTGAAAACAAAACCAAAAGGACATGGAATATAAAATGAAAAACTACAATGACATCAGTATATTAAAGGGCCGGACATAGATACATGTGCACTTTTAAAAGTACAGGTTATGGCATTTATAGTTCCATGAAGAACCAATACAGTCTCATGACCAATTTGTACAAATTTTAATGAGGTGGCTAATTTGTACAAATTTGTACAACCTCATTTGTATGATTTGTCTAAACCCCAATGATGGGTAGGTTTAGGGGCGGAGTTAGGTGTTGGTCATTCGTACAAATTCATATGAACTGGCAACTCGTAAATGGCAAAAATCATACGAATTTGTGCGAGTGAATATGAATTTGTACTAACTAGCCACCTTAAAAATATGTACAAATTGCTGTTCGAAGAACCTTTTAACAGCACTAAAGCTTCTTCTGATTATTAAATAGTTCACAGTAGGGCTATTATATATGGATGTATTATGTACATCTCGTCAGTATAGCTTGTTCTTTGAATAACAGTATTAGCGGAATTTGCGTAGCTTGTCAGTTATCCACGGCTCAGCGAATAACCTGGCGCTTCATTTGAAAACAGGTGATGGAGATCTAATCAAAGAACCGGCTTTAATGACAAGATGCGCCTAATATATCAAACGATATATCGATATATGTATCGCCCAGCCCTAGTTCACAGTAAGCAAAAAGATGATTCTTCTATGGCATTGCTGCAAAAGTGCCCCTTTTGAAACGTTAAAGACTACTTGACAGGCGCATTAAGTACTGTATATTGAACAGCTTTTCTGTAGTTCAGAAAAAAATAAGGAATAAGAAACCTAAATGGGGGTGGAAGCTGAGAACTGAAATACTCTAGATAAACCCTCTCGTCTCCATACTGAATGTACGCTTTAAAAGTAATCTCAATCGAATCAATCTGTCACTTGATTTGTCAGCCCTTCATTTCCTCTCCAAATAGGTGGCCTGGATCTTTAGGCCCATCTATGTTATCGGTAGCTTTCCACCCAAGACGTTCAGCATCCTCAGCGCTGGAGCTTTTATCAGTTGGCTTCAGAGACTCCCGCTGCCCGCCAAAAGCTTGACTACTTTATCTCAGGCAGAAATTGCGTTGACCTTGCAGCATCTCCTTATCTAGACTTCAACCATCTTTTTCACAGTAAAACACATCGGTGTTAAATGACAAGCATGTTCCCTCCTTTACTTCACACTGTGTCACTGCCCCATCTATTTTAACAATTTCAGCACTTCCTTTATATCATCTTTCAAATTACTCTTATTTTTTTTGTCGAGGAACAATATCAGTGATTGCTGAACTCTAATAGCTAAAATTAATGGTAGTAAACTAAAAAAAAAAAGATGTCTTTTAAGATGAAGTGGGTCATTATAGGTCAGTACACCTGGATGGTGTACTTAAGACACCTTTTTTAAGACACCTTAAAAAATCCTATCAATGGCGTGGAGGAGTTGTCTCATAAACTCTGTTAAAAATGTGTCAATGGCAGATAATAAATGGTGAATATGGCAGAGAATAAATGTCAATGGCATCTCATAAATGATAGAAATTTTCATCAATGGCTTTGCAGCATTGTCTCAAATGATGGAAAATTCTGTCAATGGCGGGGAAGTGCTGTCTCATCCCACATATGAAAAAAATATGATAATAGTTTAAAGTTAATACTATAGTTTTGAACCATACTATAGTAAAGTGTATTATACTGTATATATTTACAACACTTTGTTAATAAATGCTACAGCATACTGTAATATTAACTGTAGTGAACAATAATATTTTTACACTATTTTAGTATAATATACCCTATAGTTGTAGAAAACTTAGTACAGTGGTACTAAACTTGGTACTATTTATATTACTGTAGTTGTTATATAACCACAGAAACAATAGAATTACCACAACAAAGTACTTCACTATTTATTACTATGTATTTACTATAACTTACTATAGTATTTTTCCATGTGGGAAATGAGAGAAATTTCAACCGATATCTGTGGTTGCAAATATAGTTATCGTTCTTGGTGTGAGCAGGCCTTTACTTGCCAAGTTAAGGTATATGAATCACACACACATACATTCTCCATTTCTTCCCACTCAGTCCACCACAGGTGTCTTTCTCCAAATCATTCTCTCTATCCGTCTCTCTTTTACTCTTCCTCTCCTCCTGAGCGCTGTGATGCGCCTGTCACTTTCTCTGTCACTGCCACTCCTCTCCACCACAACTTCGCAGATCAGTTGTTGGTTACCATGGCAATGCAACAGCCCAGTTACTCCGGAGCCTTCGGTAGATCAGAACACCAAGGCTACCTGCACCCAACCGTCTTCCCTCTGGCTCCCCGATTTGAAGCCGTCACCCACCCGTGAACATCGCTCTTCAGATAAACAGCCAAGAATAGCTGTTCACACTACAGACCCGTTTCAAATGCTCATTCCGTTATTGTGATCATCTCCTAATGCAGGGCAAGATGTTTTCAAAAACAGCCGCCTCTCACCGATGCGCTCGCCGTATAACGTGCCACGTTTACGCTTGAAGAATCTGCGCCCGCAGAGCGGAGGAAGTCATTTGTTTTTCCTGTCATTCCTGGATGCGCCCTGCCCCGCTTCCCACCAGCGCTCGCTCCAAACACATTGAGCTGATCCGCTTTATTTATTGAATGACAGATGGGCCAATTATCATAAAACCAAGAACGGTGCCATTTCCTTTTCAAACAGTTGACTTCATTATCTGCAAGAGTGGAGGGGAGGATGGAGAGGAAAGATGTCGAGCTTCACACCCTGCCTGCACCTCTGGAGCCTGACCTCGCAAAACAAAGGTTGCCGCGCATAGTAATAAGTCCTGTGAGATGGAGCGATGGGAAGAGGCTGAAATAAGCTCGTTATTGGTTCTTTAAATGTGTGTGGAACTGTATCTGGAGGAGATTGAGAAAATTAATCAAGTGCTTCTGCAATAGCAACACTTCAAGAAAGGCGATTTCAGGGAAAAACGGGAGAAGGAAAGAAAAGTGTGTGTTACAAAGGAAACAGACATAAACGCTGCTCAAGAAGATGACTTGTACATAAAAATGTGCAAAGTGACATAATGTGTGAAAATAGCTGAAGTTTGATATTTTCAAATATCCTACATTTTTAATCTTAAACTATATGATTAAGAAACGTTAGAAATGAGTTCTCCTGTAATATAAAGTATGCATATGCAGGACATTATTAGTAGACTGATTTTTAGAAAAAAAAAACAGCTGATAACATGAAACTGAAAAGAGTTAAAGAAGCACTTCCTTTTTTACTGTAGATTAGTGGTTTTCAGTTTTAGTAACTGAAAACCACTAAAGTAAACTTGCTTTCCATATATAAGCACTTTGTAGGGGCCATAACTGTCACGAGGAGGGAGGCAAGGAGACATGCGGGATCAAATGCAAAACTACTTTATTGAATAGCAGAGTATTGAATGGCGAATAGAGTCCAAAGGGCGAGACAAGGCGGGAATATCCAGACGAGAGAAGGGGTCGGCAACGAAAAATCCAGACAGAATATAAAGACCAGGAAAACACGAACTTGGGAACACGAATGAAAACAAACTGATACAGTGCAATGGACCGTGAGAATAGACGAAGACTTCCGGGTTATATACAGGTGAAACTGGGTCAAGGGGTGGAGCAAAACAATGAGTTGTTATGGTGACAGATGAGCGGGGCAGAGACATGAATGAACAGTGATAACATAAACATGAATGAAAGCCCAGGATGACGACAGACATGAGTTCGTGAGAATGAGTCCAGGCAACAGAAAACACACATAAATAGCCTGATGCTGGAGTGCCACCCAGAGAGCTGGGCTGACACCTCCAGCTGATCATAACAATAATATTCGGAATATAGTTCACACATGGATCTCTCTTCTAACTGATTATTTTAAATACTGTAGTTGTGTCAGCACTGCAGTTCCTTCTTTAAAAAAGTATATACATTTATGACATTTAGTGCATGATTTTTATGTTATGGCATGCTTTTTGTCCCACCATTTCCAACACATCAATCTATCAGAATTACTTAACTAATATTATAACTATTGAATTTCAGATTTGACATTTTCTAGAAAAATGTTACGTAAGTGACAGGGGTTCCCTGTGATGTATTTGTATGTAGGATGTTGTTATGGATCATTTGTCTCAAACTCAATTCCTGGAGGGCCACAGCTCTGCACAGTTTCAAATCACACCTGCTTGGAAGTTTCTAGTGATCCTGAAGACCTGGATTAACTGAATCAGGTGTTTGATTAGGGTTGGAGCTAAACTGTGCAGGGCTGTGACTCTCCAGGAAATGAGCTTGAGAATAATGTTATAGACTGATGACTAGGAATGTGAAAAAAAAGCTGTAAGTTTACTGATCGCATGAACAAAACTACACAGTTCAAGAAGCATTTCCAAGTTCTTTCTTTAGAAAATCAATAATTTTTATTAATTTTAGTGCATGACTGCATCAGTGCAGAACATTTTTTTAAACTAAATAAATAAATCAGTTTGATCTTAGTTCAAGTATTCCACTTAAAATATAAAAAAAATATTACTACATTTATTCACCATCTATATACAGTACTGTAGTGTTGTAAGAAGGTTTATTTACAAAAGGTCTACACGATCAGGTAAAGAAGCACTTCCTTCAGTTACCTTTTTAGAAAATGATCAATTTGCTGTGCATGCCTGAACAAGTTTGAACTGTTCTGGATACAGTTCCTGCGTTTCCCTTCTGAACAAGCTTAAGTGAAATCCCTCTAGAGCGCATAAGGAAAGCTGTGGACATTAGAGGCCTTTTAAATATCTCAAGGGAGCCCCTGATGCCTTCCTCAAGTTCTGCACGACATACCGGATTGACATACTGGCTGTCTATCTGGTTATATTACACATGCTAGGGAAGCAGTCAACCCTGGAGTCTTGCTCCAGTTGACAGCTTGAATTTGTTGAGGGGTCTGCTGTTACCACGTGCCCTCCTACAGCGTTTCATGGGAAGTGAGATGTAAAGCTTAAAGATCCTTCAGCAATCAGGCAGCGTGTTTTTATTTTTTGATGATGAATATGCTTTTCCAATGTGATAAATGGCAGGCATAGCAGGGGTTCGGGAATTTTTAAAGGGGAGCAGTCGAGTGTATCAAAACATTTTCATTTGTGCGATTGTTTGTGGCGTTCCCATAGAGTTTGAGCTATTATGGTGATCTCAAGTTCACATTAATACTAAGCGTCATAAATTATGAATTCACTGTAAACAGAAATGGTCAGGGTTTGTCGCTTTGGCACAGACTCTGCGGACCACTAAATCAATCGAAAGCACGATAAAAAATTTATGCAAACTTGAAGTGTTTGAACCGCTGTGCCGACAAAATCTTTGAAATATGAACCATTTTGTAGCATTTCTTAACGTGGACTCTTAAGATGTGATTGTAAATGCGAGGAGATCTGTATCTGTCAGGTTTTTATAAAACCGAGATTCATTTTGAAGATATTTGTTGTTGCATAACCAGCAGTATTAAATAAAAATGCATGTCATATTCAAGGTTTGAGTCAGACTCAAATGAATATGTATTCAATATTTATGAATATTCAGTTTTTATGAATAATTAACAACCGACTGTGAAATATACTTGTATGCCTTTTATGTTGCAGTATGGATTTTAAATATTTTTTCACACACAAACATGCATAAAAAGTGAAATGTTCATTTTGCACTAGATTTTTCTGTTAAAACCTATGCTATATAATCTCACTTTAAAGCTATTATCATTTACTATTTTGAGTAAGATTGCTTCGGACTGGGTGGATATGCGAAATTACACGAAGATATGCACCCATTAATTGTGCTAATTGTAAATAATCATTGCTGATGAATATTTCCTGCGTGTTTGGTTTTGATAACACATCGTCCATGAAAATCAGCTGTACTTCATCACCCTGTTTATCTGGTGCCAGAATCAGGACACTGTGGAAGAAAGCCAATGTTTGGAATGTTTACAACAAATGTCAACCATCAGTCGTCGTTGACATTTGATGAAAAACAAAAAAATGAAATCAGTGTGAGCTTGTCATTGGATTATAAAGGGTTCATATAGTGTGAATGATCCTCCGAGGCAGCAAGTCATTTAGCCAGAAGTAACAAATGGCCACTGGAGGCCATTATGTTGGATCTAAAGCTTGTTTACGATGTGTTTTATCAGATACAGGGGTATGAGGGTTATGAAGGATGAGCCTTTGTTGCTGCCTGTTATGTGGTCAAAAATAGCATTGGGGTCTGTTCCTCGTCAGCTTTTTCAAGAGTCTTTTATAGCAGTGTTGCTATCACAAAAGCAAGTCCTTCTCAGCTTCTACACCTCAAAACAGATCAACACATTGATTTTTCCATTCGGACATCTCCCGGAAAACATCACCATTACTGGTCAGAGAAATTGTGCAGTGTTGTGCTCCTTAAAGGAGATGGTCTTAAGTGCTGGTTTAGGACTGTCTTTCCTCACTATAGTTCTACTTTGGCGAACATCCATAACATTTTTCTTTTTTCTATCAGGTCCTGGATTTGTTTTGTACAAAAATAACCTGAACTGCTTAGTTCTATTGTAGGTTGTTCATCTTAATGAGGAAGTCAATGGAAAATAAAAGTGTTCATTATAAAGAAAAGAAAAAGGAGATACGTTTTTATTTTTAAATAACGCCTTTTATTTTTAAATAACGCCTTTTATTTTTAAATAACGCCTTTATTCCATGGCAATTCGTACATATTTGGTTAATTAGGATTTCTGCTACATATTTTATGAGTTGACAATTTATATGAATGACCTACACCTAACCCCCGCCCCTAAACCTACCTGTCAAATCACACAAAATCGTACGAATTAGTCACCTCATAAAACATGTACGAATTGGTCATGAGATAGCGTTGTTTATTCTTCAATGTAAGTTCAGTGGGCATATTACGATAATATAAGTTGTACGTTTCTTATCTTAGGTCGTGTGTCGTGATAGCAGGATGGATTCTGATTGGCCGATTGGAAAAAAAATCGTTCTGAAATTGTTTCTCTGCACCTTTATTGTTCGCTGCGACTCTGCTCTACTCCCCGTTTTTTAAAACTGTATCTTCATCTTGTGTCATTATCGTTATAGTGATCATGCTTGGTGTAAACAGATACCACTTTCATTATAACTGGTATTGCTCCGTGATGCTGGTTTCAGTTCCTGTGCTAACTGCATGTTGCTTATAAGCAGCAGTGTTGCGCAAGTTCACACTTTTCATGATCTAGTTCAAAGTTCAGTTCACACATGCTCAAAGTGAACTGTTCACATTCATAGCT
>JAUCMS010000049.1:8574107-8587188 GCA_032357445.1 Enteromius radiatus | reverse complement strand
GTTTTAACATACATCTATAACCTACCTACATTCTTGCATATATGGACATGTATAGACAAAGGACACAAAATATGATTTATGGTTTATTTATCTCTTGCCCCAATAATAGACAAGGAAAGGAAAAGAAAAGTACTGTAAACACATATCGGTATCTATCTCAAATGAAAACTAGACAGAACGGAATATTTATTATTCAGCAAAATATCTCTTTAGTTTTATTAAAAAAACAAAAAAAAAACCAACAACAAAAAAAACTCTCACGCTTCTTGAAGGTGTGTGGCACCATCTCACTTATGGGAAACGTGGTGTGAAGCTAAAGACATTAGATTCGACTGTCCTTGGCTTTACACTACGTTACCCAAGATGCATTACACACAAGCGGTAAGCGAGAGTCAGCCTGTGCATTTTATTTTTTCGAGCGGAGGAGCCCGTCGCTAGTGCTTGAGTGACAACGCAACATGCTGTTTAAATGTGTGAGCTGACCTTGTCACTCGTCTCATCAGGTGAAAATAAATCCTGATGTTTAATTGCATTCTAACAGTGAACGATGTCTACGCCGTTCATCACACATAAAATTCACGTTCAAGTTCTTGATTTACTAATAAATTGCATTCAGTTCAAAGTTCACTGAAATATGAACGTGTTCAATGAACATTCATGCACAACACTGATTTCCGGAGTGTGGGGGTAGGTTTCCTGCCTCTGCTGAATAATGTTTATTACTGGTGGGAAGAAAATGATTTGCCAAACACTCTTTGAAGTCTCATTTTTAATCAAATGATTGCAAAATATGCTTTGAAGTCCTGGTCTAAATCAAATGATTCACGAAACATAGTTCAATTTGTGTCGTAAATTTTTGTTATGCAATGGTTTAGCCAACTCTGAAAGCTAAATCATTCAAAAAGCTGTTGATTGTTACTGTTATTTGCTCTCTCTCTCTCTATAATTTATTCTTTGTTTGAATCATCGGAGAATAATCTACAAAGTTTTTATTAAATTGTGATCATGTTAAAAACACATTTTCTGTTGAATTAACAGATCAGACTAACATTATGTTAGGCTATAATTAGCCTTACCCTGGAGAAAAACCCTCCTTCCTTGTTTTTTGCACAAATCGCACCCTGCTTGTAAGTGTGTACTTATAAGTGTTTTCTCAGCAGAATTCAACACATCCTCCACAAAGCCTCCAAAAGGCTTTTCTTTTTTTTTTTTCAGTGTTGTTTTCACAGGTTTATATTCATATGTTGCTCCTATTTGCTCTCTGAATTAACGTGTCAGAGCTAATAAGGAAAGTAGGCTTTGCTAAATTGAATGAAATGCCTCACAACTTCCTTAAATGTTACATTTTCCCTGGTTTAGAAAAAAACTTTTAAAAAGGTGAATTTCCTCCCAAAACAGGTCTTGTTACCTTGATTACTGAAATACCAGTCAATTCAACAGCGGATATTTAAAGGGTTAGTGCACCAACAAGGTATATGATTTACCCCATGATGGCTTTTCCAAGCTCAATAGCAGTGTATGGGGGTCGTGATTTTGAAACCCAAAAAAAGTGCATTCAACCATCATAAAATGGCTCAGAGGGAATAATAAAGGCCTTCTGAAGTGATGTGTTTGTGTAAGAAAAATATATATATAAAAAAAAATCCTTTTAAGCTCTGTGCTGTACATGTCCCAACAATGATCCTGAATTCCTCACCTGTCTCACCTGTTTCACCTGAAAGGCACCAACATATCAAAATCACAGACAGTTAAACATGTGTGCTCAGGAATCTGCCATACCTAAAAAAAAGAAAAAAAAAGAAAACACTAATAAAAACTGTTTAAAACAACACTTGAATAATTTGACTGAATTTGTTTTATATGTTTACATATCAAAACACGAACAATCAAAATTACACCCTACTGATTCAGCGAGAATTTCTCTTCTTCAATCTCATTGCTGTGCTATAGGCTTTTGGTGCTATTGGGACATTCATCATACTCTGGTAGTCGCTATATTTCTGGAAACACGTCTCTGGATCCGGGCTTTCGGTGACCCACTCCATCATGGTGGACATCAGAGTTCTTTTCCCAGGTTCACTTTTCACACGTTTAGAGCAGCACAGGTTTTCAATACTGATCAGTCACAGCCTCTTTCCTGTTCATTCATCACTCGCCCCCAGTTATTTTTTTTTTTCCTGGTTTCTCTCTCTCTCTCTGGTAAATCAGTGGGATAAAGTGTTGTGGATGAAGTGTGCTAATCTTTCTCTGTGATTGCACGAGGCGCAGTGGAATGAAAACTGCTTCTGTTTGTTATATTCTCTCGCCCTTGGCAACGACTTTGATTCCTATTAATTGAGGGAGATAAATGCTTAACAACAGATGAGGATTTAATGGATTGCAGTGCAACGGAATTGCAAGTTGCTGTGTGAATTGACTTCTGTCTAGCAAGAACGTAATTCTTAAAACAGATGGTTTTAGGGTCTAAAGCAATGAGGTCCTGGAAATCTTCAAAATCCCCATGTTATCGCAGTTCATAAACAAGTTTACTAGTCCTTAACACTTCTCATTCTTATTTTTGGTACTGTATTTAATATTAAGCAGAAGTGAAGAGCTATCCTGCTGAACAAAAAAGGCTAAAACCAAGCTGGTTGGCTGGTTTTAGCTGGTCGTTCCAGCTGAAACCAGCTAAGACCAGCCTGGCAAGCTGGAAATATAGCCAAACCCTCTCTAAAACCAGCTTGCTGACCAGCTTAAATCAGCTAATACCTGGCTGGTCTCCCAGCTAAAACCAGCCAACCAGCCTAAGCTGGTTTTAGTTTTTTTGTTTTTTTTTACAGCAGGGAGAGCTTGCAAGTAAAATTATTCCACACAGTAAAATTCCACCCTTTTCCTTTCAAAGCAGTTATGGTTTCCACTGTCAATCTCTGTTTTGTTTTAGTATTTCTGGGTGGAGGTGGAATCAAACTTTCCAGGCACAAGTACAGGCCTGTAAATGAACTCACTGTGGCACAATATTGTGAAATTCCATATAATTATCATCATTATAATCTAATGATCTGCTAAGACAATGATTGCATTGTGAAAGAATAACTGCAAAAGTTATTCTCAAGTTATTAATGTTCACAAACAAGTGTGTGCTTTTTTCCAGTCTTTACCAGTTCCTGCTTTATCTCGCTATAAATACACATGACCTTACTGTGCAAGCACACTGTTCCATTATTACTCACTACAAGTAAAGTTCTAGCATTTCTTTTTTAAACTGATACGGTTTCCTCTGCCAAAAGTCTGTTTTTAGTAATTACTGAAGGTTTTCCAACAAGTCCACATCTGGAAATGAAGGGACTCTTCATTCTGAGTCACCTGTAATTGATGCACAAATTCTGCATTGAGCACTTATCGTAGTCATTCGAATATGTGGTTAATTAAAATTAGACTGACAAATGAGAAATGAAAATGATAAATAAACCCTTCAAATGTTGCCAACGTCAATTTAATTGGATTACTCTCAGCTAATGTGTTGTGAAGCCCCCCCACTAATTATATATTTTGACCTAGAGCAACACTATCTACTTTATCATTAACGCATTAGTCTTCGGTTCCATCTGGGGACTGATTCTGGGATTTTTCAAGTCTCATTTTAATTTAATGAGTACATAATGGTGATTTGAATGTTGATATTTTTCCATAACGTTTTGAAATTTGCATGAATTATGCAAATTTTGACAAGTAAGACATTTTTAGATTTGCAAATGAGGGGCCCAACTGTCTGTAAAAGTCAATTAGAATTGAATTATTCGCAATAATGTTTATTTGATCAAATCTCCGGTCTCCTGTCAAGATTTATGCCGCTGACAATTTCTTGGGGGTCACTGGGATATCCAAAAATGCTTTCAACTCTTGTGTTTTTTATTGTCTGTTTGGCAATTATATTGTATTTGTTTAGTGAAATGTGTTTGGAACTAAATGATTACATTGTAAAATGGGATTTCTGTTCAGGCTGAGTAGCATAGTATTTGGACAATATCACATAATTTGAACAACACTGGAAGAGACCACACCTCCAAGACAATGTGCTTAAGAAATACATTTAATAAATAGTTTTAACTTGCCCTTAGCAAGAACAGACCTGTATATTTAAAGCATTGTAAAGCTTTGAAAAATATTATTTTAATCATATCTGACATCTATGATGCAATTAAATTCCATATAATATTTTCTTTTACACATACTGCTTTAATTTGGTTTGGTTACTGTAAACCGTTTGAAGGTTGTAGGTAGATAGAAAAATCAACTTCATCTCATAATGTCAGGGGTGGACATCATTAAGAATCAAATGTGTCACAGTACAGATATACCACCATATGAAGTAAGATACACCACCATATGATATTCCCATTTTTTTTCTTCTTCTTTTGTTTACAGAAACAGTGAGGATCTCGATAAAATTGGCCCTTAGTAATACCACTCGAACGTTAGCTTGAACAGGAAGTTCGGCAACCTCTTAATATGTCTTGGTTAATTGGCACCTGAAAATGGCAGCTTCGCCACTGGATGGTTTTTGTTGTGCATGCTAGATATTGCGCACGCAGATGTCTCTCACTTACCCTTAAAAAGACAGGATTACAATACATAACATCTCTCTCAAATTAAAAAAATAGTTTTGATTCACAATACCAAAAACACTGTGCTGTTCCCTACCTCTTAAACTGCTGCATTTTGCACATGCTGTGGTAACACTACTGCACCCTGAGCCCTGGCTAATCACCGAAGACCTTCCCACTGCAACTTCCTATGGCGTGGTCGCCCACTCTTATCCTTCGCCATGTTAAGGCAAGGATTGTGCTTGTTGCTTTGCAAGTGACTCCAGTATTTAATGAGTTCGTTGGGCTGGAACTGGTGAGAGGTGATCAGGTGACTGTATTTGCAGCTGGAGTACGACACTCTCCAGTGGTTGAAGAGAAACTCATTTGGTGGTGGCACTGGGTCGATCCGCAGTTTGGCCAGGCAGATTCCTACATACACATCCTCGAGGTGAAGGCGACGGATGCTCAACGAGGCATTGTAGATTTTTGCCGCCATGTCCCCCGAGAACACATAGCCCGTCCCGGAGCAAAATATAGGATATCTCTCGCTGGAATACAGCTCTGGTGGCATGTACCACTTACTGTCCTTGTTGCGGTTCGGAGCATACCCTCTCATTAGGTAGCCTGTGAAGTAATTCTGTCGAGGTGCCATGTTTGGCTTTAGCAGCTTTTGGATGAGATATTCTGTGTTGACAAACATGTCACTGTCCGTCTTCATGACATAGCGGGCATGCGGGCAATAGCGAGAAACCCAGCTCATGCCCATTAGTGTCTTGATGGTAAGGTTGTAATAGGTGTCCAAGAAGTCCTGCTGGATGATGTCATGGTACTGCAAGCTCTCCTCCTCAATGGAGCTTTGGGGATACGCATTGGGTATCCTTCCCAACAGAAACAGCCGCACGAACCCGTAACCCAAGGCTACGCTCTCGTTGCCCCAGGTCTGTCTGATGGCGTTCCTTGCTTCCAACTGCCTTGGCTCGGCAGCAATTAGCAATACCAGGAAGGGACTGCTTTCGTTGCACTTGTAGGGCTCATTAAGCAGCCAGTGATAAGGCTGGGCTGCAAGCCGCCCTCCCACTCCCATTTCCCTGTGCAAGCTCTTGGTGTTGCCGTTAGTGGTCGAGTTGTTCCCGCTCGGTGAGATCTCCAATCCCACAATCCCCCGGGCAGTGATCTCTGCCTGGTGAGAACTGAAATTGAAGTTAACAGACGGTTTGGGGAGCACATAACCATTGTCTTTCCAGAGGCTTCGCAGTGAGCTTTGGTTTCCCTTCACACGCTCCTTGTGGGGGTGCAAACCTCGCATGGTGTAAACCAAGGGGTTGTCTCGCAACCAACTCCGGCCCTGCAGCAAATCATGATGGCAGTAGATGAGAAAGAGAGCAAAGAGTGAGACCAGTGAGAGAAGGCCTGCTACATGTGTGCGGAAGAGTGACCGCTTGACATTCCAGGTCATCTTGATGGGGCAGCAGTGTCGCCGACGCCACTGCATGATGTAGAGTGGGGCTGCTTAGCAAAGCGCGGCGGTCACAACCAATCACATCAAACATGTGTTGCAAACAGCCTGAGGGTTATCTGAGCTGGCAGATGGGTGTGTTCAGGGCCGCAGGTGGACCTACGAGGGGGATGACAAACTGTTCATGAGAGTTGCAGGAATGCTTTTCTCTGACCCTCCCCAGTGACAGACGGTCATGCTTTGGGGCAGTTCCCTTCTGAAGGACGACTGCTTCCTCAGACTGATGTCTCTGTGCTCTAAGAATGAGGAGAGAAAAACAATGAGTAACACTGAGGAGTGTCGCAGTACAATGGATGGCAGAAGATCTTAAATTACATTCACGAGCCGTATACTGCCACTGTAGAAGTCGTGTTGGCAATGGCATCACCTGCAAATTCATTGGTGATTTTCGAAACAACTAAGGTTTATGACAGCATAAATCTTCTGTCTACACCACCACCGTTATGATTTTCGAGTCTCCTGCATTTGCACTACATGGCAACACTGTGGGGGAGATTGCTAACGGGGGTCTCTGCATATCATGAGCTAACCTTTACTGCCCTGCGTGAGAGTTTAAATTGCAGGTTTGCACAACATGGCATTCAGTGAGAACACTGCTGCCTCAGAGGCCCTCTAAGCCACCTCCCCACCCAGATGCACTCTAACAGCCAGAGAGGGGAAGCATCCGTCAAAATGAATTTTTAGGCTCCAGCAAGCAGTGTTGCAGGATCCGCAGCCAGAAGCAGCGAGTGATAACAGCCCTCACCCCTTATTCACCCTCCACCTTAAACTTATCAACACTGCACCAGAGGGAAAGGCCTCCCTGCCAGCAATTTCCTCTCCTAACCGTTGCTTTCTCACACTGGGGGTTATTAGATTCTAGAACCTCCTACCAGTAATGGTGATCTAAAAATAGAAGAGAAATTATTACAAAGGTAAAGCAGAGGTCTTGTTTTTGAAAGTCATGTTTTCTTTGGGCTCGTTTTGAGAGCATCAGAAGGAGTTCTTAAATGTTCTGTGACAATATGGCACAAATTGGTGCCCTATTTTTTAAAAGCATTTTTTGTTGTTTTCAGAACAATGCAACATTTCATAAACTATTAGCCAACACTAATAGTTTTTAACATACAATTACAGAGTATTAACATACAATGACAAATAGGTAAGTATTAACTGCATTCATCAACATTCATCAATCGTGTTAACCAACTTAATTTAGGGACTTAAATAATGTTACACTGTAATATTTTTATTGGGTCTACATTATAAACGTAAAAAAATTATGTCATTTGTGGAAAATATATTCCTTAACTTGGAATATGTTAAATAACCGAATGAGGTTAAGATTATTATTATTTTTTAAAGACCTTTATGCATGCCAAGGCTGCATTTATGTGATGAAAAATATGAGGCTGCATTTTTTTGATGTAAAATCAGTAATATTCTGAAACAAATTAATATATATATATACAAATTATAATGTTTTTGTATTTTAAAATAGTTTAAAATGCTATTTTTTGATGTGACGGCAAAGCTAAATATTCAGCCTTATTACTCCAGTGTCAGAAATGATTGTAATATACAGATTTTTTCCTCAAGAAATACTTATTATTATTAGTCTTTTATTAGCTGTGCTGCTTAATGTTTTGGATTATTTGATGAATATAAGGATGCAAATTTGCAAATGGTTTAACTATTATTGTTGGCAAAGATATAACGCATCCCCACTGAATAAACATAAATTTCTTTAAAAGAAAAATCATACAGACTCCAAATAATTTAATGTAATGTTGTTTAAAAACAAAACCACAAAAATATGGGTTTATAAAATGTCCCAACTATTGAAAACAGGGTTGCAAAAAAAACTTCATACAAGCTAACATATAAACCACTTAATATTTATTGTGACCTTCTGATTCCTTTTATCGACACTGTTGTAAAATAATTTTGAGTCCTATTTTGTACATAGTTCGCAAATTCAACGTGATATCCTTCAATCTACCTACTAAATGTTCGTCTCTGTGGATGTTTTTGTTTTGTTGCAACAGCTGGATCAGAGGATGATAACCTTTTCAACCAAATGTGCTCACCCAGCGTGGGCAATTACAGTAAGATGGAAAGAGGCTAAGCCTGGCTTTACTTTAAAGGTTAACACACTTCAGAACAGAGCGAATGAAATGCTCCAAAGGTTTCCTTTGTCATCCATTTGATATCCTGTAATGAGAGCCTCACCAGAGAATGCTACGTACTGCACTCACTCTGTGCTTGATGTTTTTGTTTTTGCCAAAGTCATACACATTGTTCGGAGGAACAAGATAATAAGTAAATATTTATGTATTTGTTAACAACAGAGAGAAATTCATAAAATCAGCTGCTTATTATTTTAGTTTCAAGCTACACCATTTTTTGTTTCATACAGTTACAGAAATTAGGAGCGTAATGTGGCCACAGCGGTCAGCAATTAGAAGAGCAACATGAGGCTATTAGACTTCTGATAGGAAGCACCTGCAAACAAAGTTAATATGATGGAGATCAGCATAACTCAGCAATCAGTCTACCGTACAATAATAAAAGCAGCAGCAGTTTCTGCAAAATACTTTTTCCATAACCATTGCATTGTTGACATGTTTCTACTGACTGCCCATGCAAATGCCGGTTTCAATTTAATAAGTGAAAGGTAGCATGTCTCTTTAAAATAAAAGAAATGCATTGGCAATGACACAATTTTTTTAGCCTCATGTGATGAATAATTTGCATGCATTATAATGTTTTTGTATTAAAGTATTCTGCCATAATCTGAACATGCACCTTTTAACAATAACAAAAAAAAATAAAATGTCCAAGCCAATAAATAAGATTTTTAAAAAATCTGAAAGACATTTTAAAAAATAAATATACAGATGGCAATAATGCAATGCACAATCACAACAAATGCGTGCCAGATTCAATAAATCTCCATATGCGCTAGTGATTCTCCCAGAAGGAATGATTAATTTGACATTGCTTGTCCCACGTGAAAACACTCATCATGGGTTCTGCATTTGCACGGTCACTGTTCATATCTATGATGGTTGTGTTTATATATATGTTTATCTATGTGTGTGTGTGCTAGATGAGACACCACATTTTAAACCTGGT
The DNA here is from genome assembly GCA_032357445.1 of Enteromius radiatus. Taxonomy (NCBI): domain Eukaryota; kingdom Metazoa; phylum Chordata; class Actinopteri; order Cypriniformes; family Cyprinidae; genus Enteromius; species Enteromius radiatus. Next base: position 8,577,990 of record JAUCMS010000049.1, on the reverse strand, counting down.
AATGTGGCCCTTACTGGGACACATTCGGGCAGTGCTTGACATATAATTGCATCCATTACTCAAATGCCAGAGTCTTTAAAAACCTCATTCAGAAGTTTGTGAATGTTCCTTTGAAAGGTGAGTTTAATGAATCACATATCGTGAGGATGCAGCTCAAAGCATTTTATTCTCAGAGCATCTGTCATCCATAACTTGGACTGAGATGAATACCATCCCCCCAGTTCTGTTAAAAGAGAACTGTGGCCAAATGAAAACACACACACACACACACACCTGGTGGAATCATTTGAAGCATGCAAGTATATATTGGCCTCTGCATACTTCAGAAGGTTGTTTCAATTGTTTTTATGTCAATATGGCTTATGTGACTAATGTGACGTCTCATCTCCCATGGAACCAGGTTTGTTGATTCATGCATGTTACAGTCACAATCTGCAGGCATCAGTGCTGAACAATGTTACAGTCCTTTTAATGAACTGCAACATATTTGATGCATTAATATTATTAAAAATGCCCTGCATTAAGTCTTTCCACCAGTCTTTGCATTTTAGTCTAATTTTTTATTACATGGTTGACTGGAAGAAAGACTTGGCATTAAATGCTTTGAGAGCAAGCAGGCAAAGTCCGACCTGTTCTTTTATACTATAACCATAGAAAGTGTTTTCGAGCAGAGTAGTGAGCCGTGGGTGGTGGTCATCTTGCCAAAGTCTGTCTTACTGGGCAGCGGTGGTGCTTTCCTACCTCAGCACTCACATATAAGCTAGATCTGGGGCACTTTCTTCTTATTTTCAACATCTGGCAACATCTTTTCTTGGTCAAACAAATTTGCATCTGTTTTTAATACTCTAAGAATTAGAATCAAGTCTTCTGCATTGCCCTTTAAACATGTCCATGCTGTTTACACTCAACTTAGGTTCGAACTACTTACTGATCTTCCTCAGTAATCATTATTGTGTTTATAAGCGAGACTTTTACCCTTAAATGATGGTAAATATTAATTAGAAGAAAAAAAACCCAATATTATATTGATATACATTATATTATGAGACATACCTCACTCTGTGACAGAGTGTAAAGATGCGCGCGCCGTCTGTGGACCCGCACCGCGCGCCATCATTTCCTCCAGCACTACCAAAAAAAACCCCGACGATAAACCACCTCTTCACTTCCCCTCGCGCTACTCGCAAGAACTTAGGCGCATTTCTTCGTTTTCCATCTTGAATTCGTGGAGCAAAACCCCTCCTTCCATCTGTCAGGAGCTATTGTTGTCTGGCACTGTACACATTAGGCTTGATCTCCCGTGAATTGTCTGTGGTACTATCACAGAAACCGCTACTTTCGCTTTTTCGTCCGTTAAACGCCTGTGCGCGAATTTCTCCACAAATATAAACAGCCGCTAGAGGCGGGAACGGAGCATTAAAAAAAAGAACTTCAACGGTCACATTCTACGTCGCTCGTCTACAGTCATTTTGAGGTAGCCTATGTCCAGTGAAGTAACGAGGGGGAAAACATCGGTTGGAAGCGAGTAGGGTGGCTGTCGCGGATTCTTCCTCCTAGAATAACGGCAGAAAAAGGCCTCTCCGTGCCTGGTCTAACGGAACACGACCCTGAAGTGCAGTGGACGGCAACGAAGCCTCTCCTCTTCCCCAAATGATGTGTGGGGTGGGCTTATGGGAGGGAAAGCAGCTGTTGAGATGACGCCGCTCCGCTGACTGACTGACTGACTGAGCCCCTGCGACGTCACCGCCTACTTAGAGGAGAATCCCACGTGATCCGTTTAGAATCACTCCCACTCCTCACAAACCTACCCAGACCCTCACTCCTTGCGTCCGAGCGCTGTGAATGAACGAATTTAACTCGCCAAGGGGCCAAGGTTTGGCTGGTTAGCTTCAACAGTTAGCCCCTGCTGGTAGATGTCATAACTACACCATTATGGGACAATAAGAATCTTGATCCCGTTCAGAACTAGCCGTTTATTCTGACGAAACACACACACACACACACACACACACATATATATATATATTTATCAAGGAAACCTGATAGTATGTAACAAGTTGAATTGAATCAACAAAATAATAATAATAAGCCTACTAAGTGTGTAAATGGTTCAAAAATATAAAACACATAATAATTACATTAAAACATTTAAAATTAGGACAACTTGTCTCAATAACTGTGACAACTGATACAGTAACTGCCTTGTGTGACAATTAGTCCCAATGCCATTGGCCCGAAATGAGATCAGTTCTCTCATCCATTGTCTATCAGGCTACACCACATTTCACATTTTCTAAGGTGTCTAATTTCACCTTTTTCTAATTATCCAATCCAGGGGGAAATACACTAAAAGCTGACTTGTCCTGTGTCAGCACTGGCTGCAGACTGTTGTGAATACCACGTAAGGTGAGTCTGAATAATTAATAGAAGCCTTCTTGTTGACAGAAGTACTTTGGGAGCCATTAGCTCAGGTACCTGACCAGCACGAGCATATTAGTGAGAAGGAGGTGATTCTGGAGAGATTGATTTCCCCACAAACTGATTGATCAGAAGACTGCGCATTAAAGGAAGTTTGCTCATATTTACTCAAAAATGATTTTTTGTGGTCTTTTTTTATCCTCAGGCTATCCAAAAGGTAGATGTGATTATTTCATCACTGGTGCAAATTTGGAGAAATTTATTGTTGCATCACTTGCTCACTAGTGGATCCTCTGCAGTGAATGGGTACCATCAGAATAAAAGTCCAAACAGCTGATAAAACAACAATAAACCAGAACACGTCCATTCCATCTTGTAAATCAAGATGAGAGTCTATAAGAGTCTATAATTCATAATATAGTGTTTTCTAGTGAAAAAGTAATCTTGTCTGAATCAGGAGTGAAATATGCATGATCACGAAAACAAATATGTCGGTCGATTTTGATGTGAGAGGAGAATGGAGATGGATTTTTTTTTCACCGGAGGAAGCATTATTATAGATTATGGACTTGAATTTTAGCCAGACACAATGGTTAAAATTAAAATGGATTTGTATACAAACACACAGCCTTTTGCCTAACAAGGCACTCAGTCACAATACAAATTTTGTATTATAGAACTTTATTTTGAGTAACATGCTATGCCTTGGCACACAGTGTATTGTTCTAGTTTGCATGGGTTGTTGAGAGACAGTAGCTCTCTTCCAAACCTAATGAGCTGCCTCACTGCCTACATAAGCAGCTACTTTTTGAGGCAGCATCCTAACTGAAAGGAAGGAAAATTGACTTTCTTGATGGATCTTCTTAGTGATATTGTGACCGATTAAATGTTGCATGTGTTTACAATGTGTAATCAAAATATAATAACCTACTCGTACTCTGAAACGGCATGCAAATAGCGATCTGCATGGGAGATTTGACTTATTTATTGTTACTGCATCTATATTTACACATTGTACTTGTTTAATGCCAAGTGTTGGGCATTCAAAGTTATTATCCATATGTGTTTTCTGGAATTGAACCAATGACCTTGGTATATCTGGAGTCATGCTAAGATAATCTACTGTTCTAAAATAAACCTACTTCAAAAGGGCTTCAGAAATAAAAGCTTTCACAGGGTTCAATGAATGGGCACATCAATTCCAACCATGAATAAGGGAACTTCTAAATTAAATGCACAAATTGTTAATTCCAACAGAGTTTGATGTTAGCATGTTAATAAGCTAACAAACTAAATTGAATGCCTCTTCTGTACTGAATAAAATCCATAGAACAAAATGCGCAATGCCAATGAATAAAACTGGAATGGACTGAACAACCCGGTATCAAGACATTATCACGTTGGTCCACTTTGAAAAACGTGTAGCTGTCACGGTTTTACCTCCTCAGACGTGAAACTTACACGG
>JAUCMS010000049.1:8517860-8532121 GCA_032357445.1 Enteromius radiatus | reverse complement strand
CCTGCCGGACCTGGGACTCGAACCTGCGACCTTTGGGTTACAAGCCCAACTCCCTATCCATTAGGCCACGACCGCCCCGCAAGTAGAAAGCACTCCCAACACACATGTCAGTCCAAACAGCTTGAAAAAGTGCATGTACCGCATGACCCCTTTAAGGACTCAGGAGCACTAGTGGTCCTACTTAAAATAATAATAATTATTATTGCCATGCCATTATTAATGCCATCAGGTGCGTGATTTCACATTGAGCCGTATATACTACACAAAGCCGTTGTTCACTGACGAGCTACACAAAACCATGTTCATTATCAGCATGGATTTGCGCAGCTCGTCATTGAACAATGGCTTTGTGTAGTATATACGGCTCAATGTGAAATCACACCTGATGGCATTTACCGCTGATTACAGAACCGGCTTTACTTACAAAACGTGCAAACAGTTCGGCCGATCGCGATCTGGACATCCATAATAATAATAAAAAGGAACAGAAACTTTCTGATCAATGACAGAAAATAACCTTCCCATTGATATTTGTGTGTTTGTTTGATTGTATTTACAGCATTTCTAAAATATAACTGAACCCGCCAGTAGATGGCAGTAAGTCACTGTCTTTGTCACTGAATCATCCATTAAATCGACTCATTTAAATGGTTGATTTGTTTAGTAACGAAGCAATTGACTCTCTTTTTGAATGGGTCATTGAATCATTAACTCACTAGATTTGTTCAAAAGCAAAGATTCATTCATAAACAAAACAGCGCTTTGTGTGAGACTAGATCTGCAGCAGCTCAACTTGTGAGTTTGTTTTTTAACTTTCGTTGATGAAAGTAGTAAGTCAGCTGATATTAACTTTTGTATAAAATACAAAGTTTCACATTTACAAACTTGCTAACTGGGATCGCTTTCGTAGTCTTTTGAATGGATTAAAATATAGAAATCACTTTAATTTCCAAATAAGTCTAACCATTTGGAAATGAAACGCCATCCCCCCTCCAAATTCACTCCCCAGACTCTGTCCCCCCTGAGCACCAAAATCTTAATTACTTGCAAATTATTAAATATGAGATTGTACAAAATTATGAATTTGCCACAAATTTACCAAGACATCAAAATGTTGATGAATGGATGTGAGTGTGTTGGCTGCAACCAGATCTCATGATGATTCTTTTGACACAAAATATGTAGCGCCATGTACGTTTTGTGACATCTTCGATGTGAAATATCTACTGACTGGTGTTAAGAGTCATGCCGTTTTAGCTTGTTTATCGATTTCTCATCTTTAATCACATTTTTAGCAGGATTCGTACCTAAGGATTCCATATTTCTCTCAGTTCCGTGGTAGCTTGTTACATCTAGAAATTGAAAGAGAAGGAGCTGTAATCATAACTGTGTACTAAAAACATTACAGCTACTAGCTGTTTTACCAACTCTCTTAGTAACAGAATTTAGGAAATATTTTGTGGCATTGAATATGCCTGCTTTTTTTACCCAAAAATGTATTATTTATTTTGCACCTGCTTGAATCATGAATATTAATCACCTAGGCAATTAATTTACAATCTAATTAATATTCATGAGTCATAGATAATTAGGATGTCTTGATATTGAGATACAATACAAAACCTTTTTTTTTTTGCTTAGAAATTATTATAATATTAATTTATTCAGAGATGAGGGATCTAACATTTGTATATGCCAATGTATGATTTTTGTAGGAAAAAACAAAAAAACAAACCACTCCTAACCTTAAGTGGGCTGTTAAAATCATAGAAATGAAATGGATTTGCTACAAATTTACAAAGACGTCAAATAGTCAAATTGCCACAAGAGTATTTTGAGTATCATAACTAACATGAATAATAAAACTTAGGATATTTTTGGAGCATAAAATATGCCTGCTTTTTTAAAACCAAATTTAAGATTTAATTTGCACCTACCTGGCTCATGAATATTAATTACCTAGATGTGTGATCTGAGCCCTTCTAGAAAATCTAGTTATTCATGAGTCATAGACATTCACACTCTCTTAGTATTGAGATGCAATATCAAGCCAGTTTTATATTGGCTCAGACATTATTTTAATGTTCATTTATCAGGATGAAATATAATTTTTACTTAAATATTTTTCCATTTTTTAAAAGCAATTTTCAAGTAATAGCATGAGAAAATATAAGAGTCTAGCACATAACAGTACATACACTGCAAAGAAATAGTTTCTTACAATTTTTATAATTTTCCATTTGGTCATTCTTGAATAAAGACACATTTACATACATGAATAAAAATACCTGCCAAAAATTCTCTCACACACACACACACACACACAAAAATCACTTCACTGATATATTTCATATATCTGAGGCATTTAACTTAATATCTGAAGTCCTATGTAAATGTGTCTTGATTTAAGAATATTTATTTAATTAGAACGTAAAACAAGACAATAATTGTTCTAAACATGCATGATAAAAATTATTTAGAACAAACACTTCTTTGAATGCGTACCGTGTACACAATACACTGACAGAAAGAAACACGAAAAAGTAAAGATTAACAAATAATTAATAGCACAAAGTTTTATTTAGATCCAGATGGAATTGAGGGTCTCAAAATAAAATTTAAAATAAACAAAATCATTCAAATAATTGTAATTTGTTTTACTACAAAAATATATGTAATATTTAATAGGTCTCTGGATATGGATCAGGCCAAGGCTACTATTACCCATTTGAAATAACATCAGGTGCAAAAAACATATCAAATTATGCCGTATATTTGAAAACTTCTTGTAATGCGAGCCAAGAGATACAAGACATACATCAAACGGCGAGCTAAAAAGCGGCCCTGGGTTACGCTAATATAATCATTTACATAAATAAATTTGCTAAACGATTCTTAGAAGACACCAATCTGTACAAGCCACAGCAGCTCTAGCTGGAGCGCAGGGAGAAATATTGTACATTGTGAACAAACAGCTCCTTTTTCAAAACTGGGCTGGCCTTGTCCTTCCTGTGCATTTGAATAAGCTCTGATGCTGCTCCAGAATCCTCAGTGGAAAAGTGTGTTGCTGGATCTTGAATGAGAATAAGGGCTGAATATCTGCATGGTCAGCCAAACTATTTTTGCTTCCCCCACCGGTTTGCACAACGGTAATCACTATCTAGGTTAGTTGGGGGGAAAAAAGTAGGCTAGAACTTTCTAATCCTAAGGGATAAGAGCAAAAGAGCAAATATTTTCTCAGGTACAAATAAAGCGGGATTTTGTCTTTGTCCACCGCCTTTTTATTAGATTACAGAAGAACCGCAACATCTCACTCCCATTTGCACCTGAAAGGCAATCCTGGATAAAATAAAAAAAAAATGAAGAGAAATTATTCAATGATTGAGCGATTTAGTGGATGCGAGTGCAGATGATAGTGCATTAACTTAGCATTGAATGTTTCCAATGATTTTTCTGAAAATGGTTGATGTAGCGTAAGCAGTAAGAAGCTAATCCATCTCAGCAGGGATCTCTCGTGTAGGTTGTTTTCAACAAGCCACAGACAACCAGGAAGGATAAGCCCAATCTTGCCTGCAATTTCCCCCAACAAGCTTTCCAAATCCATTTGTCAATGCAAGAGGAAGTCTTTGGATTTCCATCAGACCAATTTGTTTGAGCTTCCATGACCTCTGCGCACAAGAAGCGAACTGTACCTGCCAAGACAAAATCTACCCAGGGATTTCACATCCTAATCGCACACAGATGTTTATAGTCTAATCAAATCTTTCACTTCTCAAACTGACTAAAAGAAAAGAGAAAAGAAAAAAAGGCTTAAAGAGTAGCTTGAGATTACATATAAAGCTGGAGTTTTACATTATTGAGGATGAAACGATTGGTGCTTGTGCAAAAGTTGTCGATATGGTCCCTCCACAAAAACAAACAAACAAAAAAAAAGATTCAGAAACAAGGTGCTAAGGATGCTTACGTACTATGCAGGGCCGGCCCGTGGCATGGGCAGTATAGGCAAATGCTAAGGGCGCCATACATCCAGGGTGCACCAGAAATGGCACCTTTTCCAAATAATCAGACTTTACCTGCTACACGGTGGTCATTTTTTGATGGGTCAACAAGCTCAACATGTCAAAATGTACCAAACTGTCTGTTGCCCAGGGGAGGAAAAAAAGAAAAGAAGAGGATGAAAAAACGGCGACAAAGACAGAGGTAATGTTACGGTAAAGATGATGTCAAGTTTCCGAATGATGATTGATAACCAAAGTGGCTTGTGTGGGAGATATGTGTCTCATGTCTGTGTGTCATGTTTTCGTGGAGTTTTGGTTCATTTTAATGATGCGTTTCTAAATGACTTATTACTTATTTTCTTTGAAACACTGTTAAAGTGTACTTCCAAATGTAATGACAAACATTTATAGCAAACTAAAAGATACTTAAATGCATTTTATATTGAAATTTGCATGTATTGCATGTAACTATTACATAGTTTTGTAATTACACGTTTGTAATTATTATTTTGGAATTTAGTACATTTAAGATATATTTACGTGAAGTGTTATATTTAACAACACTATCACTAACACACACACCCCACATACACACATATTACACTAAAACAAGACAAATTCAGCCATTTTAGCTTGAATATTCAATATTTAACTATTTAATTATGCATTTGTTTTGGTGATCTGGTTGAATGTGTACTGGCCCAAGTCAAAGCCAAGTTTATATAATGTTACAGAACCTAAATATGACTTGTTTTTTTTGGACTGTTTTATCATCTGCCAGGCGAAACATCAAAAGACAAACACCTGGTTAAAACAAACCCCTAACTTTGAGACATAACAATAGCAATGCTTTCCCTAACAAACACCAATAAACACATGCGAGCCTTTTTTGTATCAAAGTGGATTTTGTCTAGCCTCCGAAGACCCTCCTGGCTGATAAAAATCTTTCACTTTGCGTCATAAGAGAATTGTTTTAATTATTCAGCGTGTTGTGAATTCATATTCAAGTACCCTTGAAATTCTGCTCGACAGAGGCTCACTTGCGCTGACGGATCAACACAACACAATTTTCCCAGTTGTTTCCCATTCTCAGGGTGACCAAAATCCAGGGTACAGTCAAAATCAGTGCTCCCCCATTTTTCCTCTGTATGCTGAAGCTTTAATGATGAATGAAGTCATTTTTCCCCACCATTTCACTTCAGGGTGTATGTAATATGTTGCTATGGCAACCATATATTCCAATATTTCATGCAAGCCTAGCAACATTATAATGCTGCTATCTAACATGGCAAGCACTATGCACATTATTTTCCTATACAGGTCTTGGACCACTTTTGGCATCCAGAGTCAAAACAGGACAGGATGAAAAGGATTCAAAAACAATAATTAAGGGATATTTAGGATTTTACACCATTTTTTGGTTGCTATGCAGTGGTTTTAGACTTTTGGACCCTGTATAATAATGAACTGAGCACTGCTTTGCTTCAATGCTATGTTGGCCCATTTGCTATTTATTATTTAAAGACATCACAGGTAAAAACATAAAATGTGACCATATTTCCCCAGTTGATTAATCACAGTATAATTAAGACAATTATTTTGTATTACAGGGTAATTTTAAATATGCAAATATGGTTTTATCTAATTAAATTTGCCTTCATTTGCATAATTTTCCAGAACACTGGACAAAAACATGTTGAAAATTCTTGTTCCATTATGTTGACATATTAAAGGATTTTAGAGGTGATTTTGAATTTCTCTTTTTATCCATCCATAATACTGTCAACAGACATTATTTTAAGGAATAAAATGTTATGTAAATCAGTATAACAGCCCTTTAGAATATAGATAACTGGAAAGTTGTGTGTATGCTAAATAAGCACTGTTGAAGCAGGAAAAGTCTGTATCATATTTGATATTTGATATGCAAATTAGCTAATTTTAAGGTCTCTAAATGACCAACATGATCAAAACATTTTCTGAAAAGCCTGTTGTACACAATCTACTACAAGCCATCTGTCATCTGTTTGATAGTTTAGTTTTCATTTCTGAGCATGTAAAAGGCTTAAAAATGCAGCTCATGCCTCACCATTCCATTAAAACAGAAGGTAAAAAAATAGCATTTATGTTGCTCATGTCATTCCAAAGCTGTAAGACCTCCTCTCATCTTCAAAACACAAATTAAAATGAATTCCGAGAGCTCTATGACCCTTCGTAGACAGAATTTTTCCTTTTTTTTTAATTTTCGTACGTATCTCACTCATATGATTTTGTATGATTTGTCTAAACCCCAGTGATGGGTAGGGTTAGGAGCGAGGTACGGTGTAGGCCATTCGCAGAAATTCATACTAATTGGCAACTCGTAAAATACGTACCATTTAGCAAAAATCATATGAATTAGTATGAGTGAATTAGCTACCTTGTACAATTACTGTGAGATCGGGCTCAGATACCCCATGATTTACTCATCTTCAAGCTATCCGAGATGTAATGATTGCAGCTGAAGCGTTCAAATCCATAATAATAAAACTCTTTATTCCAAAAACAGGCAGGGTCAAATCAACAGGAAAACAGGTGGAGGAGACAAAGCAGAGACTTAGAGGTCAGATATACAAGCCAATGGGTCGAGGCCGGCAACAAACAATCACACAATGGTAGAACAGGCAGAGCTCAAAAAAATATAATGCCAGTGAACTGGGGGTCAAGATTTTAAAGCCCAAGAAAGTACATCCATTAAATACATTAAAATACATACATTACAAAAATTGCTCAGAGCAGAATGAATGAAAATAAAAAAAAAAATAACTGTAATCCCTAGCTTCTGATAACTATAATGCATGCGTTCATAAGACAGTGGTATTCCATGTGAAAATATGTCTCTTGTTACAGCAAAGGAAAACCTCCTCCAAATATTTTTAATATGAAAAAATAAAATTTTTTTACTTCTAATTTGTTCGCTTTGCTTTCTCCTCTGCACCTCTGCTTCCACATTCATCCCATCAACATTCACCTACAGCCGCTGAATTTCTTTCGCAAACATGCATACAAAAGTTAGTTGGGAGCTAGATATTACAGTTTATACATTTTTGAATATGGATTTTTTATTTTAAACAAATGCATTTTATTTCCTTCAGTAGGCATCTGTTAAGCCCTCTGAGCAGTGTGGAACATTTCTTATGATGGATGAATGCACTTTTTTGGGCTTTAACACTTCAATCCCCATTTACTGCTATTATAAAGCTTGGAGGAGCCAGTAATAACTCAAACAGATTAGTCTGAAAAAAAAAAAAAAAAAAAATATATATAAATATATATATATATATATATACGCACACACACCTAGGACGGCTTGAGGGTAAATAAATCATGCAGTAATTTCCATTTTCATTTTTGGGTGACTGTGCCTTTAACACATCTTCTGTATTAGCATGCAAACCGCTAATCGGTTTGTTGAGGATGCCCATAATGCATCAGGTGCTTCAAATGAGAAAGAAACTTTAATGAGTAAACGTAATGACTCACTGATGTGAGGAATCTGCCATTAAACACCTACATGCTGCTTGCTGTAGTGCAAAGGGTTTCATTTTCTCTTATTTACGCTCTTGATCTGGTAATTGAGAGACACAAAGTGCACCGGGGGTCACCGGGTGTGTTTTTTTTTTTTTTATTCCACCTCTCCGGTGTGGTGAAGAGAGACAAACATCCGGTGTTGTATTGAAGAGGTAATCACCTTTATCCGTTCTGCCACATAACCCTCTTCAGGTTATTGATAAACAGCCTGTACTCATTACCTCTCAGAGGAGGTTCCTCTCCGTCCGCTCTGCCTGATGAAACAAGGGACACCTTAAACACAGAGACCTACTTTCCTGTATTCCAGGCTCGGGTGTCGCTTTAACTTAATCTGGGCTGTCAGAAAGGGAGCTCTTGTTTGGCTAAAGACAGAGAGGGATCTATCTGAGAGCCACGGAGCAGCTTTTTTCGGTGCAGGTCAGAGCAAACGTGGATTGGTGCTGGACGGCTCTGATGAAAAGCAGATAAACCCTGCTGGAAGAGCCTCCCCCACTGACAGATGGATAGAACAATCACTCAGCTCAGCTCTGTTCTCCGGCAGCACCAGAGCTGCCCGAATAATGCGCTTTCATCACTGTGTTATGATATTAATTTCTCGCACAAAGCCTGATTGTGATGTTCTATATGAGTTGGCTTTAAAATTCAATTATTCCAGGAATGAAAAACATGATCTCAATGAAGCAGGCTTATATAAACATCATATTAACACATTAATAAATGAAAAGTGAAACCCCTCCCAAAAAAAGTACACACACATATATATATATATATATATATATAGAGGTGATTCTATAATTGCAGGTACATTTGGTGTTGGACGACTCATTATCTCTGTTAACAGAATTGACAGTTGTATTTATTTTTTTTCCCCAAAACTCCATTCTGGGATAAATGCTAAGAACAAATGACACTACATGATTAAAAGATTTTCAATAACCCAGTGTGGAATCAGTAATACGTTTTGTTTTCCTTTTGATATCGTGATAACAGACAAAAATATGGTTTGGTAACAGAGTTGATGCAAGATTTATGGACACACATTTTTCTAAGAAAAAAAAAATACTGAATGTTGTAGAATGTAACTATTTAGGACTTTTAAAAATAAAATGAATAAAATGTTGCAAAAGAAAAGTACTATGTAATATTTTGATTGCACACTGACTAATGAGGACAAGAAGAAATTATGATTTTCAAGACACTTTTCAAAATAATTATGATATTGTTATGGACTGTAACATCAACACAACAAATTTTAATTTTCTATTAAATCATAAAAGTCTTATCTTGTACAAATGTGCAATGCAAATATAAATATAATATTAAACAAATAGCACCTTATTATTATGAAAGAAAACGGTCTAAAATCACTTGTAATAATAATAAATATAAATAAACAACCCTCATTCTGCAAAATATCTCCTTTCCATGGCAGACAGTCATAGGTGATTGGAATGAAGATGAATAAATGATAAAAAACATTTTTGAGGCAAACAATCCCGCGATGAAGAGTCAAATGGTTATTTAAGCAGCTGTTAATGTGGTTGCTATATGTCGTTTGGCTCAGTATCTCTGCACTCAGTGCTGTAAGTGAGGAAATGACTAAACAACACAAGCCATCTCACCTTTTACCACCTCAGATGTAATGTGACAAATGGTGCCATATCCATCTCATTTTCTCTGCCAGTGATTTCCGGTGTCTTTAAGCCCTGGAGTCTGTTTGATAAGAATTTGATTACTGTTTCTTCTTGCAGAAATTGAACACCGATGGCTACCGGCAACTGAAAATTCCTTATCTGGGATTCTGGCTGTGGTCGTGTGCCTATTTCAATCCCCTCAAGGAATGGATCCTGGGAACGGTAGTTACAAAACAATCCAAAATAGATAACATTAATTTGTACAAGCGTGTTCAGGGGAGAAAAGGAAGGATACCCTTGAAATGAGATATTTGCCCCCAAAATGTAATGATGTTTGGTGTGCAAATTGCATTTTATCTCATTTTCATTTTGGTCCAGGGAAATGAGAAAAGAGCACGACTAATAAATGCTTTCAACATGCTTACTTCTTTCTTCAGTGACCATAAAACAAATATAACTTATTATTAAAAGTGAAGAATGTGAAATACTTCCAAATAGTATTTTCTTTTTCTAAAACTAGCAACTATATATATATATATATATATATATATATATATTTGTTTTTTTAAAGATGTCTTTGGATAGATAGATAGATAGATAGAAAGAAAGTTTTCTATTTTAAATCAGTTCTACTCTTCTGAAAAATTCACTGTATGGGTCACAATTATAATTTTTTCTTTAAAGCCAAAAATCCAATTTCTATTGCCTAAATGCAATGCCGTATCACGTGAGCTACCGAGTAAACATAGTGTCTATGAAAACCAATAGTTCTGAAGCTGGATATGCGCAATGCTAACCAGCACCAGTTTTCAAATCTGCCCGCATAATTATATTGTTCAAGTCATAGCATGATATTCTTCAAGTAAATGTGTGAAAATTATGCTTTATTAATCGAAACTCTGTAAATGTGTGCAAAAAGAAATAAAAGGTGCCTCTAGTGTTCATTTCTGTTGGAAACTGCAGTGATGTGTACTTACTGGTATGTATTTCGTGGCTTGCTAATGGCTTGCGGGTAGCAAAAATCATTAGGATCATGTTCTGTGAAGATATTGTAAATTTCCCACTGTAAATATATCAAAACTTTACTTTTGATTTGTAATATTTATTGCTAAGGACTTCATTTGGACAACATTTTTGATTTTCTCAATGTTTGGATTTTTATTTTCACCCTCACCCTCCAGCTTTTCAAATGTTTTAAGTCTCAATAAAAACAAATTTAAAAAAAATTAAAATTGTAATTAATACGTAAAAATATTATTTTTTAATATATATAGCATTTGACTGCTAATATGTATTTATACAATATATACACAAACAAACAAACAAACAATAATTAAATACTGCAAATTATTTCTTGCAATGAAACTTAACTTTACTAAATGTAAAGGAGTTTGTGAACTTGATTTTGCATTTGAGTGCTCCGTCATCCATAACAGCTGAAAATAGGATAGCTGAAGTATCAGGACAGCTTGTCTCTATTAGTGAGAAGGGGAAACACAGTAAGATGGTGCCTTCCGGGGAGAGGGGATGTGGAGCTCAGTGGTAATAGGTTTGGACACAGTTGTGTGCACTGTACCAAACTCCACAGGCCGTGCTTATCGCAGCTCAGGAGATTTGGTTTTGTAGGACACATGCGTTCGGGGGTTCAGGAGAAGGTTTTTGTGAAGTTTGCTTGTCACACAATGTGAAAGATTACAAGAGTCGAAACATTTGACTACACACAACTTTCTTGTCTGATCTTTTATGGCTTCCAATTCAGGAACATTATAATGAGAGATGACAGTAAACTTTTTCAGTAATTCGCCATATTAATTTCATGAATCCATAATATTTATAAGCTAAACTGATAAGCTTTATAGTTGTGTCATAAATTTTAGATATTTTAAAAGCCATTCAAGAGATTGTTTATACAAAAATGGAAATTCTGTCATTAATTACTCACCCTCATGTTGTTCCAAACCCGTAAGTCTTTTATTCATTTTTGGAATACAAATTAAGATATCTCTTGATGAATTCTGAGAGCTCTCTGACCCTCCATAGACAGTATTCTAATCTAATTAACACGTAATGAAAACACATACTGTAATTAAAACATGCTGGGATATTTGAAAACTGATGCTTTTGCATGTTAGCATCACGCATATTCAGCTTCATAGATGGTAGGTTTTTTCAGTAGCTCGCGAAGATGTACTTGAGAGGCAAGGAGCTCTGGTTTCAATCCCCTCCTAACTACGGCCCAACAAAACAGTTCAAATCTGTGTAAAAGGAAGTTGAAATGGCACAGCTGCATCAAAAATGCCTTTTTATATCAGTTTTGCATTTGTTAACACTGTCGGGTACATGCACTTACATAAAAGTACAAAAGCTTTTCAAAAGGGACATGTTTGTGCCTAAAGGGTCTATTTTGGTACTTTAAAAGGTACATATTAGGTTCAAAAGTGTACCTTTTGAAAAGTTAACGTCCCAGTGACAGCTTTTGTACCCTTATTTCTGAGAGTGTAGGGCATATTTCCAACATGATAGAGCATTTACTTTTAGCCACAGTCCACGTATATTTTAAACCATTCTGAACCAGCACAGTACGTACCTATCAATGTAATAAAAATGTGCAAGGGCTCATGCATTGAACCTGTTTTAACTGCAATCACTGCACATTTCTTTTTGAAACTGCGACAAAATGTGCTTTAAGGCACAAAAAAAAAAATCACAATAGTTATTTTATTAATTTATTATATAAAACCAACAATATTGGGGAAAAAAATAACTCTTAATATTACAAATTTAAACATAGTAAAATTTTAGTCATTAAATTTGATTAGCCACAATTTTAATAACTTAACCCATTTATTTTATGTGGTTTTTAAAATCCAACAACAATATCTTTTGCAAATAGTACTTACTGTCAAAATTTTGAGTTTTCAGTTTTAATAAGCTTTATTTAATTCTTTTTTAGTCAAGTAGTTCTGCACGACTGTTTTTCTTTTTTTAATCCGCATTCATAAATTCAGCTGGGTGTCTCCAATCAAATGCACACATGTTTGTTTACTTGCTGTAACGTTGTGGATTTTAGTCAAAATGCATGTGGGCATGTCTCTTAAGACAATGGATATTTCTCTCTTTTTTCACTCAAAAAAAAGTTTGATTTTGCTAGGAGCGATCCCTGCTGATGCTCAGTGGGGCTGAGCTTTTTGAACCAGAAAGAACAAAGAGCCAAAAAAAGGCTGCACTTGACAAGGAGAGGGAAACAAGGAGCGAGGGAACGCGAGGGGCCGCACGCTATACTTGGACATGAAAAAGAAGCTGTGCAGATGAGAGGATATCGCTATAATTTGACATTTGCAGTCGGAGATGAGGTTCAATTTAGAGAGGGTTCTTGAGAATCGCAAATTGCACAGCCTCCTTTGGATGAGCTCCTGTGCTCTTTTTCCAATCCACTTCCAAACGCTCATTGCTCGCCTCTGGAAAGGCTGGCTCTGGTTTTTCCCTCAGCTGGCGACTTTGTGCGCTATCTTTTGCAGTCCACACAGCCCTAATGGAAAGCTTTAAGCGATCTTTTCTAATTCCAGTATAGAGATGGCAACTTTATCCTCTACGCAGACCAGAATTCTCTGTTGCGTTTTTGCTTTTCGCCAGATGTAATTGTGACATAGCTGGGATTAGAGAACTTTCATTTGTTCGCCTTCACCGTTTCGTAATCCGTTTGTTAGCGTGTCTGGCGAGACAGTAATTAGTGGATGTGGCCACTGGAGATCCTGGAGCAATATTTGATCTTTCTCTTTGCTTTCCCCCATCTGCAAACAACCTGGCTACGATAAGCCCATCTCGGAGGAAAAATGGAGAGCTGTTATCGGAGCAAACAAACGAGAGCACAAAAAAAAAAAAAAAAAAAAAAAAAAATCAGGGCAATATTGGAAACGCCATCAGTTGCTTTCTCATACAATGATGACTATAAGGCAGATAAGAAGTCATACTGAATGAGCATGACGAATGCATTGGAAATAAGATCTTTCTCCAAAAAAACAAAAATCATGACAGCTTTTTTTCTAATAACGCATTATTTTGAGTAACCAAGATTCAATAAATAGCCAACATTAAATGTTTCCATACTGTTTACAGTATACAATTCTCTGTAAAACAAAAAAATGAGTATTTAGTGAAGTGAAAAAAGTGTTGTTACCAATGTCCTGTTACACATTTGTACTTACACCATTCTGAGGGTTATTACAGAAATATTATGTCTGTAGACACTATGTAGCATTGTGTACTTACATTGTGGTTACATACTAGATAAACATTTAGTTACTATGTAAGTACACATCTATAGGGACACTTAATATAAAGTGGGACCAGTTTAAGTAAGCATCATAACAAATGTTGACAAAAGGTGTTTGTAACCAAGCTGTCTTAAAATAAAAATGATCACTCAAGGCCTACGGCTAAAAGTGACAAGACAGTACACAAAACCATGCAGGCTCAGGTTTCACCACAGCAACAGAATAAGCAGAAATTCAACAAACATGCCGCAGCTATACAATCATATCAAGTGTTTGATGCAAGTAGCTGTTGACAGAGAAAAGTATGTTTACTATACATTTATGCATGTGGCAGACGCTGTAATCCAAAGAGACTTACAGTGCATTCAAGGTATAGATATTATCAGTATTTGTTCTCTGGGAATGGATCCCACGACCTTGGTGTTGCTAGTGCAAAGCCTTATCAGCTGAGCTGCAGGAGATGTTTTGCATTTGTGGCTAAAAGAACGTGATTTGATTCATTTCTCCTTCAGTTAATTGTTCTGATGTTTGGTCACTTCAGTGCCCATATACCTTCTGCTGACTTTCGAAGGCCAATATGTTTGGACATTTTGATAAAAGTGAAACATATAACAGCTAAGAAAGATTTTACAGACAAAATAAAGAAGTCAAAGAAAACAAACCAACAGCTTTTGCATAGACTAATTGGTAACACTTTATTTTGATGGTCCCTTTTGATTAATTTGTTGACAATAAGTAGCTTTGCACCTACATGTCAACTAACTCTCATCAGAGTATAAGTAGAC
>JAUCMS010000049.1:8507162-8517760 GCA_032357445.1 Enteromius radiatus | reverse complement strand
TTGATCGTCAAAAAGCGACGCAAAATGGTCTTGACCAAGCGTCAAAAGTTGACGAGTTGGGAGTGAGAATGTGTTGGGCAGGCAGCAAACAATCAACAAAACCAGAAAACAATCCAAGACCACAAACAGAGAAACAAAGACGGGTTGAAACGCTCAGAAACGTTACACACTGGAAAACAAGACCTTGCGTGAAGTGAAACCATTCAACATATTTAGACTTTTAATAAAAGCGACTGGCCTCACTTCATGATGTCTCACGCCACTAACTTTGCTTAGCATATAGGCTAATTTTAGTTTTTACTGTCTGTGATATATTAAATCTAAGCACTTACAGAGATTTGTACAGACAAAAAAGGGGGGCAAAAAAGAGTAGGCTTTACTTCACTGCCACATGTGCAGCCTGCTAACATTACCATAGTAGGCTAGTTTGTTTGTTTTGATTTATGGAATAAAAAGAACCAATAGGTTTAGTGCTTTTGATAAATGTTCTGTGAGATATAAAATCTAAGCACACAGGTTTTACAGACAAAATAAAATGTAAGGATCTGCAAAGCAAATAAACAGACGATAAAACAATAACAGCATGAGGTTTCATTTTGGTCCAGATAAGTTTATGCTAGTTACCACAAATAAAACTAAAAACATAATTAGTACCCTGCCTGGTTAGGTATGTTTTGGTGCTGGGATGCTGGTTTAAGCTGGTCTTTTGCTGGGTTGCCAGCACGTGAACAGATTAAAACAGCAATGGACCAGCAAAAACCATCTTAAACCAGCATCCCAGCACCAAAACATACCTAACCAGCATATGTTTTTTTTTAGCAGGGTACTATAGTTAAACCATGGTAACCACAAAATTACCATGGTTTTCTACACTAACCATAAACCATTTTGTTTTTAGTAAAACTGTGTATACAAATGGTTACTACACTTTTGCTATAAGAAAAACATGTTTAATTTTCATAAAGGTATTTCTAGTCCAAGTAAACCATGTTAACCACCAGAAGTTAGTTGACTAGCATAGTCTCAGTAGTTTGTTTGTTTATTTAACAAACAACCTTTTTTGCTACTCTCTGTAATATGTTAAAGTTTAGCATCCTCAGCATCTCAAAAAAATCTTAAAAGCAGGTAGTGTGAATAAACTGAAAACTAGTTTTAATGTCTATATATTATATCTATTGTGCTTATTCCGCAGTTCTCCATTTTGACGTAAACAAATTACAGCAGTCCGAGCGCTCAATCTCAGTGCATCACACTTTGGAGATCTGCAAACCTTGCAAACACCCTCACATACGAACACTCTACAAAGTTTGAAGCAGTACATTATCTAAAGGACTCCAACCAAGGCAAAAGTGAAAGGATGGCAGCAGGATACAGATATAAAAGCAGAGTCAGGAAAGGAACTAAGGCTTGGAAACCAAAGCGAAAGCAGTCTGGAGGCTCTGGGGAGCGGCGTGTCGCCTGAATCTGCTGCCAATACTTTGGAAAAAAGTGTGAGTATCTTCATCCTTTGACAGCTGTCTCATACCTGACTGACGGACAGCTCAAAACAAGCAGTACCACAGATAGCACAAAAGGAGATGAAATTGTTGAAGATGTCTTTACCCTGAGCGTCAAATACCTAATCTAAGATAGCGATGGCATTTGCTTTTTGCCTTTGCTTTCGTTTTTTTCTTACCCACTGCTACGTTCTACAAAAGGCCTGTGCAAAACAAATACTGCGTTTGAAGTCTCACAAACCACTTTATGGCTCAGATTCAAAATAGCATAGTGCAAGATTCCCTAGTGCCAAAATAAAAGCATACAGCTTGATAAAGTCATATAATACAAATTCATTCTTATGCCCAAACTCTACTTCAGTTTTGGAGGAAATGCTAACATATACGTACAGTTGTCATTGCTGTTCCTTGATGAAACAGTTCATGCAAAAAAAAAAAAAAAGATGAGGTTGTTTCTTAACCAGTAAAGATTTGGATAAATTTAGCTTTACATCACTTGTTCACCAGTGGGTCGTCAGCAGTGAATGGGTGCCGTCAGAATGTCCAAAAAGCTGACATTGCAGTAAACTAGAAGTAATCCACGTGTCTCCACATCATTAGTTAACATCTTCTGATGTTTGTAAGAAGTGAATCATAAAAACGTTCAGCTGCTGTGAATAGATTATGAAAAAGTCATCTCGTCTGAATCAGGAAAGAAATATACGCAGATCAAACACCATTTACAAGCTAAAACACATCTGGCTTTGATGTAAGAGGACAACAGGGGTTGGACTTTTTCACTTCAGAAAGCATTATTATGTATTTTGGCTAGAAGTGACAATTTAAAATTAAATGCTTTAAAGGGTTAGTTCACCCAAAAATAAACATTTTATCATTAATTACTCGTTTAAACCTATAAGACCTTTGTTCATCTTCAGAACACAAATGAAGATATTTTTGATGACGTCAGAGAGCCATCTGACTCACTATAGACAGCAACACAACTGAACATACACAATAACATTGCACAAATAAAACAAAAATATTTACAAACACAAAATTTACTCTTTTCCCATGACTTACGTCTTTCGCCATGTTTAACACACTGCATACGCAAGTTTTAAAGTATTTGACATAATCAGCCTTGTTTACATCCAGGTGAAAGGTTTACGCCTGGAAGAAAGCTAATTGATAAACTGGAGTCATGTGGATAACTTATGAATTATTATTATAATTATGTTAGGTCCCTTACTCTGACAGCATAAATAGCCTTTATACAGCACACATAATAATATTGGGTACTTTCAACTGTCATCTTGTATTTCCCCCTCAGCAAGCTTCTTGCAATGCATTCTGGGATTGTCTACATCTCTTTCATCAGTAAACCTGTGAAGCTCCTACTGTATTTATGAGATAGGTAGTCAATACTACGACTTGTTTAAGTCAAAACAAGATGGTTTTTTGAAACAGGGGAACAAAACCCAAAAGCTCAGCAATCACTGCGGATAAAGATCTTCAGCACATAAAACTCAAAAATCAGGAAGAAAACTAAAGTAATAGTGCAAGACAAACCCAGGAAGACTAAAAATAATCAAATATGACCAACCAGACAGGCAGACTTCACAGAAAGAACAAAAACACACACACAGAATACCAGGGACCTAAAAAGAGTGGCAGGATCCTGACAGGAAATGAATTTTAAAGTAGACAATATAAACAGACAATTAATTTTTTTTTCTTTTAACATGCTTTGGTAAATGATTTATTCATGCATGGTCTCTAACAAATTACTAATTTACAGTACATCAAATGAACTTTAGCTTCACTTTTGTTGTCTGTCACTAAATCTACCAGTCTGCATTGAAATAAAGCCAGAAGAAATCATCTTAGAATACTCTTGTGGAACAAAACATCCACTTTCTTCAAAAAGCCTGCAGAAAACAAATGCTGCATTTGAAATATCACATGTCTCTCTCACAAATAGCATTGCTTTATGGCTCAGATTCAAAACACAAGTACAAAAGATTCCCTTGTGACAAAACCTTAGCACAAGCATGCATCTGTGTGAAGTCTGATAGTACAAAATTCTTGCCACAAAAGCTTGAGCAACTCAAGGCATGAAGAGAATACAGCGATTTAATGGCACAACTGAATTAAATTGCATGAACTTTACACTTGCGAACAGCTCCTAATTTCAGTCCGTGCACTTGATATGACCTACACAACACTTCGTAATCTTGTTCTTTTTGTTCGGTTAGTGATGATGGCATTGTGCTGGGAAATTTGGAGCCTATCATTGACTGAGGCCTGGTCTGCGGCAATCACTGGGCGGCAGGGTTTAATAGAGCTCACTGGTGATTGGAGCCCCCTAAGAGATTAAACCACAGTCTTTACATAATGAACAGCTTAATGATGGAATTACAGAGGCACTTAATGGCATCGTAAATACCGTCATCGCCCCATGCCGACTATCCAGAAAATATATTAACCATCTGTAATTGGAGCATTAAATAACGGTCAGTTTACAAAGCTCATTTGCAATGACGTTACCTGGGAAATCCTCTGAAATGGTTAATTATTGATATTAAAACAACCACTAGTGCATTTAGAGTGATGCTGGCTTTAGGGAGTCACAGAAAATGGCATTTTTAATGGACACGCCAGCCTCCCTTAATGTGGCTAACAATGTAGACGCAGCAGCTAAAGTGCTAAATAACAGGCATCGTTCCAGCATATGTTCCCTGGGAAAACGTGGCTGTTTGTGGATTTTTGTCCACATCTCTAAAAATGTACAATTGTACAAAAACTGTGCAATTCACTGCAGTTTTCAGCTGAAATGAACACTAGTGTCAGAACTTTTATTTATTTATACACAATTTATGACAGTAAATGAATACATATCGATATTTTTATTGCATAATTAGCTTACTCACAAAACCTGCTCACAAGCACACCTGGTATAAGTTGGAAAACCAAGCTTTAATAGCATGGTTATTCAAGAAAATGTATTTTCAACCTACATTTACTTTTGTTTATTGTAGGTGGAATGTTATTTTTAGCATTTTTTGAGCCACTTACTGGACATTTAATTTTAATTAATATGAATAGCCATATTACATTCAACCTACGCAAAAAAAAAAAAAAAAAAAAGTGCAAATAACCTGCCTTGTTGGAAGTTGCTATCAGAGGTGAGTAGTAATGAGTTACATTTATTTCATTACATTTACTTGACTAAATTTTTTGGGTAACTAATACTTTTAGAGTATATTTAAAAAAGGGGAACTTTTAATCTTACTAATGTAATTTTTTAGTGACTGTACTTTTACTTCGTTACTGTGGGCGACACTCCTCTTGTTACTTCATCTTAATGCTATACAATAATGCTTCCGTTTACTCCAAATTAGCCTTCTACTTTTCTTTAAGCAGTTAACGATGCCCATTCGCAAATGATTCATTCTATTGAGTCAATTATGTTCAAAGGCTTGATCAAACCAGTTGGTAAACCAGTGAACTGGTTCACGAATCATTTTGAAGGATTCGTTCGGTTCGGCAGCACAAGCTGATTCGTATGAAGCAGTGAGGTGAAACAGACCGTGTAAGGACATCAGGAGCGTTAAAGACGTCCACAGGCTACGTTCGATTACAGTACACGGTACCACTAGGACATTACCTGTATGTTGTGCATGTAGCTTCTACTGTACATTAGGTAATGCCTAACCTTAGACACAATTAATATTTATGCTTACAGATCGTGTAAAATGTGAAATTGTAATTAATAATCGCAATTACATTTTCAAGAGAATAACTGACAATTATGATTTTTGTCATAATGGTGCAGCCCTAGTCTGTGTGTGTGTCTGTGTGTGTTTATGTAATACATTTGACCTATATATCAAAATTAAAATAGACTATGGATATTCAGTATATAATCCAAAGTAACTAGTAACTAACTACTTGAGTGTTTTTTTTATTTGATATTTTTTACTCTTACTCAAGTAACTATTCAGACTATTACTTGGGTACTCTACCCACCTCTGGTGGCTATTTACACTAGCTCTGCCCACTAATGTGTGATTGGGCTAGTCATCATTGCTAAAGATTGTAGTTTGTCATCAGGTCCAGTGGTGCAGATGGTAAAAAGTATGTCTGTCTTATTTTGACGCGATCGAACCAGGTTCGATTCTGCCCTTTGACGAAATTTCTCCCTTTTTAAATTTCAGATCACATCAGAAAAGCAAGGAAGGAAATAATCAAAACGTTGAAAATAAAGTATTGGGTAGGTGTAGGGAGGGTTTTATTGTCCCAGTAAGGGTGTTAACCATGCCATCTATTTAATAAATTGAATTAAAATGAATATTTTCTCTCAATAAGTTGCATTCTGTTTTAAAATGTACTTCAAAACTGAGGTGCATATAATTGCCACTTGAAATAAGTTGTATAAATAGCACTATTTTCAGACAGCCTCTATCACTATTTACATTTAGTGCAAATAACCACTGGCGAAATAATGTTGCCTCAGTCATTTTGGATAAAACCAAAAAAATGTTTAGCACCACCTACTGGACACTCTGAAAGTGCCACAATACATGCAAAAAGCAACATATTATTTCTCAGAAATGTTGCAGCCCTCACATTTTCCCAATGAGCTTTGGTTGCATTATTAAAAGCTCCTGTAATAATCTCCCGTAATATTCCCTTATTCCTGTAAGGGAATAAATTCGCTTTTCACGCTGTATACAAAAAAAAAAAAAAAAGAAAAGAAAAAACAAACAAACCAAACAAAAGACACAGAATACCAGGGAACAAGGGATGTAAAAAGAAAGCCCAGAAAGGAGTGGCAGGATCCGGTTTTGTAGGCTCTTGTATAAGCAGACCAAGTCGAGAGTCATAATTCGGTCCATTGATGAGAAAATGAGAAGATGTCTTCTAAAAGTTGAAAGAGCCAGAACGTCCCATAGTTTTCAAAAAAACACCCAAATATGATCATCTATCCCAATATCAGGAGATAAAACCACATACATGTGATGGATAATACATTCAATAGGGAACTGTTTAGTTAAAGCACTTGCAACACAAGTACGGTCAAATGAACCACAAGCCATTCATTTACTCAAAGCCACATTCTTCCTCCTGACAACATCTTTTCAGCTCATCCTGCCTCCATTCTTCTCAAGCTGTCTCGCTGCATTCAGTGTGCAGTATGTATCGTGTACGCCTCCAGATATTTTGCTTCCCTGGGGAAATCCGGTTTCGACAACACACAGAACCCTTCCCCTCAGTTCCAGCTGAAATCCTTGCAAGTTGAACCTCAGACGGCTCAAACGAAGTGCATGTAGCCACACACACAGCTTTCCCAAGGTCAGCGGCTCTCTTCCTTCCGCTCGACTTCAGCGACTGGCAGAATTGAAAAGGTTTGTCTTGCTGATTAAACTCGGAAAGCGTTATGCATAAGGTGTCTGATCCCTCTTTGACAGACAGTAAGGATTTTTCTTCTATCCTCTCCTCAACTCGTGCTTCACGCTCTTATTTAACAAGATCAGATGTTATGTCACAGCAAGGTGCAATTTTCATTAACCTCCAGCTGCGCTATGATTTGAATGTGCCAGCCCTGCAATTAGTTGATTGTGATTGATTGATGAATTCAGTGGCTTTTTTCCCCCCCGCCTCCTTCTTCGAGGACTCATGTAATTCATTCGGACTTGTTCCCTCCTCCACCTCGCGACTCGTGTATTATCCTCCGACAGGCTCGGCTCGCCAGAACGTTCCTTGGCAGATTTGTGGTCACGGCATGGGGCAAATGCGAATGCTCTCATCACAGCGTGGCTGCGACACGCTAAGTGGTAATGAAAGGAGAACAGGTGACATTGGACAAAACGCTGTTTGACGTTTGTCACCTTTTCTACTTTCATCCAGGAGCTAATGCGCGATACAATGCGAAGACGATACAATGTGAAGGTCGATGACATAACTTTTAGTTTGTGCTTAAACTACAACATAAGCCGTGGAATAAGAACAGCTACACAGTGGGATCCACAATGATGCAAAATATAAATAATTAAGATTCTGCACTATTTCTAGGTCACTAATCAAAGGTTATGCTAAGCAGGCCATTTTCAGATGCTAATGCAAATGCTTATTTGTGACATTGACCATGTTGACTATTCTGTACAAAAGGTCAAATTCTCTTGTTCCCATTAAAAAAAAAGCCTACTAGAAGACCTTTAGAAATATGACATTAATTCTCCACCATTTGCTGTGTTCAAAACTTGCTTTTTCTGGATGTATTGAAGGTGCATTTTTGGAGGGGGTTGGATATCACCGATAGATAGATTACTGAAGGAAAAAAAAGTGGTGTGGGATTTACTTTAAAACAATTTTCTCTCAAAACTTTTGACACATTTTCCAGCCCAGGCTCACTGCAATTTGTACATATTTTACAAGGTGGCTAAATTGTACAAATTGGTACGACCTCACTCATGTGAGTTCATTCGTATTTTACAAGTTGCCAGTTTGTATGAATTTGTATGAATGACCTGCACCTAAACCTGGGGTTTAGGAAAATCTTACAACATTTGTATGAATTAGCACGAATTTGCTACCTCATACGAATACATACCAATTGGTGGTGAGACTATGGTGCGTTTTCACAGTTTTTAACATGATTTGATTTAAACATGGCATTTTCAGTAGAAAGACTACAATTTTCTACAGTTAGAACTGTTTTCTGATAAAACAACATTGGCTGAAATTGGTGTCCTGAGAATTCACACCTGCCTCTGAAAATGGCAGGTATTTGGGTAAGTATCCTGCACTTTTTCCAGCCAATCATACCCACTTTATATTTTCATTTTTCACAGAAGTTTGAAAAAAGGGTCAAATCATAAAAATGGCGGAAGTCTGCAAAATGGCTTATAGCGCTTTCAAGGTTTTATGATGTTGTCTTCATTCTTATTATGAAAATAACTTACATTAATACAACTCAAGACATCTGCAGTTTTTGCTTATAAAGACACTTGCTGAGCAGCGTATTTGTAAAGGTTGATGGCTGCATCATTATTTGGAAAAGGGTTTCAAGGCATTTGGATACATCCAAGTAGACATAGTGTATAATATATTTTTGTGGTTTGCAGTTACTCCTGACTACAGTCTGTCATAAGTCATTTTTGACAAATCCAAAAGAACACTCTTGCTTGCTAAAGTATGTCAGTAAAGCCACCCACCCAACACATTTACTGATTTAACTCTAAGTATTTTTTTCAAGAGCCAAAATGCCAATTTTATGCACAGTTATGCACACATAATCTAATTTTGTTGATATCCTCTGCGTTAACATTAGAATAATTGGACCATTGCATGTTAAATGTCCAAACAAATGTCACAAAACAAAATCAAACTCTGTGAATATCACCCACTTCATTTTTAGGTGAACTTCTATTTCAGACATACACAAAATAATAACTTCAAAACCCTACTTCAAAAACTTCATAGCTTCGTTGTATGTAGCAACCTTACTGAAATGTTACCTCTTAAGTGACTCGCTTGGAAATATTTATATAGGCAGTAGCTGTGTCAAACATTCAAAAAGTTGTAGGACAGAAATAATGAAAAATAAGATGAAAACTCATTAAGGTGAAAACTATTGTTCACCCAAAAATGAGAATTATGTCATTAATTACTCACCCTCATGTTGTTCCAAACTCCTAAGACCTTTATTCATCTTTAGAACACAAATAAGATATTTTTGATGAAATGCAACTACCATGTTCAAGTCCCAGAGAGTTAGTAAGGACTTTGTTAAAATTGTCCACTGGTTCATCCGTCGTTTTGTAAAGAGAGATGGATGTACTACATCAGAAGGTCTGCTCCTGTATCCTGTTAACTATATTTCAATGATGCCCTTGCTACCTTTTGGCCTTGAATGTTTCAGTTGCATTGTTGTATAGAGGGTCAGAAAGCTCCTAGATCTCATAAAAAATATTGTTGTGCACCAAACTCATAAATACAATCTTTCCGACATGTGCCATAAATTTACAGAAAACGCAAAAACCATCTAAAATATTTTATATCTAACCTCTCATTATTGAACACATGATATATTTGACTGATTCATATTTTTTTCTTTGCCACAGAGCTTATCACAGATCATGCTGGTGTGCCATGCCCATATAAAGAATATATACGTGCCACTGGCTTGGAATTCAGCCAAAACTAGGTATCTTATGAGGCAGCATGCAGACAGCTCACTATGTTTGGAATGCAGCGTACGTGTCAAAAAAATGGAGCCAATTTCCATAAAGTATATTGTGTTTAATCCTGCTGTCACAGCTGAGGATGATTTTGCTGACATTTGAATATAGCCTCAATTCTTTACCTTGCAGCCCAAGCCTGGCTGCGGAGAACTCAAATATTGAGCGTAGCTACCTTTATCACAGCATTCGATCAATACATCATTGCACAGCTGTCAGATAAGTCATATCAGCCACGTAGATTCCAGTCGGCCCGTCTGTATGCTTCTCCTTTTCTAACCTGGATTGTTTTCTCTGGCCCCTTTTAAAACGGGAAATAGCCTTAGTAGGAACATTCGAACGCCTCTAACAAAAGGTGAACCGTCATCTAGGTAAAGGTTATCAGACGTGGCGCCCTGCAAAGTTTCTGGCACCTATTCAGAGCACCGGCCAATTCCTGGTTGAATAAGCAACGCAAAAGGTGTCTCCTCGCTGCAAATGCCAGACAATACTCCAGTGCCAATTAGTTTGACACCGTTGTAAAACATAGGTGATGTATCCTGGAAGAACCCTGCTTGCATCATGCTGGCCCAGAAGAGACCAGACAGCGGGGTCATCGAGCTGGTCGCGGGTGCGTGGCCACCCGGAGGGGCGGGAAGCACCCTTGAGACAGGCACCCCGGAGGCGATGAGATCTGTTATTCAGGGGACAACGATGACATCGGTTTCCCCACTCCCGGGGGAGGGCCGAGAGCTTCTGTACATTTTTACAGAAAGAACTGTTTCTCACGCCTCCGGGCTCAGTGACCGTCAGTCCCCATCTAACCCTCTTTTTCTCTCTTCAGATGCGGACCCGGAGCACTGTGTCACCAGCGCGGGATCCAGGGAGGCAGGTAAGC
>JAUCMS010000049.1:8427872-8438140 GCA_032357445.1 Enteromius radiatus | reverse complement strand
ATTGGTTTCTTGAACATGACAATGAGTTCTCTGTACTAAAATGGCCCCCACAGTCACCAGATCTCAACCCAATAGAGAATATTTGGGATGTGGTGGAACGGGAGCTTCGTGCCCTGGATGTGCATCCCACAAATCTCCATCAACTGCAAAATGCTATCATGTCAATGTGGGCCAACATTTCTACAGAATGCTTTCAGCACCTTGTTGAATCAATGCCACGAAAAATTAAGGCAGGTCTGAAGGCAAAAGGGGGTCAAACACATATTAGTATGGTGTTCCTAATACCTTAAGTGTATTCTTACATTTAAAAGTTATGTTAAGTTAAAAATAATGACAGTGTTCTCAAAATGCGTTTATTTAAATGCAATGTGTGCATGGACATTTTACACCAAACGTATGGTACATATTTTAAGGTGTAATTCATATTAATGACCTAACCCACTCCTAAACCTACCCTTTACAGAAATAGTGCAAAATCTTGATTTATAGTGCATATACATACTCTGGGATCGAATCCATGATCGCATGGTCACACGATTGCATACAGTACCATGGTATATAACACAATGCACCCAGTTTTACGCAGATAAAAGAGTACATTGACATGTGAATGTTCTGTTGCCAACATGTTCTGATGGGTCATAGTTTCAGGGATTTGGACAAATGACCTATACGGGCGTATTGACTGGAGGACAGGTTGGCAAATATAATATTTGTGTCACAGGAAAGTCAAGAAAAGTAAAGAGAACTTTCTTTTTACAGTGTTAGTAACTGTATAAACTTATCATCACAGTCCATTTTCATAATAGTATCACATAATCTGAGAATATTTGAATTGGTTCACTTGAAAGTGCATATTTCATTCTTTATAGATATATTTTCCGCGTACACACCGAATCGTGTGCTCAGTTTCACAGAGACTGCAGAAAGCGCATCCTGCTTTTATTATTTTACAAAAGCACCATGCTTTGTTGTTACTGTGAGTGAACACACAAAATACATAGAGCCTTTAAAGGTTTGAAAGATGTATCACTCTTATCTGAGTGACCAAAAATGAGGGAGTATTTTAAAAGCTATGACCGAGACGGTGCCTCCCATCTGTTCTTGAGTGATTGCTAGGCTACTATTCAGCTTTCACATTCTGCACAGACACTTGAATAGCACACGTATGTGTAGGTTAGCATTAGACTGAGTTGCTGCTACTAACATATTTCGGATGACAGGCCATATTTGAAGTTGATGAATGAATACTCAAGCGTTTGCGTGTCATGTCCTGTATACTGTGTTGCCACCAAGAATAACTGTTAATGATCTGTCCATCACTGGCTGTGGGACTTGGCATGTGGGTTTTTATATTAATTTTTTTTCTGCGACTAATATCATTTTGGTCAACCAAGCCTCTTTTCATCGATTTAAGGTTAGTTAGCCATTAGGGGGCAGCCCTATTTGATACATGTTTGTTCAAAAACTAAACAGTTCCAGCATGCTGTCATGGTAACTATTTTAAATATTTGTGAATCAGTGAATTCGTATGAATTCGCAGGATCTGTCCACTGATAACTAGGTTTAGTGGTGGATTTTCAAGCTTTTTTGCCTAAAAAAATGCATGTCTCTATACAAAATTGCCACCTCTGGAAATTGTTTTTTCTTGAGATCAAGTTGTCTTGGAAGCTATTTTCAGACTGTTTCTGACTGAACATTTTGCTCGTGATAAAAAGCAAGGTTATGTTTAGAAGTACTGTAGGGACCAGTTGCATTGTTTATGGCATTTTTTCATGCTCTTTGATTTCCCCCTGTTACTGGTGTAAAGTACATCAGTGTTTAGTTAGTTTGCAGCGTCATTTCTCCTGTACCTAGAATCAAAGGCTAAAACCGAGGCCAATTCAACACAGCAGGATGCAACAAGAGGACAGAAAGTGCCTTTTTTTGAACTCCAGGTCTTGTCAGATGGCCCTTTATGAGATCTGTACAAATGAAGCTTCCGGTGGAAACAACAGTGCTGGTAGTACTTTCAGCATAAAAAAAAGTGAATGAATGATCAGACTAAAAAAAGAAGGATGTTGTTCCACTTAGAGGTTCTTCTGATCTTCTGCTCCTGAATACCGCTATAACATTTGCAGGAAATGGTTTTAGATTAAGCAGAACACACTTTCAATGCCTAAACGCTCTTCAAAAAACCTGGATCAAACTGGGTCATTTGTACAGTATTTCACTTTCATCGGTGCAAAGTGAAGGAAAAATGGTGGAATGCAAATGGACTGAATGGTACAGATTGAAACTGCTGTTTTAATGGTTGGTTAGAGTAACTTGTTCGGTTGCGTTCAATCTTTAGACACGCACCGCTAAAGGAAATGAGAAGAAGTTGAACACAGCTGCTCCACGTCCATGAGAACAGTTTGATCACAGCTAGCTCAGTAGGCTGACCGAGGAGTTTTTAGTAAGCCCAAATGAAAAAAAATAAAAAATAATTTTTTTTTACGTGACCTAGTAATTGAGTTTAATAGCACAGATAGAAAAAGCATATGAGAGACTGCAAGAGAGAGAGAGAGAGAAAAGAGAGAACTCATTTTATTATTACCTTATGCATCAGCAATCAAATGTGAATTTGAAAGAAGCCACACTTGCGAGTTTGAAGCAATCTTTCATTTTGATTCAAGTCTATTTCCAAGACATTTGTTGCATATTTAATGCGTGTCCTCATTCTGAATGAGGGGAATAGCTAATCAGGATATGAATATTTAATTCCTTCAGTTTATTCACCTTGAATCCCAATTTACAGGGCATGGGAAGACACTGACATGTGTAATAATTCATATAATTCCTGATTTTCTTTTTCTTAAAAGCACTTTGTCGTATGATTGGGATGGGAAAATGAACAGTAACAAAAAGCTATCAGGATACGTTTGTGCAAAACAGCCAGGTTACAAGCAGCTTGCCTCGTGCACCTGCTGTTTCCATGGTGATTGTGATTGGATAGGTAGTGGGTAGTTAGCACCAGACCCAATCAGGGTCTATTGGCGGGGAGGGGTGCTGGAATACAGTTAGCCAACACAGGGATGACACTTCGATAAATCAAACGCAGAGCAATCAGAAAACGATCTGGAACTAATTGCTCTTGGTGAGGAAGAGACGTGGAGAATCAATGATTTCTATCCTTGGACTCAAAAAGCCATGTTAAATCTAAGTGGGGTTAGCTTCATAAGATTTTAATATAAACGTAAAGTTTATGGTGAAGATTATGAACATCATTGTAGTTTAGGCAAATAACTAGTGGGGGGAGGGGGGAATAATTAAACAGAATTAATAGAAATTTTAAAAAGGTTAAAAATTCATGAACAGTAACATGGACAAGTTGGACGTGGAATAATTCTAATTTCATCTTTTTTCATATATTGTTATATATGATATTGTTTTGCTGTGTTTTGTGTCATAATATTCAACTATGCATGAAAAAAAAGCAGAACTTTTGAATATTTTTGCATATGAACATTTAGAGGCAATTTAATTATTGTTATTGATATTATTATTTTGTCATATGTTGTATTGCACAATTTTTAAATAATAAAAAATATATTATTTGTATTAAAGATTAATATATTTAATATATACACATTACATTTTTCTTAAATATATACATATTGACATAATAAATATACACAGTATGGACACATGTTATGTATGTATGTATATATATATATATATATATATATATATATATATATAATGAAAATTAAATATATTTATCTATAATATAAATAATATAAATATATATGTAAATACAAGTACTGTATGTATAGTGATATATATGTGTATATTGCAATATAATGATATAGCTCTTTTATAGTGGATATTCACATTCTTTTATATCCCTACGTATAAAACAGTAACAAAATGCAAAAAATAACTGCTATGGGCTTTTCTGATCTGTACAATCGGATGCTAGAGAGGTTCCTCTCAGCACAGAGAGCCCACTGACCCATAGTGGGCTCTGATATCACTATAATGACAAGCTTCCATGTCAACAGCGCTGGAGAGCACTTGACTACGAGGGTGACTAAGAGATGGCCTCGAGGCCCGCTCCAGCACTGTGTATTTCATTTATCTAAATGAACAGAGGATGCATCACGCTCACCAAATTTGCATTCCTGCCCCTCTCTGCTGTTCATTAATGGCTGATGAATGCAGCTGTGTGCGAAAAAGGTTTGTTAAAGTCCTTTAGTGTGGCTCATGAATACTTTCTGGCTTTTATTTTCTCTCTCTTTCCTCCTCCTCCTCCTCCTCCTGCTCTCAGTGATCGTGGCGGCATCTAATGTAGGTCATCTGTCAACCACCCACCCATTATTCTCTGTTAACTTTATGGCAGAGAGTGAAGCAGGAGTTTTCACTTTGCCTCCAGCCAAAGGAAACCTTTAGACCAGGTCTGGCTCCGAGGACCACTGTAGTCCAAATGGTGCGCAAATACCTCCCACGTCCACAGCTGTCTGCACTTTGATGGAGGCATTAATCTTACCATGCGTTTAGCATTTGGCCTTACCTTGCACTGCTTCAGCCTCTGTTTGTTAATAAACAAATAAGATGTAATCTTGGATTTCAATGGAAGTCAACATACAGTAAAGTTCTGTTAGAAACCCTAAAACAGGATATTCAGCAATAAAAGAAAAATGTAGGGCAGAGCTTTATTTTATCTATTGAGAACTGGTTGGATCTTCAATTGGTTTTCAGTCTGAAACCGTTTCAATTAGTTTGTGCCTGAAAGATACCACACCCACCCACCTAATATACCACAGATAATTTGCACATCCACACAATAAGATACATTCACAATATAGCTGCATAAGCTGTGGAACATTTCATGACATGCTACTTTCTGTGGGACAGATACAGTAAGTTCTTGTGGCATCAGACAAATTTTTGTTTCCAAGGATCACTTCTGCCTTCTAGTGGAGAATATAAAGTACTACAACAACAAAGATGGAGAAAACATACAGATTAAAATTGCACAGTGAATCCACAAAAAAAAAACCTTTATAAGTGAAAGGTATAATAATAGCAAATTGCTGCATAAATCTATATTATTATATATATATATATATATATATATATATATATATATATATGTGTGTGTGTGTGTGTATGTATATATTGCTCGTTTGTGTGTGTGTGAGTGTGCATGTTTATGTGGTTTATTAGGACACAAATTTGCATAATGACATGGGTATGACATAGATATTACAATTTGAAGGTGATTTTTTGTAATTCAAAAGGCTTAAAAAACATACATACTTAATACTTAATTTTTTTTTCTTTTTTTTTTTTTTGAAAATTTAAAAATTCCTGTAGTTTCCTGTAAGGGGTAGGTTTAGGTGTAGGGTCAGTGCAGGGCAATATCACATACAGTCTGTACAGTAGAAACACCATTACGCTTATGGAGAGTCCCCATAGAGAGTCTCATGCTACCACTAGAGTGAAAGCACCACCAGCATGCAAAAGTGACTAAAACATCAGCCAGAAAGCAGAGGAATTGAGGAGTGGTCTGCAGAACCACTCCTTTACATGGGGTGTCATACTAATTGCCTATAATACCACCTATAATCTCCACCTGTTGTCTATTCCATTTGCACAACAGCAGGTGAAATCAGTGTTTGGTGCTTGTACATCAGTGTCAGCCATCTATCATTAAATATGATTTTAGGGATTACTCACGGGTAAGGTTAGGTTTAGGTGTAGAGATATGGTCAAAAGTAAAATTTTGGATTAAAATGTTGTTCCAGGATCAACAAAATATGTCGGCCCAGGAACAGGTCGAACACAGCAAAATCAGGATGTGCGAGGATGTTGCCTGTTAGCTGAAAATGCTAAATAAATAAATAACAACTGAACTTTACAGCAAGTGAGTGATGCAATTAGTACACAAAGGGCACCCTGCTTATCGCTCACTGAATAAGCTTTAATCTAGTTGCATCATCCACCGCTGAATGTCAGGTTGTCTCTTTCAACACTTTTTGGTGTTTTTACCAAATTCAATGAGAAAAAAAAAGACTTCTTTTTAGTGGTCTTTTGATGTGTCCAACTGACAAATATAATTTTTGTTTTTTATATTTTGGTCTGGTAAAAAAGCATGCTCCATTTGACTTTGGTAAATGATTTACATATTGATCCCCCATCATATAAACAGAGACAAAAGCCCCCCCTCAAAAAAACTAAAGCTCAGTCAGTTTGTGTGGCAACCTAAAAATGAGAGTTCCTGCAGAAATCATCAGCTTTTCCTGTTTTCTTTTCTCTGTTACCTTTGTGCAAGGTCAAGGTGAGTTTTTGAATTTTAAAATGTAGAATGTTTTACACATTATGTGCACTTCCAATACTTTTACAGCACCGTTTTAGAACCTTTCTGTGTGTTTATGCTTCTCAGAATGTCTTGGAGAGGACATTATATATGAAAACACAGAACCAGTTGCGAACATTTCATACACTGATGGTGAAATGGTAAAAGTGAACTGCATGACAGGTTATGTCGGATTGTATAGGTTAATGTGTAAAAATGGACAATGGCTGACGTTCATTTCCCAAAGATGCTCAAGTAAGAAAATTGTCAATATGATAAGCACATTGCTTTTGGAAATGAAAAAAATGAGCAGATTTGCGCTCGTCACGCTAACACTTGCTTGATTTCTGTAGAGAAAAGATGTGGTCACCCAGGAGAAACACCAAATGGTGATTTTAAACTTATAGCGGGGACAGATTATACTTACGGAGCAACAGTGCAGTATACTTGCAAGAAAGGGTAAATTTGTTTTATGTACAGTTTTCGTTTGCTTCCCTCTATTTTCTTTGCTAAGTCATAAAGTTCACATGTGTCCTCTTCGACTTGAAACTGCTTCTACTTAAAAGCTTTGTGTTTGTAGGTACGAAATGACAAGCAGAATCAATCAGCGTCACTGTAGAATCAAAGGGTGGGATAATTCAGTCCCTATCTGTGAGGGTAGGCTTTTTTGAAAGTCTGTTGTCATTTCATTCAAGGTGCTGTAAGGGATTTTTATAGCGTGGTCCAGAAAAAAAAAAAAGTCTCTGAAAAGATATAATTGAAATAACTGGAGAAATCGTGCCATCTCTGCGACAGCCAGGTCTCTGAAAAAAAAAAAAAATGTTGTTTAGCCATCCAGAAGGTTTTTGAAGCACTCTTGTCAATCATTTTCCACATTAACAGCTGGCACTCTTTGACTTCTCTTCATTAAAATGAACGTTACTTTCACAAAACGTTCACAAACAATAGACTTTCAGCATTGTGAGACAAAAATATCTTTAC
Organism: Enteromius radiatus; assembly: GCA_032357445.1. Taxonomy (NCBI): domain Eukaryota; kingdom Metazoa; phylum Chordata; class Actinopteri; order Cypriniformes; family Cyprinidae; genus Enteromius; species Enteromius radiatus. The sequence goes on along the minus strand of JAUCMS010000049.1, from coordinate 8,430,837 downwards.
TTGACAGGTAAATATAGCCTTGGTCACCTACCTTGGTCACACCAAAATGACGGGTGTTGTAGAAATAGGGGACGCATCTCAAACAAAAGAGTTGTTAACATCGCTTACAGCACCACAGGAGTTGCCAGGTTTCCCAAAGCTCATCATACTGTAGCATGCTAGCAACATGCTGGTTGCATATAGGGATGTTTACAAAACAGCATTTCAAATAAAATTTGAAAACATGACATGACATGACCACAGTATTTTGCAGACCTGAAAATACTAACATTCCCAAATTTCCAAAACGGCACTGGTATCATCTCTGTAAAATGTTTGTGAAAACGGTATTACTTTTTCAGTATATAGCTTTGTGCGAGTTTCTTTACAAAGTGACACTGCCCGCTTGCCTTGCATGCATAATACAGCATGTTAATTGTTTTCGCGGATCCATATGAACAGTAAAACACAGTAAAAAACAGGTGATGGTAATTTACCGCTAATCAAACAACCGGCTTTACTGATGAGATGCGCGTGAGTAAATCGACGAATACTGTATATCGCCCAGCCCTAGCAGTAGTATATTGCATAATACACAGTCGAGGTCACAAATAGCACATGTACAAATGTACAGTGCTTAGACCTTGATGTATCTATATTTATTAGTGCTCTTAGTCTATATGAAAATATACACAGTGTATAGGTATAAACACTGGGACCTGACAGCTCCCCTTAACAATGCGCTTGTGTTGTACTTAATAGTAAGTGCTACATGCAGGTTTGGGAAACAGGCATTGCTCCAATGTTAAAATATCATTTGACAGAGCGATTTATGAAACCCAACCTAAATCAGTTTATTCATTTCACAGAGGTGAGATGCCCTGTGATTCACACAGACGGGGATGTGGCTATATCGGGCAACACAAAGGAAGGAACTTATGGCGATGTTGTTCACTTTGAGTGCGTATCTTCTGACAAAAAGCTAGTCGGAAGAAGTGTCATTCATTGTAAGGAGAATGGTGTTTGGAGTGGGCCTGTTCCGCAGTGCATAGGTTAATACCACAGTTGATTTATTTAAGGGTCACTTGAAATGCTCATGGAAACACATGCATGAATACAGTCCGAACTTACACAAAGCAGTAGGTGAATAGTCTGAATATGCAGTATTCATTAAACAGTAGGCAGTTTTATTACAGTTTGACTTTTTTTTTTTTACATACTCAATGTTTATTTAAATATTTAGTTTTGCATTATTCTGTGTTTACAGTAACTTGTGAACTGGATGCAACCATACCGGAAGTAATAAAAACCATTCCATGGGGGAAATCGTTTTTCAAAGCTGGAGAAATTGTGCAAATTATCTGCTCTGGCCATAAACAGGAAACATTTACATGCACCGATACTGGGAAGTGGGATTACAAGCCTACTTGTGAAGGTAAGATTGTAGAGAAACACTTCAGGATTTACTCCTGAATTTACTGCATGTTATAAAAAGCATGCAAATCTTGTTTCAGAGCATAGGTGTGAAGCTCCACTCAACCAGCATGTGTATCTACCAAACTATTACTTTAAGGGAAATCTGAATTTGGGAGCAAGAAAATCTTACAGTTGTGAGTCGGGATATCGCAAAACAGCAGAACTTGCCACATGTACACGAGACGGATGGACACCAAGCCCACTGTGTGCTGGTATGTTCTGCCCTGGGGTATTACAATCTTCACAACTATAAATTCTATGATTATGTGTTTGTTTTCTAGAAATGATGTGTGACCCACCAACAATCCCAAATGCACAGATTGTAGAAGGTCAGAAAAGGATGTACAAAGTCTCTTCGAGTATAACATATAAATGTAGTCCTGGATTTGAGCCAGAAGAGCCTGTACGAATCACCTGCGATTCTCAGGCCCAGTGGACAGGCATACGGCAATGCACTGGTATGCTATGGCTTGATTTATTTATTTATTTATTTTTGTATTGCATCATAACTAAATATATTCTGATTGAATGATGATTTCAAGTCATGGTAGTTAGATTTTTGATAAATGTGTTCAACCATGACCACATATCAATTGAATTTTGTATTAGCATAATACTAATAAAAGATGCTACTGTAAATGTTGAGTATAAATAAATGATCTTCTTATACACAGATGGTGCCTGTGAGGAGCAAGAACTCAAAAATATACAAATTATATTTGGATATCCGAGCGCCACTTCACCTTATAAACCCGGACATATCTTAGTTTTTCGATGCACAGATGAAAACAGGAGGTTTTACGGCCACCGTGCAATTGAATGCCTGCCAGATGGGAGGTGGAATTACCCATATCCACAATGTGGAGGTACTGACATGTTCCACCAACTTTCTGTTAATGTGCTATACATTTCTATAAATCAGAATCAAAGTAGTAATCAAATGTAATCAATTACTACCATCTAAAATATCACTGATATTTTGATATATTACATTGAACTAATTATATATTTGATATATTTTACATGAAATTGTTCCTCTAGGAATGGTTCAGTGCTCCAAACCAACAAAGAACTTGCAGTTTGTGACACTGTCAGATGAGAAAACTGAGTACAGCCACTCTGAGACTCTGAAATACACTTGTAATGAACCGTACAATGAAATTCCAGGAGGAGTTTTAAAGTGTCAAAAGGGAAACTGGAACGGAACGTTTGACTGCAAAAGTGAGTCGCCAAGAAATCTTGCATTCTTTTCCAGTCACTTTAACCCTTTAAGCCCTACCACAAAACACAAATGCCATACTATGGAGTATGCATGTAAGAAAATAGCTCAAAAGTGCACTAAACCAAAATTAATAAATAAATAATAAATAAATCAAATCAAACATTTTTATTTTACTAAATATAGAAGTATATGAAATGTCACCCTCAAACCTCCCAGCCAGCACACTTATGTGGGGCCCAGATGGGTGTCACCTGGGCTCTCTAACTGGGGCCCAGCCAGTTTTGTCCA
>JAUCMS010000049.1:8403907-8421605 GCA_032357445.1 Enteromius radiatus | reverse complement strand
AGGGGACATCAACTTTACACCATTATACAAGCTGTACACTGATTACTTTACATTCTATCAGAGTTTCATATATTTAGCGTTATCCCTTGAAAAGATACAATAAAACATCTACCAAAATGTGAGGGGTGTACTCACTTTTGTGAGATACTGTATGTATTGTATTAGTAAAACAGTTGAGTAATTTTTCTTATCTTAAATATGTATATGCCACATAAATAGCTTGTAAAGCTGGTATGGCAATACATTTAAACACAGCAACAACTTAATTTTTACATTTTACTAGCATGTACGCTTGCTAGTCAGGTGTCCGCTTGGGCTTTTGTCCACCTATCAGAAGCGTGTTTGGAAACAGGAGATGTTGGCATGCTCAGGAGGAAACCAGCTGGATTAGGTGTGCCAGACATGCCACAAAACAGCTTTCTGGCACAAACCTGTGCCAACCTGAGATTGGCACGGGCGCAGATACACTTACACGTTATGTGTTAACATGGCAAATACACAGATGAAAAGCCTTTAAGACCATCTGCAAGGTTTAAACGTCAACCAGGGTCACAAGCAAAGCTTAGATGAGGCATTTTAGGATTCGAAAGTGCACAGGAAATGAATTCCAAAAACACTTGCGATGATAAATGCATCTGAAAACAAACTCTTATTTTGTTAGGCGCGCTTATTTGTTTCAATTTATCAGGCTGGCATTAATTATGATTTCCTTGTATTTTCTGTTCCCCGGCGATTTCTTTAAGCGAATAAAAAAGTCATCAGGCAAAGCATGAAACTATCGCTGCCCATAAAAACAGTCTCACCTTGCTGGTGAAATCTAAAGTGCGTCTCTAACTGGTGTGAAAGCACTGCCAGTCTGCTGCAAATTAGCACATTTAAAGCACGCTCACCATTGGCCCTAACATTTCCAAAGGCACTCTGCTTATCAGAAGCCTGTACGTGACTTGCATGATTCGTTAGTTCAACAAAGGAAGTTCAGTAGGGCGACTGTACTTATGCAGCTGCACTGTGAAGGTAAAATAAGAGCTGTATGTAAAAAAAAACCAACATCGGTTTTAGTTGAAATCACATTTTCACATGTGAAATTAATCCTTATGTGTATTATCATTTCTTTGAATTCACTATATGTTGAAAAAAAAAAAAAAAAACACATCTTAAACCAGCTTAAGATGATGTCTTGTCTAAGATTTAGTCTGTCAGCTGGTTTTAAAGGGTTTTTGAGGACTGGTCAGGCTGGGAGACCGGCTTAAACCAGCTAGGAACTGCAAACATGGCTGGCTGGCTTGTTTGTTTGTGTATTTATTTTTCGTGAAGATAGATTAACATTTCTTTTTTGTGCTGGATCTGTTCTTCTTCCTCATAATATTCTTTATTTATTTAGTTTCCTGTTGAAACCGTGTTTTGCGATGTTACAGCAGCTGTTGATTTTCGTTAATGATGCAATACAGCGTTTTACAATAAAAATTGTGGCATTTTAAGTGAATTATGTAGTATATACAGGCCTATATTACTGTATCTTCATGACATGATATTAATTTCGAAATAGCGAAATGTTTTAAATTGATTTAAAATCTCTTCATGTCAGTTGAGAAAAAATCGTAATACATAATAACAGACGATATCCAGTCCACTAGTGTGAATGATATAGCCGTATTTTTTTTATATCTTTATAGTCATCGTTCTTGGTGTTTGAAAAATTTCAAATGAGGTTTTTACTTTTAGCTTAACTTTCTTTTTGTAATTTGTCTTAAATCTAATTTTGTTAAACTGGTATTGTGAATTATTATTCTTTTGTTTCGGTTCTTTTATGTTCCATCGAAGAAAGAAAATTTAAATGAATCTAGCGACAAGAACGCGACCAAAAAGTTCAGTGGTCTGACAACTTCCAACAACAAAATTGGTGTCGATGTGTTTGTCCGATTTCGTACGGTCCATATCGTAACCTAACAAAGCTGAAGTGCAGTCTCTCGGGGGGTGGGCTGTGCTCATTTCGTAATGCGTCGCCCCCTGTCTGTAAGAAGACTCCAGTGTTTCTGCTCCCCAGTGTCCCCATTACAGCTTGCTTGGCATTCTGGGAGGAATAAATTGGTTGGACGGGCGTTCGGTGGGCTTAGCCACCATGCTGGCACAATACAGCAGTTCGTTCAGGCGGGATCACAGCCAGCGGCGCAGCTCGACAGACGCCTGGAGAGGAATGGCGTGGGGCGGCAGCTGTCTGCCCATAGGGAACCGGTGGATTCAGACCTCCTGGTCATTAGTGGGAGACACAGAGAGTGAAGCAACATGCTGCGGAAGAATGACACATCTGCAAACAGCTGCGAACCCTTGGTGAAGCTTCTCTTCCAATTGTTTGCGCCTGGCCAGACGCTACTTTGAGCACTGGTAGTTAGCCATGTTGTTTTCATTCACTTGGTGAGAAGAAAAAAACACTGAAAAGAAAGATTTGGAGAACTGGCACTTTCTGAAAATATACCTTGTGACTTTTTTTAAAAGCATAAGAAGTACTGTTTATTTATTTAGTTTTAGTAATAGGTTTGATAAACTACTCAGTTAGTGGATTTTAACCTTTATCATTGATTAGCTTGCATAAACTTGTATGATTTGGTTGCTCGTGCTTTGCTTTTTAGAGTAAATATTACCAGGCAATTATTATAATCAGGAGCTAAAGGACAACGAGAGACCTAACCTCAAATTTAAGGACACAGAATATGCAAATCACTCTAGCGTCTACCAAGAGAACAGTACTTGGCAACCCGACAGAAGACCCAAGGCTTTTACATGGGCTAGAAGCTAAATTAACCCATCCTAGCTGTCTTTTTCACTTTAGCACAGTTCATATATTGCTTAAATGCCTCAGACAGCCGAGCACAACACACATCTGATGTGTTTTCTTTGTGGTGAAAAGCTGCCCCTTTCACTAATGGCTTGCATTCGGAGTATACTCTCATTAAAAATATTCTTACGGCCATAATCATCTGCTGTGTTTACAGACACATGAAAAAGCAAGATTTAGTTATTTAAAAAAAAAAAAAAAGAATACACTACCAAACAGAGCAAATTGTTTGAGGCCACTAATGGGTTATATAGTAAGCATTCAGTGTTAATGATTTTACAACTCAACATGGGACTCACGTACATCAGTGTGATCTTTTCAACCTCTCGCTCTTCTATATATTCGTCCCCGCATCGGCCCCCACCACCCTCCAAAAATGCATTCAGAGCTTTTGCATGCATTGTTAAATAGGACTGATGGAAGCGGCCTGACCATTATTCACCGTGTCGCCTGGTTAATTTGTGTGCTCTTACAAGTACAAAGATGTCAGGATGGAGCGGCGTGCTTTACCTTGGCTTCCCGTGGGACCATTAATCCTTTGGCTTCTGTCATCTCCTCCAAGCCTCGCTTGCCTACCGGTGCTGCCAGGAAACTGCTGTTTGGGCCTTTTCCATCCACTCTCTCAGCTATATTTATTCTTTGTTCCAGTCAGCTGTCATCAGCCGAGGAGAATAAGTGTAATGTAATAAACGATGCTTTTGTGATGAAATAACAGGTGAAGCCGGTAACAGTTCTAGTCAAACATTAGGAGCTCACATGGGACGCAATAATAATTCGGAGGAGACTTAAGAGGTTTTAACGATCCGCTTGGAAGCTTTGATAAAGTGTTTAACCTAAGCAGGTGGTGTTTGTTATGAAATATTTGGGTTGTAATATGATTTGATGCTTTTTAGTGGCAATATTTGTCAGTACTATAAATGTTTTTTTCAAAAACAGTAAAGAGTTACCGATAGAGAATTTGGGAGGCCTGTAATACAAGCTCAAATTTTCACGTATTCTATCATAGTTACATGTTATTTTAAGATGTCCTTGTTACAGTGTTGTTAAGTAAAGTTTGTTCACCCCAAAATGAAAATTCTGACATTAATTACTCGCTCTCATGTCGTTTCAAACACGCAAGACATTCGTTCATCTTCAGAACACATATTTTTGATAATATCGGAGAGCTATCTGACCCTCCATAGGCAGCAACTCAACTGAAATGTTTCCAGGTCCGGAAACATAGTAAATACTTTGATAAAACAGGATGTGACATCAGTGGCTGAAATTCAGTTTTGCGAACTTACGAGAATACTTTTTTTTGTGCAAAGAAAACAAATATAACATAATTTATTCAACCATTCTACTCTCTTGAGTTGCATCTTCCACCATTTTGGAGATTACTTAAGAACGTATTTGATGTAGCCAAGTTTTCATATTATAGAAAATATATATATATCATATTCTTAAAACTAAAGTAAAACAAAACAAAACAAAACACAATCATCATATTTCAATGCAAAAATTACTTTGAATGTATGGTTTCTAAAATAAATAAATAAAACATAAAAGATTAAATAATTGTATTTTTCTTTTTTTTACATATTCTATAAAGTCTATCATCACATTTCATGCCTTACAAAAATACATACACATTTTTTGATTAACCATTTTCGTGTGTTTTATACTTTAAACATTTTTAAAATGTAAGTAAAACAATATACAGTCTATGAAAACAAGCCTTGATTTCTTATGCAGTGTTGCTTCTCCAATATATTTATGTTTTATGGATTTTTTTTCTCTATATTTCTACTGGAAAATAGACAAAAATACTTGTTAAGAACAGAAAATGAATGAAAATGTATTATAGACAAAAAATATTTTCTGTAATTTGCATTGTTTTAGAGTGAAATAATATCTTAAATGGCCAAAAAATGGCATTTTACCTGTTTGAATGTAACTAGATTGTGAAGATGGGTCTTTATATGACAGGTGGTTGGAGGGGAGGGGTTAAAAAATTAAGTGTGATGTCAAGTTATTTCGGAGGCGGAGCATGTTTAGAACTTTTTTTTTTAAGTAAATGGCATATTAATTAAATATTCAGAATATTCCCAGGCAAGCTTTGTAAGAATGTAAGTAGGCTCAGTTTTTATATGATATTAACTTTTTGTATATCAACAAGTATTTGAAATCAAATAATTGTCGCGAGGCAGTATGTTTTCGGCAGTGAGGAGGTGTCTGGTTCTACATACTGATCCTGGGGCTTTGGCCTTGGCCTGTTGATAAGTTGCGATGTGAGCACGAACGGAGGAAGGTTGGGGAGGGTGTGTGGGGGGGGAGAGAAACAGGGGAGTGAGATAAATGTGATTGGATCGCTGGCCGACCGCAGCCTCTCCCATCTGTCTCAGAGTCTGCCATCCCATCTCGCAGGCGGCAGGAGGTAATTGGGTTCATTGTTCTCACCGCAGGATCCCCTGGATTGAAAGCTTCATTATCTGGATAACCATGAATGTAAATGAGCCCCACGTATGCAGCCCGGATAATGGGGAAAAAATAGATCATTGCCCACAAACACAGGCCCCTCCCCCCAACTTTTTCAACAAACACTCCTCGTACAAAGCCCCAACCCTCTTGGTGTACATCTTTGCCATTTATGGGCAAGAATAGTCTTTATGAAGTGTCATTTGAGGTATCAATCCTCTTTATCTCATTTGAAAAGTATTTCAATGTTTTAGAATGAACTCAAAGGATTAGTTCACCCAAATATGAAAATTAAGTCATTGATTACTCACCCTCATGTCGTTCCAAACTCGTAAGACCTTTGTTCATCTTCAGAACACAAATTAAGATATTTTGATGAAATCCGAGAGCTCTATGAAAACAATGCAACTGACATGTTCAAGGCTCAGAAAGTTAGTAAGGACATCTTTAAAATCAGTGGTTTAACTGTCATTTTACAAAGCTATGAGAATACTTTCTGTGTGCAAATAAAACAAAAATAACAATTTTATTCAACATTTCTACTTGACGCAATGTTTATACAGGGTCGAATTTCGTTAAAAATATCCTAATTTGCATTCTGAAGTTGAACAACGGTTTTCAGGGTTTGGAACGACTTGAGGGTGAGTAATAAATTACAGAATTTTCATTTTTTTTAAGTTAAAGTTAAAGGTGTCATGCATCTTTCTGAACAAATTCATTGTTTAACAATTTTTAGATCCTTCTTTTCCACTGCAAAACAAGTCATAAATGTGAATAAAACCCCTTTTTGCAATATACTGTATATGACAGTATAAATCTGACAGGGTGGACTGGGACATACCTAAGCCAGTCTCAATCCCACAATCCCATGAGAACGACTTATTTTTATATGTTACTTTCTCGATATTTCTCCCACCAACTGGCTCGATAATCACCAGCTCTGGCACCTAAAAGCCTTCTTATGTTGAGAGTGTTCTGTGTTGAGGGAAATGTTGCTGTCTGTTATACCCGATCACTCTATTTTGAACCATGAACCTGTATCACCGGATAATAGCAAACACAGCGCATGTAAAAATGCAGTTGTCAGCTAGTAACTATTCCATAAGAGCGGAGGTATATCGGACCCATTTCACCGGCTGCCATGCCTTGTTCTGCATTTCACTTATGGATGCACTCTGAGGTGGCCGGCAAATCCGCTCTATACGGGCGACAACAATATGCCCGCTGTACTACTCCAGCATCCATTGCATTATTCATGCAAAACCAACACGCACACTGGAGAGCACGCGCAAACATTGTAATTATGTACAGGCCTGGGGAAGTGTCTGGAGATACTTTGACAAGCAGGTCACCGCTGATCAGTCCCTTTCCTCAAAAGAACGGTCTACAGATGAAGAACACTCCCCGCTATCAAACCGCCTCTCTATGGGCTAAATAAACACGAAGTACACACTGGAACGAGCTGCTCTCAGATCCTCTAGCAAATCCATCAATTAGCCGCAGATGTGATCTGCATAGGCGATTACAGCAATTTAAGCATGTTGGGAGAAAAGGGCCTAATCCCGTCTCCGAAGGGTGTACAGCTTTTTTTTTTTCAATTTTCTCTCCGGTGAGAACATAGATCTGAGTCTTATGGAGTGAGGGGTGGAAACTTTAGCACATGCTACCTTAAGCATTCATTTGATAAGAGGATTTTGAGAGTGCCAATCCAAAAATGGCAACCAACCAAACAGATGAATAAACAGAGACAAAAGAAACAGGTAATCCCGAGCTAAGGGAGGCCATTAAAGTGTATGAGGTAAGCAGTATGGAAAGTGCTAATGCTAATGGGGAGACAATATCTGATCTTTCATGGCCTTGGTCAGCTCTATTCTTATGAAGGACATTATGTTTATTTAGAGCTAGGAGGAACGCGCTTACCTGCTCCTGAAGAATCGCTTCTTTTTGGCGTCTTTGATGGGAGACTAATAACTAGGAATGGTTATAAGGTTATGTAAGATTTCAGTGTAAAGTAACCAATGTAGATGACAGGATTTCTAAACTATGATTTCCGCATGGGGAAAACGCAGATGGAATCGCAGAATTCAGTAAAAATAAAAATAATTCAAGGTATAATGCGGAATGTCATGGAATTTACAAAATTTTGGATGGATACATCAAAAATAAGGTAAGTATACTTAAATGAAAATGCATTATGGATCAGTGTCTGTGAATATTAAGCTGCAAAACCATTTAAATATGAATCCTGCATGTACTGCATCTCAGATTGATTGTATGGCGCAGATGCATGGTATTCATATACTAAAGACATACTAAAGTGCGTGTGATGCTCACAGTCTTTTTTCTGCTTTCGCCGCCTCAATATATGAGTACAGGAACAGATTAACATAATCTCTGGAACTGCTCTGAGATTTCTATTTCATTGTCATGTAATACACAAACAAGAAACGAAAGGACTTCAAAGCAACCCACCAAAATAAAGGTTTTGTTTGACTTGAAGAAACAGTGACAGAAATATTGCTTAATGTAATGATGGTACAGTTATTGAAATTATTATTAAAATATTATTTGTAAAGGAATATTTACCAGAAAAATTGTTTACTAGAATTTTTGTAGCAGACAAATGTCAATACATGACACAGCATTTATAAATAAATAAATATTTTTAATAATATTATAATAAATAATAAATAAATATTTTATTTTTATATTTATAAGAAAAATCTAATTCATCAATAAATCTAAATCATAATCAAAAAATCAATTTGAGTTGCCCTTTTGATTATTTATATTTAATAAAACCATTAAGATGAAATCTAGACAGAATTTGGTAAAAATAGAACTGGATTTGAGAAAAAAAGTCACATTTCATAGCACCTTAAAAATGCTAAACTTTTAATAAATTGCTGTTTAATATTGTTTCATTAGTTGCAGGATTTCAATTAATTAGACATGTTTTTTTAAATGGGGAAAAAATGTAAATTATTAAATCAGAGTCCAGAAAAAAAAAAAAAAACTAATTGGGGAAAATGAAAAACTATTTCTTAGGGCCCTAGGTTGCACTCCTGAGGAATCCTCTCTTATGGTTGAAATGCTGATGTAATGAGACCCCATAAAGCTGAAATGTATCCTAGTGCTCTCTGTATATCCACACCACTGAAATGCATCTTCATCTTGCACACTAGATGTTTTTTTGGGGGGGGGTTACAAACCTTTTGTGAATGTGAAAGTCATCACTGGAGAGGAAAGAATGGGCTTTTGACTACAGAACCGATGGCCTTATGTTGCAATGATATATAAGCAAAAATGCTGCTCTTTTGTTTGGCACACAGACTGCTAAGTCTGTTCCTTGGCTTTTGTTGACTTAAGAGAAAAGAGTGTATAAAAATGGATGAATCCAGACTGGCTGCATCGCTAATGTCATGACTTCAGCTTGGCAGATGGCAGGAACAGTTAGGGATCTCATTAGACCAACCAAGCGGAGGATGCATCGTTGCAAAAGCTTTCATTAAAGTTCCATGGCTGGAATTGTATGCCGCCTTAGTATCGGTCAAAGTCAAGATAGGAGAAACAAGTGTTGCTTAGGGTTTGTGGGACGTAAATGCATGAAACTGTGATGATGTAGCTGCACCACTGTAATAAATATTCAGATCCCTACTGAGCATGCTAAAGGGGATTGAAAAGGTTTAGGGAACATTTCGAACATTTTGCTTTGTAATTAACTGAAATTTGTTCGGCGCTAATGCAGTGTGATATGTGGGAATATGAAGGGGGAAAAAAACAACATTTCCTTGAAAGGGCACGCTTATCGATGGACCGAGTCTGTGTGTGCATGCCTGTGGGAGGAATTAGCTACTCCTTCATGTTGGTATTTATTTAATTTTGTATTATCTTTAATGACATGAAAGCTAAATGGACCCTATTCTAAATGGATGAACAGAATGACTTAATTTAGCAACCCCAAGTCAATATGAATATGTTAGGGCAGTTTATTATTGTTTGGATGCAGTAGAAGTAATTATATTTATGGCTCAGTAATATTGTGCTATTTGCATTATTTTAAGTTACAATTGGTGCTTTCGGCACAAATATAATGAGTATTTATTTGACAGTGGACTAGTAATACAGTGACAATTCAAGTGTAGTTTTGGCTATACAGCTTTCTGGCGTTAACGTTGCTAATCACATGGTGCATGTTTGAGTTCGCCAAAATCAAACATGTACACATACTGTTGTTCAGAGTCTTGATCCATTTCAGTCCAAGCTCTGCTGTGCTTTGAAGCAGCAACGCTTTGGATTCCAGGCTACTGATCGACGCCGTTGCAAAGTAATCGTCAGGTCTATTATGTGAGGCGATTTTCCCATGGCACCTCTGGGTGATCGCAGCGCACAGGCAGGAGAGGAGGAGGCTGGAATGAAATTCGCATGGTTCCTGAACCCTGAAAGCCAAACTATTTACAGGGAGCAGCAGCCTCAGAACCCGCGTTTTCGCCTCCGGGTGCAAACTACTTGAAAGTAAGCAAGGTCTCTTTGATGTTTGCTCCAAATCTAAACGCGTTTTAAGTGTTGCTGCCCATGAGTCAAGGACAAGCCTAAATTGTCTCGTGGTAAGGAGGAATACTTTGATTTCCCTTTGATTTCAATATCAAATATTTCTTTCAGGCCAGTATCAGAAACGTCTCCGCGAAGCACATCTGGTCTGAGATCTTAATTATGCACATGAGCAATGGATGTTGTCGTGAGTGGCGAAAGGTCTGTGACTGCTCATTGATGAGCAAGCACAGCAGGGTTCATTTCAAGAATGGGGATTATTAGAGTTACAGGGAAGCAAAATCTTGAGCATGCTCAACATGCCTAACAGGGTTGATGCCGTGAAAGGAAGTGTTTCAAAAACCAATCAGGAAAAGGCTCTTACAGCTGTCTCTATGGGCCGTTTGGTTTTGGTCTTAGAGTGGGTTCTCAACTGCATTCTGCTGCCGTATCCCAGCAACAGTTATTCTTTACAGTTTCTCTGGTATCCGAAAGAATAGCGTGCCTCTCAAGGCTAAGACGCTGACGATTAGTAACAGTAGGGATCTGCCAGATGCAAGCATGCACACACATGCACTCACTCTCAAGTCTACTTTAACACGTTTTTATACTCTGTTATGCAGAAAGGGCATCTTGGGGAATACAAACTCCACAAAGTTTGTTTCCAAGACCTAGAGTAGTTGTACAAAGAGAGAGGATAAGAAAGGCATTCTGCAGCCAATGACAAGTTACACTCTTTCTATCTCTTGAGTCAGAGTAGACAACTCTCCAAACCTCAGACTAGAGAAGGTATGGTAACTCTATATAGTAAGGGTGCCGGCAACTTTAGAAAGAACGAGTAATAAAAACACACAATAAATAACATTGCACAATACAGAGGCTTTCATTTTATATTTCTCTGAGTCTTTTTGTTTTTTATAAAAGGAAGCAAATCCCAAGCCTTTCATGCTTTAGAAGTTTGGCCCTTCTGCTGTTTGCTCCCAATCTCATGCCTTCTTGTGAATTTCCCTCCATTTTTCTTTACTGCCACTTTAGAGCCAGGGGTCTCTCGACTCTGACCGCCTCAAACAACAGACGTTTGAAAGCCTTGTTTGAAGATAAAAGTGACAGACAGAAGAATCCATATTTAGACTGAGCCACTGCTGCCACGCTACGCAGCCTCCAAGCCATCCCTTTTTTCTTTTCCACTGCTGAGGCCCCTCAAATGCCCCCAAGGGTTTTAATGCCTCTGGCACCTGCCCCAGTGATAAATGTATGTACACCGAGAGTTTGAGCATGTAGATGCAATGACGACCTTCATATATGCCCTCTGGATAGTGTGAAACTTTTCAAGGTAAGCATACTACTCTGAAACTCACAGAGTCATGCCGCATGCATCCCGCAGATCGATTTCGCTCATTAAAAACAGTGGTCTACGTTTTCATGAACAAGGCCCCATTAGGCTAGCTTGCTCTCATCATTAGCCAATGTACATCAACCATCTCCTGCACTGATTTGCAGACCCCCTGGGCTTCAAGTTTCATCTCATCAACCCAGGGTGTGTAGATTTAAGAGCGTCATCTCACCTTCTTGCCTCATACTTTCAGCTTATTGCTACATCTCCAGCCAGTCTGCACTCTCGCGGCCCATAAACCGGGCTACTCGTCAGACAGGGGCATTTAATGAACTGATTAAAGTGTGGATTGGAGCCCTGCTAGTCAGTCTTCGTTTTCTTCTGAAGGGCAGGAAGATCTGCTCTTCTAGCCCCTGTCAAGAAGGGTCAGTCGGGAATCACCCCACCCTTTTGTTCCCATCTGAACTGCAGCAGTATGGGATCAATCAAGGCTTTCACACCTCTTGCTCTCATGGAGCATATATTAATCACAGGTAACTCCACGGTTCAAAGGTTTAATTTACGCTCAAAGAGGATGTGGCGCATCGGGATCAGACAAGCAGGATTGTCACTTTGACATTGCGAGTTGATGGATGCGCTGTGGCTTAAAGAGAAGGGCCTGCCTCTTCCCCCTTACACCCAATCCTTCACCCCCCTCCAACTCGCATTGATTTCCTCTCCTTACCTCAGGTCACTGGCTGGAAATTGAATTGGAAATAGTAGGAAACAGAGGTCTATTATTTCTTGTTCTGGTGGCATTTATTTTTTTTCATCACCCCCTTTCCCCCCCACCCTTACAAATCAGCCCTGCCCCAACTACTGCCACCCCCCTCCCACCCCAGACTCCCAGCACCAGCATTTCAACAGACAGCAGAGGAACTAATGGGAATAGCAGTTACCGTCAGGACACACTTAAACGACTGCGCTGACTTTGCCTCGTCTAATAACGCCGTCCTCCGAAGCGAAAGGTTACGCTCACCCCTGCGGTTTTAGAGCACATCATTATGCCTTTATAGAAGTCTAGCTTCTCTCCCCTCTCCCCCTCATGGGAGCATCACCACTTCTGAGTGAAGGGGGGAAAAAAAAACATTGGTGATATTGAGTTGAGCGGCTTGCTGAGCTATAGAGCAAATATAGAGAAAGGGCATCCGTTGCTTACCAAGGAGGTAAGAGGACTGAATGCAGGAATGAATGACCATGAAACCTTCACTAATTCTGAAGGGTGACGTCTTTTTTTTTTTTATCTCACGTTCATTGTGATGAAACTCATCCAATATGGTAGAGTCATGGGGTGCTATTTTAAAATCGCAGTTTGCTACAGAAAAGTTACAAAACTTTAACTTTCAAAAGTAGGGAAGGCAATTTTGGAAAAGCTAGCAATAGCAAGATCCCACCCTCCCTACATAATCCCTACAAAACACATGGATGTGCACAGGCACACCAGAGATAGAGGGTTGAATGCAATGCTTTCTAATTACCTGGAGAGAAAACATTACAGTCCTAAGCACATAATATTACAATAATAATGCCTTCCATTTTTCCTTGGTCTGCAGTAGCGTAACGGAACGCACTGATGACATACGTATCATGTTTGCGCAAACTGGGTGCATGCAGGTACACAGATTGATAGGGAAGTAGGACAGCCTTTTGCAATGCTCAAACCGAATAATCGGATTGGTTGAACATTTTGTGGTCCTATCAGAATATACAAATATATATTTATAATTATAGTTATAGCTTGTTATAGCAATAGCTGTGTGATGCCACGCTACTGAAAACATTGATATAGTTCATGCAGATGCAGATGTTAACCATGCACTTGCGATGTACAGTAACTGTAAAATTCTAAAGTATGTGTATGCATAGAATATAATATAGTAGAGTGTGTATATATTCTAATCTGAATTTGTGTACACATTGCCAAAAGTTTCTCCTCACCTTTAAAAAAAACATTTCCAAACATTCACCATGTTCTTTACAATTCATGTGCCCTCTCTCTCTCTCTCTGTCTCCATCCTTTCTCTGTGTTTTATGACAGCCTGTACTATGTGGTGCTCTCCAGGGAGCTTTAATTGACAAGTGTGTACAATAACTAATCAGCAGTGGAGGGACTGCCCTTTGTAATGATGAATTGACTGAACTAATTTCAGATAATCCCTCACGTTACCCAGCAACGCTGACGCCGCCAATTGATATTTGAAATACAAGACGCCCCTCGTTCTGCTCCCTGTCAGTCATCTCAGTATTGCTTCTGCAGCTAAAGAGGTGCAATTCGTAATGAGGCTCCGACTGTGCGCTGCGAAGATTAAAACTTTCCTTAAGCCATTAGCGTGCAACAAACCTCCACACATTCGCAGACTCTTAGAAAGTAATAGATCATTGTTAAAGGGCAAGTTTAAGTGTTTTTTTCTTTTTTTTTTTTACTTGAGTCTATATGCATAATTATTTGTATTTTTACAGCAGTTTAGCATTTTTAAATCCTACAGCACTAATAATGTGAATTTTTCTCCCCAGAGGCTAATGGGCAATGAGCTATTGGACAGAGAGATTCTTCCAGTCCAATTTAGCCAGCTTCACGGTGCAGAGATGTTGAATGTCTGACTTTTATTGGATATTAGGACTTTAATCAGAATTTCTGGGAACACTGAAGGACAATATCAATAAAAAAGAGGCCCTAGAGGCTCAGCGGTTGCAAATCTCAGGCAAATATGTAAAATTAGATGAAAAGTATCCACTAGGCAGATACATAATCACTGTTTCTCGTCCTGAAATATGCTACATTCTAAGAATTTCCCTGCTATTTCATCATACGCTCATTGAGGGCTACTCGTAAGGACCTGCAAAGCGCTATCATGAGAATCAGCTGAGCTTGCCATCGGCAATAGCAAATCTTACCACATTTTCCACATTGATAATAATAATGATTATAATAATAAATGTTTCTTGAGCAGCAAATCAGCATATTAGAATGATTTTTGAAGGATCATGTGAGACTGAAGGCTAGTTTAATGGCATCTTTGAGAAAAATCCTACTAATCTCAAACTTTTGAACAGCAAGTATATGCTTAAAAAACTATATATATATATATATATATATATATATATATACAGTATATGTTTTGAAGGACACTAGCATATAGATTCTCCAAGCCAATGTGAGTTCTTCTGCCTTTGTTTCAAAGCCAGAAACTTTCTTTTGCTGAAGTGCTGATTTTGTGTTTTTTGGATTGTGGTGGATCCCAAAAAGTTAATTTAATACTGCTTTTATCCTCATGAACAAAATAGCGGTAATATACATGGTGATTTAAAGGTAATCTGAAATGCCATTGCTCTGTTTAACCATAGAGAAAAATAAGTACTCTAAATGTTATGGATTCAAAGCTTTCAGGTAGGTCTACATCGAAAATCGTAATGACAGTTGGTTATGAGAAAATATTTTCCTGTACTATGACCACAAATGTAATTAAACTACCACAGGCAAAGACATGGTGGGAAATGACAGCCAATGACCAATTACAGCCACCTTGCCCAACATCTCGGTCAATGTATAGATAGTTAGAGTATTTCATCAAGTATCAAGCACATCATCCTAAAATCAAAACAAATGGGCCTGTCAAAGCTTACAGATAAAGCCTAAGAAGGAAAGAGGGAGAGAGATTCTCTCTCTCAAATCTATTTTTAATAAGTGTTAGAGGAAGGGCAAGCTTGGAGCATTGGGATTTAAGCTCCACTCTTGCTAGTTAAAACCCCACAAGACTGAGGCAGCAAAGAACCTCTCCTTTATAACCTAGCTACTGTAAAGACCAGTGGTTGAAAGTGTGTGTGTATGAGGCCAGGAGTCCAGTCGTTTGAAGTCTGTAGTTGTGAAGTATGGCACAAATTTGTGGGAAATGCACATATTATTTGACTTAACATAACGATTAGTGCCACTTCTGTATTTTCATGTACCAAAACATATTTGGAAACTTAATCAAAGTTTGTGGATAGACTTTGTATTCCATAAAATATTAAAACAAATAAATACAGATGAACGAGTTGCTAAATTATTCACTTAACGGATTCTTTCAGGAGCAAAATTTTTATTTTTTAGTAATCTATTGAATCATTCACTCAACAGGTTTAAGAAAACACTGAATAATTCTGGAACTTAATAGTTTTTTATTGAGTAAGTGAGTTGGATAAATATCATTAACAACTGATTTATTTAAAACACAATCAGAAATATATGTATGAGTAAGTCAGTGAATCATTCACTCAACTCATTTGTTCAAAAACGCAAACTCAATGCCACTGTGTATTGTTTCTCAGAACTATTTTCATTGGTCGCGAGAACATAATTGACACTGTTTTTTTTTTCTAATATGTGACAGAAGTAACTCTTTGTATATTAAATTGTTGTATAAAAGCAACATCGCATTCGTCAAAGAATCTTGCTTGTGTGGCACTGCCTAGATATTGCATATCATAATTAGACCCTGCAATACTCACACTGTCAATTTCATAAATTTAATCTTATGCAGACTGAGATGAAGCCACCTGTAATTGATTTGTCCTCTGAAAATTCAGTGCTTGATTCATCTAATATGGTTGAAATTCCCTCAGGTTATGTTAGATGTCTGTCTGACCACCCAGATATGTTCATCTTCTATTTTGGCTTCGATCCTAATAAGCTTTAAATGGCATAACCGAGTCAGGATGTTTCTGTCAAGCTGAGCTATCCTATTTACTTCTATATTACACACCCCACACGGAGAGTGAAGATGTATCTGCTCAAAGTCAATGGCAGGCCTACGGGTCTCTCAGCTACTGCACTATCCTGAGCCAATTTCCTACAGTCTTCTCCGGACTGCATTAAACAGCATGACAATGAGAGACGAGGTGAGGAGTTCAAGGTTTATCAGTTTGCAGCACACTGTAATTTTAGCCTGTATACTGTACGGAGGAAATCAACCTGCATTATTATGAAATCACCAAGATATGGCACCAGCTTTCGGGGGGCTTATGTTTTTATTTATGTATTTGCCACTTTACCTTATCCAGCATTTTTCCCATCTGTAACTGTTAACTCTGCAGATTTGGAAGTCAAAGCGCTGCACAAAGCAGCTCGCGAACACACACCGAGATTACAGAATGAATATGGATTAAAAGATGCATCCGGGATGCTCTGACCTCGCATGTAATGATGATTGTGAAAATACAGTCCCACCCCTAACCTGACTAGTCCATACAGAATCTCTATTATGTATCAGTAATAATATCTGCCAACAATGACATAGGAATGAGCCAGAAAGTCTGAGGAGATGCATTACAAAGTACGACATGAATAGGACATGAATGTATATTTTATTTGATGCAGTATTTTTCAGCTATACAGTGCATCTGAAATCTCATGCTTCCTGAGTAGTGACTACATCTAATAAGTAACACATTTTATGACTAAAATTGCATACTGTCTACTGTTACTATATTTGACAATCTTTTGACTGTAGTAGACAGTATGCATGCTTAGTTTCATAAGGGACAAACCTCATGAACGGAATCAAATACTTCCTGAATAGCTACTACATTTTATCTGGAACGATTTTCGTGACTGAAATTGTAAATGTTTTCAATTGTAAACATACTTTGTGACCGAAACATATAGTTAGAGAGTAGCTACTAATGAAGAAATGGGTATACTGTAGGTTCATCTGCACTGTAAAAAGTGACCATGATTTTAACGGTGAAAATGCTACGGTAAACTCCTGTTAAATGGTTAATGGTAAATTCCTGTAAAATTTCCAGGGTAAAACCATAACCTGACATTCCCAGAATTCCCTGCATTGTGTTTCAAATTTTGTTTGATGTTTCTTCTTAGTTTGTTTCATATAAGTTATGTTTATTAGGGTTGTATGTTACATGTAATGTTGTTAAATTAATGTTTATTGCATATTTCATTTTAATGAGTCTCACCATGATAGTGTTTAGTGTTTGTGTGAATGACATTGAGCATCTTCCATATGAACATATCATATTTAAAAGCTGCTTGTGATGGGATTTGGTTTGTCATGTGACTTTCTCATCACCACCTCCATTTCGTGCTTATCTACATATTTCAAAGGTACAAAACAGATTTCAGTACTTTAATAGGTTGGTATATTAACATTATATCAATTAATGAAATTATGGTATTTACCTGTCAATTTAAACTTAAAGCTGTAAAAGCTGCTGTTTTTTTTACGGTAAATTTTACAGATTTTTTTTACATTGTGATGATGAAAGAATTTTGTAACAAAATTGCAAACTTAGTAGCTACTACATTTGATAAAGAATACAAAATTACTTTGTGACTAGTGATGGGAAGTTCGGATCATTTTACCGACTCGGACATTTGAGTCTCGTTTAGAGAAATGAACAAATCTTTTTTCGAGTCATCTCGTTCATTTTGTTCATTTTAGCAAAATATTATTAAAATGTTACCTGTTTGCTCCCTAACACATCTACTGCTTACACAAACGTTGATC